>JAPDOI010000455.1:0-395000 GCA_029168955.1 Aplectana chamaeleonis
GACGTCGTGAAATAGTGCTCCGGGCTTCTGATGACGTCATTGGGACGTTGTGAAAAGTGCTCCGGGCTTCGGCATGATCGGGTCGTCGTGGAAAGTATTCCGGGCTTCAGATGGCATCATCGGGACGTCGCGAAAAGTGCTTCGGGCTTCTGATGGCATCATCGGGACGTCGCGAAAAGTGCTTCGGCCTTCTGATGACGTCATCAGGACGTCGTGAAAAGTGCTCCGGCTTCTGATAGCGTCATCGGGACGTCGCGAAAAGTGCTTCGGGCTTCTGATGACGTCATCGGGACGTCGTGAAAAGTGCTCCGGGCTTCTGATGACGTCATTGGGACGTTGTGAAAAGTGCTCCGGGCTTCGGCATGATCGGGTCGTCGTGGAAAGTATTCCGGGCTTCAGATGGCATCATCGGGACGTCGCGAAAAGTGCTTCGGGCTTCCGATGACGTCATCGGGACGTCGTGAAAAGTGCTCCGGGGTTCTGATGACGTCATTGGGACGTTGTGAAAAGTGCTCCGGGCTTCGGCATCATCGGGACGTCGTGAAAAGTGCTCCGGGCTTCTGATGGCATCATCGGGACGTCGCGAAAAGTGCTTCGGCCTTCTGATGACGTCATTGGGACGTTGTGAAAAGTGCTCCGGGCTTCGGCATCATCGGGACGTCGTGAAAAGTGCTCCGGGCTTCTGATGGCATCATCGGGACGTCGCGAAAAGTGCTTCGGCCTTCTGATGACGTCATCAGGACGTCGTGAAAAGTGCTCCGGCTTCTGATAGCGTCATCGGGACGTCGCGAAAAGTGCTTCGGGCTTCTGATGACGTCATCGGGACGTCGTGAAAAGTGCTCCGGGCTTCTGATGACGTCATTGGGACGTTGTGAAAAGTGCTCCGGGCTTCGGCATGATCGGGTCGTCGTGGAAAGTATTCCGGGCTTCAGATGGCATCATCGGGACGTCGCGAAAAGTGCTTCGGGCTTCCGATGACGTCATCGGGACGTCGTGAAAAGTGCTCCGGGGTTCTGATGACGTCATTGGGACGTTGTGAAAAGTGCTCCGGGCTTCGGCATCATCGGGACGTCGTGAAAAGTGCTCCGGGCTTCTGATGGCATCATCGGGACGTCGCGAAAAGTGCTTCGGCCTTCTGATGACGTCATCAGGACGTCGTGAAAAGTGCTCCGGCTTCTGATTAGCGTCATCGGGACGTCGCGAAAAGTGCTTCGGGCTTCTGATGACGTCATCGGGACGTCGTGAAAAGTGCTCCGGGCTTCTGATGACGTCATCGGGACGTCGCGAAAAGTGCTTCGGCCTTCTGATGACGTCATCAGGACGTCTTGAAAAGTGCTCCGGCTTCTGATGGCGTCATCGGAACGTCGTGAAAAGTTTTCCGGGCTTCTGATGACGTCATCGGGACGTCGTGAAAAGTGCTCCGGGCTTCTGATGACGTCATTGGGACGTTGTGAAAAGTGCTCCGGGCTTCGGCATGATCGGGTCGTCGTGGAAAGTATTCCGGGCTTCAGATGGCATCATCGGGACGTCGCGAAAAGTGCTTCGGGCTTCCGATGACGTCATCGGGACGTCGTGAAAAGTGCTCCGGGGTTCTGATGACGTCATTGGGACGTTGTGAAAAGTGCTCCGGGCTTCGGCATCATCGGGACGTCGTGAAAAGTGCTCCGGCTTCTGATAGCGTCATCGGGACGTCGCGAAAAGTGCTTCGGCCTTCTGATGACGTCATCGGGACGTCGTGAAAAGTGCTCCGGGCTTCTGATGACGTCATCGGGACGTCGCGAAAAGTGCTTCGGCCTTCTGATGACGTCATCAGGACGTCTTGAAAAGTGCTCCGGCTTCTGATAGCGTCATCGGGACGTCGCGAAAAGTGCTTCGGGCTTCTGATGACGTCATCGGGACGTCGTGAAAAGTGCTCCGGGCTTCTGATGACGTCATTGGGACGTTGTGAAAAGTGCTCCGGGCTTCGGCATGATCGGGTCGTCGTGGAAAGTATTCCGGGCTTCAGATGGCATCATCGGGACGTCGCGAAAAGTGCTTCGGGCTTCCGATGACGTCATCGGGACGTCGTGAAAAGTGCTCCGGGGTTCTGATGACGTCATTGGGACGTTGTGAAAAGTGCTCCGGGCTTCGGCATCATCGGGACGTCGTGAAAAGTGCTCCGGCTTCTGATAGCGTCATCGGGACGTCGCGAAAAGTGCTTCGGGCTTCTGATGACGTCATTGGGACGTTGTGAAAAGTGCTCCGGGCTTCGGCATCATCGGGACGTCGTGAAAAGTGCTCCGGGCTTCTGATGGCATCATCGGGACGTCGCGAAAAGTGCTTCGGCCTTCTGATGACGTCATCAGGACGTCGTGAAAAGTGCTCCGGCTTCTGATAGCGTCATCGGGACGTCGCGAAAAGTGCTTCGGGCTTCTGATGACGTCATCGGGACGTCGTGAAAAGTGCTCCGGGCTTCTGATGACGTCATTGGGACGTTGTGAAAAGTGCTCCGGGCTTCGGCATGATCGGGTCGTCGTGGAAAGTATTCCGGGCTTCAGATGGCATCATCGGGACGTCGCGAAAAGTGCTTCGGGCTTCCGATGACGTCATCGGGACGTCGTGAAAAGTGCTCCGGGGTTCTGATGACGTCATTGGGACGTTGTGAAAAGTGCTCCGGGCTTCGGCATCATCGGGACGTCGTGAAAAGTGCTCCGGGCTTCTGATGGCATCATCGGGACGTCGCGAAAAGTGCTTCGGCCTTCTGATGACGTCATCAGGACGTCGTGAAAAGTGCTCCGGCTTCTGATAGCGTCATCGGGACGTCGCGAAAAGTGCTTCGGGCTTCTGATGACGTCATCGGGACGTCGTGAAAAGTGCTCCGGGCTTCTGATGACGTCATCGGGACGTCGCGAAAAGTGCTTCGGCCTTCTGATGACGTCATCAGGACGTCTTGAAAAGTGCTCCGGCTTCTGATGGCGTCATCGGAACGTCGTGAAAAGTTTTCCGGGCTTCTGATGACGTCATCGGGACGTCGTGAAAAGTGCTCCGGGCTTCTGATGGCATCATCGGGACGTCGCGAAAAGTGCTTCGGCCTTCTGATGACGTCATCAGGACGTCGTGAAAAGTGCTCCGGCTTCTGATAGCGTCATCGGGACGTCGCGAAAAGTGCTTCGGGCTTCTGATGACGTCATCGGGACGTCGCGAAAAGTGCTTCGGGCTTCTGATGACGTCATCGGGACGTCGTGAAAAGTGCTCCGGGGTTCTGATGACGTCATTGGGACGTCGTGAAAAGTGCTCCGGGCTTCTGATGACGTCATCAGGACGTCGTCGTGAAAAAAGTGCTTCGGCTTCTGCTGGCCTCTTCGGGACGCCGCGAAAATTGCTTCGGCCTTCTGATGCCGTCATCAGGACGTCGTGAAAAGTGCTCCGGCTTCTGATGACGTCATCGGGACGTCGCGAAAAGTGCTTCGGCCTTCTGATGACGTCATCAGGACGTCGTGAAAAGTGCTCCGGCTCCTGATGGCGTCATCGGGACGTCGTGAAAAGTGCTTCCGGGCTTCTGATGACGTTATCGGGACGTCGTGAAAAGTGTTTCGGGCTTCTGATGGCATCATCGGGACGTCGTGAAAAAGTGCTTCGGGCTTGATGACGTCATCGGGACGTCGTGAAAAGTGTTCCGGGCTTCAGATGGCATCATCGGGACGTCGCGAAAAGTGCTTCGGGCTTCTGATGACGTCATCAGGACGTCATAAAAATGCTTCGGGCTTCTGATGACGTCATCGGGACGTCGTGAAAAGTGCTTCGAGTTTCTGATGACGTCATAGGGACGTCGTGAAAAGTGCTCCGGCTCCTGATGGCGTCATCGGGACGTCGTGAAAAGTTTTCCGGGCTTCTGATGACGTTATCGGGACGTCGCGAAAAGTGCTTCGGCCTTCTGATGACGTCATCAGGACGTCGTGAAAAGTGCTCCGGCTTCTGATAGCGTCATCGGGACGTCGCGAAAAGTGCTTCGGGCTTCTGAGTCGTGAAAAGTGCTCCGGGGTTCTGATGACGTCATTGGGACGTTGTGAAAAGTGCTCCAGGCTTCGGCATCATCGGGACGTCGTGAAAAGTGCTCCGGGCTTCTGATGGCATCATCGGGACGTCGCGAAAAGTGCTTCGGCCTTCTGATGACGTCATCAGGACGTCGTGAAAAGTGCTCCGGGCTTCTGATGACGTCATCGGGACGTCGCGAAAAGTGCTTCGGCCTTCTGATGACGTCATCAGGACGTCTTGAAAAGTGCTCCGGCTTCTGATGGCGTCATCGGAACGTCGTGAAAAGAGCTTCGGGCTTCTGATGACGTCACCTGGACGTCGTGAAAAGTGTTCCGGGCTTCTGATTGCATCATCGGGACGTCGCGAAAAGTGCTTCGGCCTCTGATGACGTCACCTGGACGTCGCGAAAAGTGCTTCGGGCTTCTGATGACGTCATCGGGACGTCGCGAAAAGTGCTTCGGGCTTCTGATGACGTCATCGGGACGTCGCGAAAAGTGCTTCGGGCTTCTGATGACGTCATCGGGACGTCGTGAAAAGTGCTCCGGGGTTCTGATGACGTCATTGGGACGTCGTGAAAAGTGCTCCGGGCTTCGGCATCATCGGGACGTCGTGAAAAGTGCTCCGGGCTTCTGATGGCATCATCGGGACGTCGCGAAAAGTGCTTCGGCCTTCTGATGACGTCATCAGGACGTCGTGAAAAGTGCTCCGGCTTCTGATAGCGTCATCGGGACGTCGCGAAAAGTGCTTCGGGCTTCTGATGACGTCATCGGGACGTCGTGAAAAGTGCTCCGGGCTTCTGATGACGTCATCGGGACGTCGTAAAAAGTGCTTCGAATTTCTGATGACGTCATGGGGACGTCGTAAAAAGTGCTTCGGGCTTCTGATGACGCCATCGGGACGTCGTGGAAAGTGCTTCGGCCTTCTGACGACGTCTCCTGGACGTCGTGAAACGTGCTCGGAGTTTCTGATGGCATCATCGGGACGTCGCGAAAAGTGCTTCGGGCTTCTGATGACGTCATCGGGACGTCGTGAAAAGTGCTTCGGGCTTCTGATGGCATCATCGGGACGTCGCGAAAAGTGCTTCGGGCTTCTGATGACGTCATCGGGACGTCGTGAAAAGTGTTCCGGGCTTCTGATGGCATCATCGGGACGTCGCGAAAAGTGCTTCGGGCTTCTGATGACGTCATCGGGACGTCGTGAAAAGTGCTTCGGGCTTCTGATGACGTCATCGGGACGTCGCGAAAAGTGCTTCGGGCTTCTGATGACGTCATCGGGACGTCGTGAAAAGTGCTCCGGGCTTCTGATGGCATCATCGGGACGTCGCGAAAAGTGCTTCGGCCTTCTGATGACGTCATCAGGACGTCGTGAAAAGTGCTTCGGCCTTCTGATGACGTCATCAGGACGTCGTGAAAAGTGCTCCGGCTTCTGATAGCGTCATCGGGACGTCGCGAAAAGTGCTTCGGGCTTCTGATGACGTCATCAAGACGCCGTGAAAAGTGCTCCGGGCTTCTGATGACGTCATTGGGACGTTGTGAAAAGTGCTCCAGGCTTCGGCATCATCGGGACGTCGTGAAAAGTGCTCCGGGCTTCTGATGGCATCATCGGGACGTCGCGAAAAGTGCTTCGGGCTTCTGATGACGTCATCAGGACGTCGTTAAAAGTGCTCCGGGCTTCTGATGACGTCATCGGGGCGTCGCGAAAAGTGCTTCGGGCTTCTGATGACGTCATCAGGACGTCGTGAAAAGTCCTCCGGCTTCTGATGGCGTCATCGGGACATCGCGAAAAGTGCTCCGGCTTCTGATGGCGTCATCGGGACGTCGTGAAAAGTGCTTTGGGCTTCTGATGGCATCATCGGGACGTCGTGAAAAGTGCTTCGGGCTTCTGATGACGTCATCAGGACGTCGTGAAAAGTGCTTCGGGCTTCTGATGGCATCATCGGGACGTCGTGAAAAGTGCTTCGGGCTTCTGATGGCGTCATCGGGACATCGCGAAAAGTGCTCAGGGCTTCTGATGACGTCATTGGGACGTCGTTAAAAGTGCTTCGGGCTTCTGATGACGTCATCGGGACGTCGTGAAAAGTGCTTCGGGTTTCTGATGACGTCATCGGGACGTCGTGAGAAGTGCTCCGGGCTTCTGATGGCATCATCGGGAAGTCGCGAAAAGTGCTTCGGGCTTCTGATGACGTCATCAGGACGTCGTGAAAAGTCCTCCGGCTTCTGATGGCGTCATCGGGACGTCGCGAAAGTGCTTCGGGCTTCTGATGACGTCATCGGGACGTCGTGAAAAGTGCTCCGGGCTTCTGATGACGTCATCGGGACGTCGCGAAAAGTGCTTCGGCCTTCTGATGACGTCATCAGGACGTCGCGAAAAGTGCTCCGGCTTCTGATGGCGTCATCGGGACGTCGTGAAAAGTGCTTCGGGCTTCTGATGACGTCATCGGGACTTCGTGAAAGTGCTTCGGGCTTCTGAGGGCGTCATCGGGGCGTCGTGAAAAGTGCTTCGGGCTTCTGATGACGTCATCGGGACGTCGTGAAAGTGTTCCGGGCTTCTGATGGCATCATCGGGACGTCGCGAAAAGTGCTTCGGGCTTCTGATGACGTCATCGGGACGTCATAAAAAGTGCTTCGGGCTTCTGATGACGTCATCGGGACGTCGTGAAAAAGTGCTTCGGGCTTCTGATGACGTCATCGGGACGTCGTGAAAAGTGCTCCGGGCTTCTGATGACGTCATCGGGACGTCGTGAAAAGTGCTCCGGGCTTCTGATGACGTTATCGGGACGTCGCGAAAAGTGCTTCGGCCTTCTGATGACGTCATCAGGACGTCGTGAAAAGTGCTCCGGCTTCTGATGACGTCATCGGGACGTCGCGAAAAGTGCTTCGGCCTTCTGATGACGTCATCAGGACGTCGTGAAAAGTGCTCCGGCTCCTGATGGCGTCATCGGGACGTCGTGAAAAGTTTTCCGGGCTTCTGATGACGTTATCGGGACGTCGTGAAAAGTGTTTCGGGCTTCTGATGGCATCATCGGGACGTCGCGAAAAGTGCTTCGGCCTTCTGATGACGTCATCAGGACGTCGTGAAAAGTGCTCCGGCTTCTGATAGCGTCATCGGGACGTCGCGAAAAGTGCTTCGAATTTCTGATGACGTCATGGGGACGTCATAAAAAATGCTTCGGGCTTCTGATGACGTCATCGGGACGTCGTGAAAAGTGCTTCGAGTTTCTGATGACGTCATAGGGACGTCGTGAAAAGTGCTCCGGCTCCTGATGGCGTCATCGGGACGTCGTGAAAAGTTTTCCGGGCTTCTGATGACGTTATCGGGACGTCGCGAAAAGTGCTTCGGCCTTCTGATGACGTCATCAGGACGTCGTGAAAAGTGCTCCGGCTTCTGATAGCGTCATCGGGACGTCGCGAAAAGTGCTTCGGGCTTCTGACGACGTCATTGGGACGTCGCGAAAAGTGCTTCGGGCTTCTGAGTCGTGAAAAGTGCTCCGGGGTTCTGATGACGTCATTGGGACGTTGTGAAAAGTGCTCCGGGCTTCGGCATCATCGGGACGTCGTGAAAAGTGCTCCGGGCTTCTGATGGCATCATCGGGACGTCGCGAAAAGTGCTTCGGCCTTCTGATGACGTCATCAGGACGTCGTGAAAAGTGCTCCGGGCTTCTGATGACGTCATCGGGACGTCGCGAAAAGTGCTTCGGCCTTCTGATGACGTCATCAGGACGTCTTGAAAAGTGCTCCGGCTTCTGATGGCGTCATCGGAACGTCGTGAAAAGTTTTCCGGGCTTCTGATGACGTCATCGGGACGTCGTGAAAAGTGCTCCGGGCTTCTGATGGCATCATCGGGACGTCGCGAAAAGTGCTTCGGCCTTCTGATGACGTCATCAGGACGTCGTGAAAAGTGCTCCGGCTTCTGATAGCGTCATCGGGACGTCGCGAAAAGTGCTTCGGGCTTCTGATGACGTCATCGGGACGTCGCGAAAAGTGCTTCGGGCTTCTGATGACGTCATCGGGACGTCGTGAAAAGTGCTCCGGGGTTCTGATGACGTCATTGGGACGTCGTGAAAAGTGCTCCGGGCTTCGGCATCATCGGGACGTCGTGAAAAGTGCTCCGGGCTTCTGATGGCATCATCGGGACGTCGCGAAAAGTGCTTCGGCCTTCTGATGACGTCATCAGGACGTCGTGAAAAGTGCTCCGGCTTCTGATAGCGTCATCGGGACGTCGCGAAAAGTGCTTCGGGCTTCTGACGACGTCATCGGGACGTCGTGAAAAGTGCTCCGGGCTTCTGATGACGTCATCGGGACGTCGCGAAAAGTGCTTCGGCCTTCTGATGACGTCATCAGGACGTCGTGAAAAGTGCTCCGGCTCCTGATGGCGTCATCGGGACGTCGTGAAAAGTTTTCCGGGCTTCTGATGACGTTATCGGGACGTCGTGAAAAGTGTTTCGGGCTTCTGATGGCATCATCGGGACGTCGTGAAAAGTGCTTCGGGCTTCTGATGACGTCATCGGGACGTCGTGAAAAGTGTTCCGGGCTTCAGATGGCATCATCGGGACGTCGCGAAAAGTGCTTCGAATTTCTGATGACGTCATGGGGACGTCATAAAAAGTGCTTGCGGCTTCTGATGACGTCATCGGGACGTCGTGAAAAGTGCTTCGAGTTTCTGATGACGTCATAGGGACGTCGTGAAAAGTGCTCCGGCTCCTGATGGCGTCATCGGGACGTCGTGAAAAGTTTTCCGGGCTTCTGATGACGTTATCGGGACGTCGCGAAAAGTGCTTCGGCCTTCTGATGACGTCATCAGGACGTCGTGAAAAGTGCTCCGGCTTCTGATAGCGTCATCGGGACGTCGCGAAAAGTGCTTCGGGCTTCTGACGACGTCATCGGGACGTCGTGAAAAGTGCTCCGGGCTTCTGATGACGTCATCGGGACGTCGCGAAAAGTGCTTCGGGCTTCTGAGTCGTGAAAAGTGCTCCGGGGTTCTGATGACGTCATTGGGACGTTGTGAAAAGTGCTCCGGGCTACTGATGACGTTAACGGGACATCGTGAAAGTGCTCCGGGCTTCTGATGGCATCATCGGGACGTCGCGAAAAGTGCTTCGGGCTTTGACGACGTCAACGGGACGTCGTGAAAAGTGCTCCAGGCTTCTAATGACGTCATCGGGACGTCGTGAAAAGTGCTTCGGGCTTCTGATGACGTCAACGGGACGTCGTGAAAAGTACTCCGGGCTTCTGATGACGTCATCGGGACGTCGCGAAAAGTGCTTCGGCCTTCTGATGACGTCATCAGGACGTCGTGAAAAGTGCTCCGGCTTCTGATGGCGTCATCGGGACGTCGCGAAAAGTGCTTCGGGCTTCTGATGACGTCATCGGGACGTCGTTAAAAGTGCTCCGGGTTCTGATAGCATCATCGGGACGTCGCCAAAAGTGCTTCGGGCTTCTGATGACGTCATCAAGACGCCGTGAAAAGTGCTTCGGGCTTCTGGTAGCGTCATCGAGGCGTCGTGAAACGTGCTTCGGGCTTCTGATGACGTCATCGGGCTGTCGCGAAAAGTGCTTCGGGCTCCTGATGACGTCATCGGGACGTCGTGAAAAGTGCTACGTGCTTCTGATGACGTAATCGGGACGTCGTGAAATATGTTTCGGGCTTCTGATGACGTCATCGGGACGTCGAGAAAAGTGATCCGGGCTTCTGATGGCGACATCGGGACGTCGCGAAAGTGCTTCGGGCTTCTGATAACGTCATCGGGACGTCGTGAAAAGTGCTTCAGGCTTCTGAAGACGTCATCGGGACGTCGCGAAAAGTGCTTCGGGCTTCTGATGACGTCATCGGGACGTCGTGAAAAGTGCTTCCGGCTTCTGAGGGCGTCATCCGGACGTGGTGGAAAGGGCTTGGGGCTTGTGATGACGTCATCAGGACTTCGCGAAAAGTGCTCCGGCTTCTGATTACGTCATCGGGACGTCGTGAAAAGTGCTTCGGGCTTCTGATTACGTCATCGGGACGTCGTGAAAAGTGCTTCGGGCTTCTGATGACGTCATCGGGACGTCGCGAAAAGTGCTTGGGCTTCTGATGACGTCATCGGTACGTCGTGAAAAGTGCTTCGGGCTTCTGATGACGTCATCGGGACGTCGTGAAAAGTGCTCCGGGCTTCTGATGACGTCATCGGGACGTCGTGAAAAGTGCTTCGGGCTTCTGATGACGTCATCGGGACGTCGTGAAAAGTGCTTCGGGCTTCTGATGACGTCATCGGGACGTCGTGAAAAGTGCTTCGGGCTTCTGATGACGTCATCGGGACGTCGCGAAAAGTGCTTCGGGCTTCTGATGACGTCATCGGGACGTCGTGAAAAGTGCTTCGGGCTTCTGATGACGTCATCGGGACGTCGTGAAAAGTGCTTCGGGCTTCTGATGACGTCATCGGGACGTCGTGAAAGTGCTTCCGGTTTCTGATGGCGGTATCCGGACGTCGTGAAAACTGCTCCGGGCTTCTGATGACGTCATCGGGACGTCGTGAAAAGTGCTCCGGGCTTCTGATGGCATCATCGGGACGTCCTGAACAGTGCTTCGGCCTTCTGATGACGTCATCAGGACTTCGCGAAAGGTGCTCCGTGCTCCTGATGGCGTCATCGGGACGTCGTGAAAAGTGCTTCGGGCTTCTGATGACGTCATCGGGACTTTGGGAAAAGTGCTCCGGGCTTCTGATGGCATCATCGGGACGTCGCGAAAAAGTGCTTCGGGCTTCTGATGACGTCATCAGGACGTCGTGAAAAGTGCTCCGGCTTCTGATGGCGTCATCGGGACGTCGCGAAAAGTGCTTCGGGCTTCTGATGACGTCATCGGGACGTCGTGAAAAGTGCTCCGGGCTTCTGATGACGTCATCGGGACGTCGCGAAAAGTGCTTCGGCCTTCTGATGACGTCATCAGGACGTCTTGAAAAGTGCTCCGGCTTCTGATGGCGTCATCGGGACGTCGTGAAAAGTTTTCCGGGCTTCTGATGACGTCATCGGGACGTCGTGAAAAGTGTTTCGGGCTTCTGATGGCATCATCGGGACGTCGTGAAAAGTGCTTCGGGCTTCTGATGACGTCATCGGGACGTCGTGAAAAGTGTTTCGGGCTTCTGATGGCATCATCGGGACGCCGCGAAAAGTGCTTCGGGCTTCTGATGACGTCATCGGGGCGTCGCGAAAAGTGCTTCGGGCTTCTGATGACGTCATCGTGACGTCGTGAAAAGTGCTTCGGGCTTCTGATGACGTCATCGGGACGTCGTGAAAAGTGCTTCCGGCTTCTGATGGCGTCATCGGGACGTCGTGAAAGTTTTCCGGGCTTCTGATGGCATCATCGGGACGTCGCGAAAAGTGCTTCGGCCTTCTGATGACGTCATCAGGACGTCGTGAAAAGTGCTCCGGCTTCTGATAGCGTCATCGGGACGTCGTGAAAAGTGCTTCGGGCTTCTGATGACGTCATCGGGACGTCGTGAAAAGTGCTCCGGGCTTCTGATGACGTCATCGGGACGTCGCGAAAAGTGCTTCGGGCTTCTGATGACGTCATCGGGACGTCGTGAAAAGTGCTCCGGGCTTCTGATGACGTCATTGGGACGTCGTGAAAAGTGCTCCGGGCTTCGGCATCATCGGGACGTCGTGAAAAGTGCTCCGGGCTTCTGATGGCATCATCGGGACGTCGCGAAAAGTGCTTCGGGCTTCTGATGACGTCATCGGGACGTCGTGAAAAGTGCTCCAGGCTTCTAATGACGTCATCGGAACTTCGTGAAAAGTGCTCCGGGCTTCTGATGACGTCATCGGGACGTCGTGAGAAGTGCTCCGGGTTTCTGATGACATCATCGGGACGTCCTGAAAAGTGCTTCGGGCTTCTGATGACGTCATCAGGACTTCGCGAAAGGTGCTCCGTGCTTCTGATGGCGTCATCGGGACGTCGTGAAAAGTGCTTCGGGCTTCTGATGACGTCATCGGGACTTTGGGAAAAGTGCTTCGGGCTTCTGAAGGCGTCATCGGGACGTCGTGAAAAGTGCTTCGGCCTTCTGGAGGCGTCATCGGGACGTCGTGAAAGTGCTCCGGGCTTCTGATGGCGTCATCGGGACGTCCTGAAAAGTGCTTCGGGCTTCTGATGACGTCATCGGGACTTCGTGAACAGTGCTTCGGGATTCTGATGACGTCATCGGGACGTCGTGAAAAGTGCTTCGAGCTTCCGATGACGTCATCGGGACGTCGTGAAAAGTGCTCCGGGCTTCGGCATCATCGGGACGTCGTGAAAAGTGCTCCGGGCTTCTGATGGCATCATCGGGACGTCGCGAAAAGTGCTTCGGCCTTCTGATGACGTCATCAGGACGTCGGGAAAAGTGCTCCGGCTTCTGATAGCGTCATCGGGACGTCGCGAAAAGTGCTTCGGGCTTCTGACGACGTCATCGTGACGTCGCGAAAAGTGCTCCGGGCTTCTGATGACGTCATCGGGACGTCGCGAAAAGTGCTTCGGCCTTCTGATGACGTCATCAGGACGTCGTGAAAAGTGCTCCGGCTCCTGATGGCGTCATCGGGACGTCGTGAAAAGTTTTTCGGGCTTCTGATGGCATCATCGGGACGTCGCGAAAAGTGCTTCGGCCTTCTGATGACGTCATCAGGACGTCGTGAAAAGTGCTCCGGCTTCTGATAGCGTCATCGGGACGTCGTGAAAAGTGTTCCGGGCTTCTGATGGCATCATCGGGACGTCGCGAAAAGTGCTTCGGGCTTCTGATGACGTCATCGGGACGTCGTGAAAAGAGCTTCGGGCTTCTGATGACGTCAACGGGACGTCGTGAAAAGTGCTTTGGGCTTCTGATGACGTCATCGGGACGTCGTGAAAAGTGTTCCAGGCTTCTGATGGCATCATGGGGGCGTCGTGAAAAGTGCTTCGGGCTTCTGACGACGTCATCGGGACGTCGTGAAAAGTGCTCCGGGCTTCTGATGACGTCATCGGGACGTCGCGAAAAGTGCTTCGGCCTTCTGATGACGTCATCAGGACGTCGTGAAAAGTGCTCCGGGCTTCGGCATCATGGGGACGTCGTGAAAAGTGCTTCGGGCTTCTGATGACGTCATCGGGACGTCTTGAAAAGTGTTCCGGGCTTCTGATGGCATCATCGGGACAACGTGAGAAGTGATTCAGGCTTTTGATGACGTCATCGGGACGTCGTGAAAAGTGTTGCGGGCTTCTGATGACGTCATCGGGACGTCGTGAAAAGAGCTTCGGGCTTCTGATGACGTCATCGGGACGTCGTGAAAAAGTGCTCCGGCTTCTGATGACGTTATCGGGACGTCGCGAAAAGTGTTCCGGGCTTCTGATGGCATCATCGGGACGTCGCGAAAAGTGTTCCGGGCTTCTGATTGCATCATCGGGACGTCGCGAGAAGTGCATCGGGCTTCTGATGACGTCATCGGGACGTCGTGAAAAGTGTTCCGGGCTTTTGATGGCATCATCGGGACGTCGCGAAAAGTGCTTCGAGCTTCTGATGACGTCATCGGGACGTCGTGAAAAGTGCTTCGGGCTTCTGATGACGTCATCGGGACGTCGTGAAAAGAGCTTCGGGCTTCTGATGACGTCAACGGGACGTCGTGAAAAGTGCTTTGGGCTTCTGATGACGTCAACGGGACGTCGTGGAAAGTGCTTTGGGCTTCTGATGGCATCATCGGGACGTCGCGAAAAGTGCTTCGGGCTTCTGATGACGTCATCGGGACGTCGTGAAAAGTGCTCCGGGCTTCTGATGACGTCATCAGGACGTCGTGAAAAGTGCTTCGGGCTTCTGATGACGTCATCGGGACGTCGTGAAAAGTGCTTCGGGCTTCTGATGACGTCATCGGGACGTCGTGAAAAGTGCTTCGGGCTTCTGATGACGTCATCGGGACGACGTGAAAAGTGCTCCGGGCTTCTGATGACGTCATCGGGAAGTCGCGAAAAGTGCTTCGGGCTTCTGATAACGTCATCAGGACGTCTTGAAAGTGCTCCGGCTTCTGATGGCGTCATCGGGACGTCGTGAAAAGTGCTTCGGGCTTCTGATGTCGTCGTCGGGAGGTCGTGGAAAGTGGTTCGGGCGTCGGCTGACGTGATCAGGTCGTCGGAAAAAGTGGTTCGGGCTTCTGATGACGTCATCGGGACGTCGTGAAAAGTGCTCCGGGGTTCTGATGACGTCATCGGGACGTCGAGAAAAGTGCTCCGGGCTTCTGATGACGTCATAGGGACGTCGTGAAAAGTGCTCCGGCTCCTGATGGCGTCATCGGGACGTCGTGAAAAGTTTTCCGGGCTTCTGATGACGTTATCGGGACGTCGTGAAAAGTGTTTCGGGCTTCTGATGGCATCATCGGGACGTCGTGAAAAGTGCTTCGGGCTTCTGATGACGTCATTGGGACGTCGTGAAAAGTGTTCCGGGCTTCAGATGGCATCATCGGGACGTCGCGAAAAGTGCTTCGAATTTCTGATGACGTCATGGGGACGTCGTAAAAAGTGCTTCGGGCTTCTGATGACGTCATCGGGACGTCGTGAAAAGTGCTTCGAGTTTCTGATGACGTCATAGGGACGTCGTGAAAAGTGCTCCGGCTCCTGATGGCGTCATCGGGACGTCGTGAAAAGTTTTCCGGGCTTCTGACGACGTCATCGGGACGTCGTGAAAAGTGCTCCGGGCTTCTGATGACGTCATCGGGACGTCGCGAAAAGTGCTTCGGCCTTCTGATGACGTCATCAGGACGTCGTGAAAAGTGCTCCGGCTCCTGATGGCGTCATCGGGACGTCGTGAAAAGTTTTCCGGGCTTCTGATGACGTTATCGGGACGTCGTGAAAAGTGTTTCGGGCTTCTGATGGCATCATCGGGACGTCGTGAAAAGTGCTTCGGGCTTCTTATGACGTCATCGGGACGTCGTGAAAAGTGTTCCGGGCTTCAGATGGCATCATCGGGACGTCGCGAAAAGTGCTTCGAATTTCTGATGACGTCATGGGGACGTCGTAAAAAGTGCTTCGGGCTTCTGATGACGTCATCGGGACGTCGTGAAAAGTGCTTCGAGTTTCTGATGACGTCATAGGGACGTCGTGAAAAGTGCTCCGGGCTTCTGATGGCGTCATCGGGACGTCGTGAAAAGTTTCCGGGCTTCTGGTGACGTCATCGGGACGTCGTGAAAAGTGTTCCGGGCTTCTGATGGCATCATCGGGACGTCGTGAAAAGTGCTTTGGGCTTCTGATGACGTCAACGGGACGTCGTGAAAAGTGTTCCGGGCTTCTGATGGCATCATCGGGACGTCGCGAAAAGTGCTTCGAATTTCTGATGACGTCATGGGGACGTCGTAAAAAGTGCTTCGGGCTTCTGATGACGTCATCGGGACGTCGTGAAAAGTGCTTCGAGTTTCTGATGACGTCATAGGGACGTCGTGAAAAGTGCTTCGGGCTTCTGATGACGTCATCGGGACGTCGTGGAAAGTATTCCGGGCTTCAGATGGCATCATCGGGACGTCGCGAAAAGTGCTTCGGGCTTCCGATGACGTCATCGGGACGTCGAGAAAAGTGCTCCGGGCTTCTGATGACGTCATAGGGACGTCGTGAAAAGTGCTTCGGGCTTCTGATGACGTCATCGGGACGTCGTGAAAAGTGCTCCGGGGTTCTGATGACGTCATTGGGACGTCGTGAAAAGTGCTCCGGGCTTCGGCATCATCGGGACGTCGCGAAAAGTGCTTCGGCCTTCTGATGACGTCATCAGGACGTCTTGAAAAGTGCTCCGGCTTCTGATGGCGTCATCGGAACGTCGTGAAAAGTTTTCCGGGCTTCTGATGACGTCATCGGGACGTCGTGAAAAGTGTTTCGGGCTTCTGATGACGTCATCAGGACGTCGCAAAAAGTGCTTCGGGCTTCTGAGTCGTGAAAAGTGCTCCGAGGTTCTGATGACGTCATTGGGACGTCGTGAAAAGTGCTCCGGGCTTCTGATGACGTCATAGGGACGTCGTGAAAAGTGCTCCGGCTCCTGATGGCGTCATCGGGACGTCGTGAAAAGTTTTCCGGGCTTCTGATGACGTTATCGGGACGTCGTGAAAAGTGTTTCGGGCTTCTGATGGCATCATCGGGACGTCGTGAAAAGTGCTTCGGGCTTCTGATGACGTCATTGGGACGTCGTGAAAAGTGTTCCGGGCTTCAGATGGCATCATCGGGACGTCGCGAAAAGTGCTTCGAATTTCTGATGACGTCATGGGGACGTCGTAAAAAGTGCTTCGGGCTTCTGATGACGTCATCGGGACGTCGTGAAAAGTGCTTCGAGTTTCTGATGACGTCATAGGGACGTCGTGAAAAGTGCTTCGGGCTTCTGATGACGTCATCGGGACGTCGTGGAAAGTGCTCCGGGGTTCTGATGACGTCATTGGGACGTCGTGAAAAGTGCTCCGGGCTTCTGATGACGTCATCGGGACGTCGTGAAAAGTGCTCCGGGCTTCTGATGGCATCATCGGGACGTCGCGAAAAGTGCTTCGGCCTTCTGATGACGTCATCAGGACGTCGTGAAAAGTGCTCCGGCTTCTGATAGCGTCATCGGGACGTCGCGAAAAGTGCTTCGGGCTTCTGACGACGTCATCGGGACGTCGTGAAAAGTGCTCCGGGCTTCTGATGACGTCATCGGGACGTCGCGAAAAGTGCTTCGGCCTTCTGATGACGTCATCAGGACGTCGTGAAAAGTGCTCCGGCTCCTGATGGCGTCATCGGGACGTCGTGAAAAGTTTTCCGGGCTTCTGATGACGTTATCGGGACGTCGTGAAAAGTGTTTCGGGCTTCTGATGGCATCATCGGGACGTCGTGAAAAGTGCTTCGGGCTTCTGATGACGTCATCGGGACGTCGTGAAAAGTGTTCCGGGCTTCAGATGGCATCATCGGGACGTCGCGAAAAGTGCTTCGAATTTCTGATGACGTCATGGGGACGTCATAAAAAGTGCTTCGGGCTTCTGATGACGTCATCGGGACGTCGTGAAAAGTGCTTCGAGTTTCTGATGACGTCATAGGGACGTCGCGAAAAGTGCTCCGGCTCCTGATGGCGTCATCGGGACGTCGTGAAAAGTTTTCCGGGCTTCTGATGACGTTATCGGGACGTCGTGAAAAGTGTTTCGGGCTTCTGATGGCATCATCGGGACGTCGTGAAAAGTGCTTCGGGCTTCTGATGACGTCATTGGGACGTCGTGAAAAGTGTTCCGGGCTTCAGATGGCATCATCGGGACGTCGCGAAAAGTGCTTCGAATTTCTGATGACGTCATGGGGACGTCGTAAAAAGTGCTTCGAATTTCTGATGACGTCATCGGGACGTCGTGAAAGTGCTTCGAGTTTCTGATGACGTCATAGGGACGTCGTGAAAAAGTGCTCCGGCTCCTGATGGCGTCATCGGGACGTCGTGAAAAGTTTTCCGGGCTTCTGACGACGTCATCGAGACGTCGCGAAAAGTGCTTCGTGCTTCTGATGACGTCATCGGGAAGTCGCGAAAAGTGCTTCGGGCTTCTGATGACGTCATCAGGACGTCGTGAAAAGTCCTCCGGCTTCTGATGGCGTCATCGGGACATCGCGAAAAGTGCTTTGGGCTTCTGATGACGTCAACGGGACGTCGTGAAAAGTGCTTTGGGCTTCTGATGGCATCATCGGGACGTCGCGAAAAGAGCTTCGGGCTTCTGATGACGTCATCGGGACGTCGTGAAAAGTGTTCCGGGCTTCTGATGGCATCATCGGGACGTCGCGAAAAGTGCTTCGAGCTTCTGATGACGTCATCGGGACGTCGTGAAAAGAGCTTCGTGCTTCTGATGACGTCAACGGGACGTCGTGAAAAGTGCTTTGGGCTTCTGATGACGTCAACGGGACGTCGTGAAAAGTGCTTTGGGCTTCTGATGACGTCATCGGGACGTCGTGAAAAGTGTTCCGGGCTTCTGATGACGTCATCGGGACGTCGTGAAAAGTGTTCCGGGCTTCTGATGGCATCATCGGGACGTCGCGAAAAGTGCTTCGGGCTTCTGATGACGTCATCGGGACGTCGTGAAAAGTGTTCCGGGCTTCAGATGGCATCATCGGGACGTCGCGAAAAGTGCTTCGAATTTCTGATGACGTCATGGGGACGTCGTAAAAAGTGCTTCGGGCTTCTGATGACGTCATCGGGACGTCGTGAAAAGTGCTTCGAGTTTCTGATGACGTCATCGGAACGTCGTGAAAAGTTTTCCGGGCTTCTGATGCCGCCATCGGGACGTCGTGAAAAGTGTTCCGGGCTTCCGATGACGTCATCGGGACGTCGTGAAAAGTGCTTCGGGCTTCCGATGACGTCATCGGGACGTCGTGAAAAGTGCTTCGGGCTTCTGATGACGTCATCGGGACGTCGTGAAAAGTGCTTCGGGCTTCTGATGACGTCATCGGGACGTCGTGAAAAGTGCTTCGGGCTTCTGATGACGTCATCGGGACTTCGTGAAAGTGCTTCGGGCTTCTGATGACGTCATCGGGGCTTCGTGAAAAGTGCTTCTGGCTTCTGATGACGTCATCAGGACTTCGCGAAAGGTGCTCCGGGCTTCTGATGGCGTCATCGGGACGTCGTGAAAAGTGCTTCGGGCTTCTGATGACGTCATCGGGACTTCGTGAAACGTGCTCCGGGCTTCTGGCGACGTCAGCGGGACGTCGTGAAAAAGTATCGGGCTTCAGATGGCATCATCGGGACGTCGAGAAAGGTGCTTCTGGCTTCTAAAGACGTCATCGGGACGTCGGGAAAAGTGCTCCGAACTTCTGATGACGTCATAGGGACGTCGTGAAAAGTGCTTCGGGCTTCTGATGACGTCATCGGGACGTCGTGAAAAGTGCTCCGGGGTTCTGATGACGTCATTGGGACGTCGTGAAAAGTGCTCCGGGCTTCGGCATCATCGGGACGTCGCGAAAAGTGCTTCGGCCTTCTGATGACGTCATCAGGACGTCTTGAAAAGTGCTCCGGCTTCTGATGGCGTCATCGGAACGTCGTGAAAAGTTTTCCGGGCTTCTGATGACGTCATCGGGACGTCGTGAAAAGTGTTTCGGGCTTCTGATGACGTTATCGGGACGTCGTGAAAAGTGTTTCGGGCTTCTGATGGCATCATCGGGACGTCGTGAAAAGTGCTCCGAGGTTCTGATGACGTCATTGGGACGTCGTGAAAAGTGCTCCGGGCTTCTGATGACGTCATAGGGACGTCGTGAAAAGTGCTCCGGCTCCTGATGGCGTCATCGGGACGTCGTGAAAAGTTTTCCGGGCTTCTGATGACGTTATCGGGACGTCGTGAAAAGTGTTTCGGGCTTCTGATGGCATCATCGGGACGTCGTGAAAAGTGCTTCGGGCTTCTGATGACGTCATTGGGACGTCGTGAAAAGTGTTCCGAGCTTCAGATGGCATCATCGGGACGTCGCGAAAGGTGCTTCGAATTTCTGATGACGTCATGGGGACGTCGTAAAAAGTGCTTCCGGGCTTCTGATGACGTCATCGGGACGTCGTGAAAAGTGCTTCGAGTTTCTGATGACGTCATAGGGACGTCGTGAAAAGTGCTTCGGGCTTCTGATGACGTCATCGGACGTCGTGGAAAGTGCTCCGGGGTTCTGATGACGTCATTGGGACGTCGTGAAAAGTGCTCCGGGCTTCTGATGGCATCATCGGGACGTCGTGAAAAGTGCTCCGGGCTTCTGATGGCATCATCGGGACGTCGCGAAAAGTGCTTCGGCCTTCTGATGACGTCATCAGGACGTCGTGAAAGTGCTCCGGCTTCTGATAGCGTCATCGGGACGTCGCGAAAGTGCTTCGGGCTTCTGACGACGTCATCGGGACGTCGTGAAAAGTGCTCCGGGCTTCTGATGACGTCATCGGGACGTCGCGAAAAGTGCTTCGGCCTTCTGATGACGTCATCAGGACGTCGTGAAAAGTGCTCCGGCTTCTGATGGCGTCATCGGGACGTCGTGAAAAGTTTTCCGGGCTTCTGATGACGTTATCGGGACGTCGTGAAAAGTGTTTCGGGCTTCTGATGGCATCATCGGGACGTCGTGAAAAGTGCTTCGGGCTTCTGATGACGTCATCGGGACGTCGTGAAAAGTGCTTCGGGCTTCTGATGACGTCATCGGGACGTCGTGAAAAGTGCTTCGGGCTTCTGATGGCGTCATCGGGAAGTCGTGAAAAGTGCTTCGGTGATGACGTCATCGGGACGTCGTGAAAAGTGCTTCGGGCTTCTGATGGCGTCATCGGGAAGTCGTGAAAATTCTTCGGGCTTCTGATGACGTCATCGGGACGTCGTGAAAAGTGCTTCGGGCTTCAGATGGCACCAGCGGGACGCCGCCAAAAGTGCTTCGGGCTTCTGATGACGTCATTGCGACGTCGTGAAAAGTGCTCCGGGCTTCTGATGACGTCATTGCGACGTCGTGAAAAGTGCTTCGAGTTTCTGATGACGTCATAGGGACGTTGTGAAAAGTGCTTCGAGTTTCTGATGACGTCATCGGGACGTCGTGAAAAATGCTTCGGGCTTCTGATGACGTCATCGGGACGTCGTGAAAAATGCTTCGGGCTTATGATGACGTCATCGGGACGTCGTAAAAAGTGCTTCGTGCTTCTGATGACGTCATCGGGATGTCGTGAAAAGTGCTTCGGGCTTTTGATGACGTCATCGGGACGACGTGAAAAGTGCTTCCGGCTTCTGATGACGTCATCGGGACGTCGTGAAAAGTGCTTCGGGCTTCTGATGAGGTCATCGGGACGTCGTGAAAAGTGCTCCGGGCTTCTGATGACGTCATCGGGACGTCGCGAAAAGTGCTTCGGCCTTCTGATGACGTCATCAGGACGTCGTGAAAAGTGCTCCGGCTTCTGATGGCGTCATCGGGACGTCGTGAAAAGTTTTCCGGGCTTCTGATGACGTTATCGGGACGTCGTGAAAAGTGTCCCGGGCTTCTGATGGCATCATCGGGATGTCGTGAAAAGTGTTCCGGGCTTCTGATGACGTCATCGGGACGTCGTGAAAAGTGTTCCGGGCTTCTGATGGCATCATCGGGACGTCGCGAGAAGTGCCTCAGGCTTCTGATGACGTCATCGGGACGTCGTGAAAAGAGCTTCGGGCTTCTGATGACGTCATCGGGACGTCGTGAAAAGTGCTCCGGGGTTCTGATGACGTCATTGGGACGTCGTGAAAAGTGCTCCGGGCTTCGGCATCATCGGGACGTCGTGAAAAGTGCTTCGGGCTTCTGATGACGTTATCGGGACGTCGTGAAAAGTGTTTCGGGCTTCTGATGGCATCATCGGGACGTCGTGAAAAGTGCTTCGGGCTTCTGATGACGTCATCGGGACGTCGTGAAAAGTGTCCCGGGCTTCAGATGGCATCATCGGGTCGTCGCGAAAAGTGCTTTGGGCTTCTGATGACGTCAACGGGACGTCGTGGAAAGTGCTTCGGGCTTCTGATGACGTCAACGGGACGTCGTGAAAAGAACTTCGTGCTTCTGATGACGTCATCGGGACGTCGTGAAAAGTGCTTCGGGCTTCTGATGACGTCATCGGGACTTCGTGAAACGTGCTCCGTGCTTCTGATGGCGTCATCGGGACGTCGTGAAAAGTGCTTCGGGCTTCTGATGACGTCATCGGGACTTTGGGAAAAGTGCTCCGGGCTTCTGACGACGTCAGCGGGACGTCGTGAAAAGTGCTCCAGGCTTCTAATGACGTCATCGGAACATCGTGAAAAGTGCTCCGGGCTTCCGATGACGTCATCGGGACGTCGTGAAAAGTGCTTCGGGCTTCTGATGACGTCATCGGGACTTCGTGAAAAGTGCTTCGGGCTTCTGATGACGTCATCGGGACGTCGTGAAAAGTGCTTCGGGCTTCTGATGACGTCATCGGGACGTCGTGAAAGTGCTTCGGGCTTCTGATGACGTCATCGGGACGTCGCGAAAAGTGCTTCGGGCTTCTGATGACGTCATCGGGACGTCGTAAAAAGTGCTTCGGGCTTCTGATGACGTCATCGGGACGTCGTGAAAAGTGTTCCGGGCTTCTGATGGCATTATCGGGACGTCGTGAAAAAGTGCTTCGGGCTTCTGATGACGTCATCGGGATGTCGTGAAAAGTGCTTCGGGCTTCTGATGACGTCATCGGGACGTCGTGAAAAGTGTTCCGGGCTTCTGATGACGTCATCGGGACGTCGTGAAAAGTGCTTCGGGCTTCTGATGACGTCATCGGGACGTCGTGAAAAGTGCTTTGGGCTTCTGATGACGTCAACGGGACGTCGTGAAAAGTGCTTTGGGCTTCTGATGGCATCATCGGGACGTCGTGAAAAGTGCTTCGGGCTTCTGATGACGTCATCGGGACGTCGTGAAAAGAGCTTCGGGCTTCTGATGACGTCATCGGGACGTCGCGAAAAGTGCTTCGGGCTTCTGATGACGTCATCGGGACGTCGTGAAAAGTGCTTCGGGCTTCTGATGACGTCATCGGAACGTCGTGAAAAGTGTTCCGGGCTTCAGATGGCATCATCGGGACGTCGCGAAAGTGCTTCGGCCTTCTGATGACGTCATCGGGACGTCGTGAAAAGTCACCCTTCCCCGGGCTTCTGATGACGTCATCGGGACGTCGTGAAAAGTGTTTCAGGCTTCTGATCACGTCATCAGGACGTCGTGAAAAGTGCTTCGGGCTTCTGATGACGTCATCGGGACGTCGCGAAAAGTGCTTCGGGCTTCTGATGACGTCATCGGGACGTCGTGAAAAGTGCTTCGGGCTTCTGATGACGTCATCGGGACGTCGTGAAAAGTGCTTCGGGCTTCTGATGGCGTCATCGGGACGTCGTGAAAAGTGCTTCGGGCTTCTGATGACGTCATCGGTACGTCGTGAAAAGTGCTCCGGGCTTCTGATGACGTCATCGGGACGTCGTGAAAAGTGCTCCGGGCTTCTGATGACGTCATCAGGACGTCGTGAAAAGTGTTTCGAGCTCCTGATGACGTCATCGGGACGTCGTGAAAAGTGCTTCGGGCTTCTGCTGACGTCATCGGTACGTCGTGAAAAGTGCTTCGGGCTTCTGATGACGTCATCGGGACGTCGTGAAAAGTGCTTCGGGCTTCTGATGACGTCATCGGGACGTCGTGAAAAGTGCTTCGGGCTTCTGATGACGTCATCGGGACGTCGTTGAAAGTGCTCCGGGCTTCTGATGACGTCATCAGGACGTCGCGAAAAGTGCTTCGGGCTTCTGATGACGTCATCGGGACGTCGTGAAAAGTGCTTCCGGGCTTCTGATGACGTCATCGGGACGTCGTGAAAAGAGCTTTGGGCTTCTGATGACGTCATCGGGACGTCGTGAAAAGTGCTTCGGGCTTCTGGTGACGTCGTCGGGGCGGGGTGAAAAGTGCTTTGGGCTTCTGATTACGTCATCGGTACGTCGTGAAAAAATGATTCGGGCTTCTGATGACGTCATCGGGACGTCGTGAAAAGTGCTTCGGGCTTCTGATGACGTCATCGGGACGTCGTGAAAAGTGCTTCGGGCTTCTGATGACGTCATCGGGACGTCGTGAAAAGTGCTTCGGGCTTCTGATGACGTCATCGGGACGTCGTGAAAAGTGCTTCGGGCTTCTGATGACGTCATCGGGACGTCGTGAAAAGTTCTTCAGGCTTCTGATGACGTCATCGGGACGTCGTGAAAAGTTCTTCGGGCTTCTGATGACGTCATCGGGACGTCGTGAAAAATGCTTCGGGCTGCTGATGACGTCATCGGGACGTCGTGAAAAGTGCTTCGGGCTTCTGATGACGTCATCGGGACGTCGTGAAAAGTTTTCCGGGTTTCTGATGACGTCATCGGGACGTCTTGAAAAATGCTTCGGGCTTCTGATAACGTCATCGGGACGTCGTGAAAAATGCTTTGCGCTTCTGATGACGTCATCGGGACGTCGTGAAAAGTGCTTCGGGCTTCTGATGACGTCATCGGGACGTCGTGAAAAGTGCTTCGGGCTTCTGATGACGTCATCGGGACGTCGTGAAAAGTGCTTCGGGCTTCTGATGACGTCATCGGGACGTCGTGAAAAGTGCTTCGGGCTTCTGATGACGTCATCGGGACGTCGTGAAAAGTGCTTCGGGCTTCTGATGACGTCATCGGGACGTCGTGAAAAGTGCTTCGGGCTTCTGATGACGTCATCGGGACGTCGTGAAAAGTTCTTCGGGCTTCTGATGACGTCATCGGGACGTCGTGAAAAGTGCTTCGGGCTTCTGATGGCATCATCGGGACGTCGCCAAAAGTGCTTCGGGCTTCTGATGACGTCATCGGGACGTCGTGAAAAGTGCTTCGGGCTTCTGATGACGTCATCGGGACGTCGCGAAAAGTGCTTCGGTCTTCTGATGACGTCATCGGGACGTCGTGGAAAGTGCTTCGGGCTTCTGATGACGTCATCGGGACGTCGTGAAAAGTGCTTCGGGCTTCTGATGACGTCATCGGGACGTCGTGAAAAGTGCTTCGGGCTTCTGATGACGTCATCGGGACGTCGTGAAAAGTGCTTCGGGCTTCTGATGACGTCATCGGGACGTCGTGAAAAGTGTTTCGGGCTTCTGATGGCATCATCGGGACGTCGTGAAAAGTGCTTCGGGCTTCTGATGACGTCATCGGGACGTCGTGAAAAGTGCTTCGGGCTTCTGATGACGTCATCGGGACGTCGTGAAAAGTGCTTCGGGCTTCTGATGACGTCATCGGGACGTCGTGAAAAGTGCTTCGGGCTTCTGATGACGTCATCGGGACGTCGTGAAAAGTGCTTCGGGCTTCTGATGGCGTCATCGGGACGTCGTGAAAAGTGCTTCGGGCTTCTGATGACGTCATCGGGACGTCGTGAAAAAGTGCTTCGGGCTTCTGATGACGTCATCGGGACGTCGTGAAAAGTGCTTCGGGCTTCTGATGACGTCATCGGGACGTCGTGAAAAGTGCTTCGGGCTTCTGATGACGGCATCGGGACGTCGTGAAAAGTGCTTCCGGGCTTCTGATGACGTCATCGGGACGTCGTGAAAAAGTGCTCCGAGCTTCTGATGACGTCATCGGGACGTCGTGAAAAGTGCTTCGGGCTTCTGATGACGTCAACGGGACGTCGTGAAAAGTGCTTTGGGCTTCTGATGACGTCAACGGGACGTCGTGAAAAGTGCTTTGGGCTTCTGATGACGTCATCGGGACGTCGTGAAAAGTGTTCCAGGCTTCTGATGGCATCATCGGGACGTCGCGAAAAGTGCTTCGGGTTTCAGATGACGTCATCGGGACGTCGTTAAAAGTGTTCCGGGCTTCTGATGGCATCATCGGGACGACGCGAAAAGGGCTTCGGGCTTCTGATGACGTCATCGGGACGTCGTGAAAAGTGCGTCGGGCTTCTGATGACGTCATCGGGACGTCGTGAGAAGTGCTTCGGGCTTCTGATGACATCATCGGGACGTCGCGAAAAGTGTTCCGGGCTTCTGATGACGTCATCGGGACGTCGTGAAAAGAGCTTCGGGCTTCTGATGACGTCATCGGGACGTCGTGAAAAGTGCTTCGGGCTTCTGATGACGTCATCGGGACGTCGTGAAAAGAGCTTCGGGCTTCTGATGACGTTATCGGGACGTCGTGAAAAGTGTTTCGGGCTTCTGATGGCATCATCGGGACGTCGTGAAAAGTGCTTCGGGCTTCTGATGACGTCATTGGGACGTCGTGAAAAGTGTTCCGAGCTTCAGATGGCATCATCGGGACGTCGCGAAAAGTGCTTCGAATTTCTGATGACGTCATGGGGACGTCGTAAAAAGTGCTTCGGGCTTCTGATGACGTCATCGGGACGTCGTGAAAAGTGCTTCGAGTTTCTGATGACGTCATAGGGACGTCGTGAAAAGTGCTTCGAGCTTCTGATGACGTCATCGGGACGTCGTGGAAAGTGCTCCGGGGTTCTGATGACGTCATTGGGACGTCGTGAAAAGTGCTCCGGGCTTCGGCATCATCGGGACGTCGTGAAAAGTGCTCCGGGCTTCTGATGGCATCATCGGGACGTCGCGAAAAGTGCTTCGGCCTTCTGATGACGTCATCAGGACGTCGTGAAAAGTGCTCCGGCTTCTGATAGCGTCATCGGGACGTCGCGAAAAGTGCTTCGGGCTTCTGACGACGTCATCGGGACGTCGTGAAAAGTGCTCCGGGCTTCTGATGACGTCATCGGGACGTCGCGAAAAGTGCTTCGGCCTTCTGATGACGTCATCAGGACGTCGTGAAAAGTGCTCCGGCTCCTGATGGCGTCATCGGGACGTCGTGAAAAGTTTTCCGGGCTTCTGATGACGTTATCGGGACGTCGTGAAAAGTGTTTCGGGCTTCTGATGGCATCATCGGGACGTCGTGAAAAGTGCTTCGGGCTTCTGATGACGTCATCGGGACGTCGTGAAAAGTGTTCCGGCTTCAGATGGCATCATCGGGACGTCGCGAAAAGTGCTTCGAATTTCTGATGACGTCATGGGGACGTCATAAAGTGCTTCGGGCTTCTGATGACGTCATCGGGACGTCGTGAAAAGTGCTTCGAGTTTCTGATGACGTCATAGGGACGTCGCGAAAAGTGCTCCGGCTCCTGATGGCGTCATCGGGACGTCGTGAAAAGTTTTCCGGGCTTCTGATGACGTTATCGGGACGTCGTGAAAAGTGTTTCGGGCTTCTGATGGCATCATCGGGACGTCGTGAAAAGTGCTTCGGGCTTCTGATGACGTCATCGGGACGTCGTGAAAAGTGTTCCGGGCTTCAGATGGCATCATCGGGACGTCGCGAAAAGTGCTTCGAATTTCTGATGACGTCATGGGGACGTCGTAAAAAGTGCTTCGGGCTTCTGATGACGTCATCGGGACGTCGTGAAAAGTGCTTCGAGTTTCTGATGACGTCATAGGGACGTCGTGAAAAGTGCTTCGGGCTTCTGATGACGTCATCGGGACGTCGTGGAAAGTATTCCGGGCTTCAGATGGCATCATCGGGACGTCGCGAAAAGTGCTTCGGGCTTCCGATGACGTCATCGGGACGTCGAGAAAAGTGCTCCGGGCTTCTGATGACGTCATAGGGACGTCGTGAAAAGTGCTTCGGGCTTCTGATGACGTCATCGGGACGTCGTGAAAAGTGCTCCGGGGTTCTGATGACGTCATTGGGACGTCGTGAAAAGTGCTCCGGGCTTCGGCATCATCGGGACGTCGTGAAAAGTGCTCCGGGCTTCTGATGACGTCATCGGGACGTCGCGAAAAGTGCTTCGGCCTTCTGATGACGTCATCAGGACGTCTTGAAAAGTGCTCCGGCTTCTGATGGCGTCATCGGAACGTCGTGAAAAGTTTTCCGGGCTTCTGATGACGTCATCGGGACGTCGTGAAAAGTGTTTCGGGCTTCTGATGACGTCATCAGGACGTCGCAAAAAGTGCTTCGGGCTTCTGAGTCGTGAAAAGTGCTCCGGGGTTCTGATGACGTCATTGGGACGTCGTGAAAAGTGTTTCGGGCTTCTGATGGCATCATCGGGACGTCGTGAAAAGTGCTTCGGGCTTCTGATGACGTCATTGGGACGTCGTGAAAAGTGTTCCGGGCTTCAGATGGCATCATCGGGACGTCGCGAAAAGTGCTTCGAATTTCTGATGACGTCATGGGGACGTCGTAAAAAGTGCTTCGGGCTTCTGATGACGTTATCGGGACGTCGTGAAAAGTGTTTCGGGCTTCTGATGGCATCATCGGGACGTCGTGAAAAGTGCTTCGGGCTTCTGATGACGTCATCGGGACGTCGCGAAAAATGCCTCTAATTTCTGATGACGTCATTGGGACGTCGTGAAAAGTGTTTCGGGCTTCTGATGGCATCATCGGGACGTCGTGAAAAGTGCTTCGGGCTTCTGATGACGTCATTGGGACGTCGTGAAAAGTGTTCCGTGCTTCAGATGGCATCATCGGGACGTCGCGAAAAGTGCTTCGGGCTTTTGATGACGTCATCGGGACGTCGTGAAAAGTGCTTCGGGCTTCTGATGACGTTATCGGGACGTCGTGAAAAGTGTTTCGGGCTTCTGATGGCATCATCGGGACGTCGTGAAAAGTGCTTCGGGCTTCTGATGACGTCATCGGGACGTCGCGAAAAATGCCTCTAATTTCTGATGACGTCATAGGGACGTCGTGAAAAGTGCTTCGGGCTTCTGATGACGTTATCGGGACGTCGTGAAAAGTGTTTCGGGCTTCTGATGGCATCATCGGGACGTTGTGAAAAGTGTTCCGGGCTTCTGATGACGTCATCGGAACGTCGTGAAAAGTGTTCCGGGCTTCAGATGGCATCATCGGGACGTCGTGAGAAGTGCTTCGGCCTTCTGATGACGTTATCGGGACGTCGTGAAAAGTGTTTCGGGCTTCTGATGGCATCATCGGGACGTTGTGAAAAGTGTTCCGGGCTTCTGATGACGTCATCGGAACGTCGTGAAAAGTGTTCCGGGCTTCAGATGGCATCATCGGGATGTCGCGAAAAGTGCTTCGGGCTTTTGATGACGTCATCGGGACGTCGTGAAAAGTGCTTCGGGCTTCTGATGACGTCATCGGGACGTCGTGAAAAGTATTCCGGGTTTCTGATGACGTCATCGGGATGTCGTGAAAAGTGCTTCGGGCTTCTGATGACGTCATCGGGACGTCGCGAAAAGTGCTTCGGGCTTCTGATGACGTCATCGGGACGTCGTGAAAAGTGCTTCGGGCTTCTGATGACGTCATCGGGACGTCGCGAAAAGTGCTTCGGGCTTCTGATGACGTCATCAGGACGTCGTGAAAAGTGCTTCGGGCTTCTGATGACGTCATCGGGACGTCGTGAAAAGTGCTTCGGGCTTCTGATGACGTCATCGGGACGTCGTGAAAAGTGCTTCGGGCTTCTGATGACGTCATCGGGACGTCGTGAAAGTGCTTCGGGCTTCTGATGACGTCATCGGGACGTCGTGAAAAGTGCTTCGGGCTTCTGATGACGTTATCGGGACGTCGTGAAAAGTGCTTCGGGCTTCTGATGGCGTCATGGGCGCGTCGTGAAGAGTGTTCCGGGTTTCTGATGGCATTATGGGGACGTCGGGAAAAGTTCTTCGGGGGCTTCTGATGACGTCATGGGGACGTCGCGAAAAGAGCTTCGGGCTTCTGATGACGTTATCGGGACGTCGTGAAAAGTGTTTCGGGCTTCTGATGGCATCATCGGGACGTCGTGAAAAGTGCTTCGGGCTTCTGATGACGTCATCGGGACGTCGTGAAAAGTATTTCGGGCTTCAGATGGCATCATCGGGACGTGGTGAAAAGTGCTTCGGGCTTCTGATGACGTCATCGGGACGTCGCGAAAAGTGCGTCGGGCTTCTGATGACGTCATCGGGACGTTGTGAAAAGTGCTTCGGGCTTCTGATGACGTCATCGGGACGTCGCGAAAAGTGCTTCGGGCTTCTGATGACGTCATCGGGACGTCGTGAAAAGTGCTTCGGGCTTCTGAAGACGTCATCGGGATGTCGCCAAAAGTGCTTCGGGCTTCTGATGACGTCATCGGGACGTCGTGAAAAGTTCTTCGGGCTTCTGATGACGTCATCGGGACGTCGCGAAAAATGCCTCTAATTTCTGATGACGTCATAGGGACGTCGTGAAAAGTGCTTCGGGCTTCTGATGACGTTATCGGGACGTCGTGAAAAGTGTTTCGGGCTTCTGATGGCATCATCGGGACGTTGCGAAAAGTGTTCCGGGCTTCTGATGACGTCATCGGAACGTCGTGAAAAGTGTTCCGGGCTTCAGATGGCATCATCGGGATGTCGCGAAAAGTGCTTCGGGCTTTTGATGACGTCATCGGGACGTCGTGAGAAGTGCTTCGGCCTTCTGATGACGTTATCGGGACGTCGTGAAAAGTGTTTCGGGCTTCTGATGGCATCATCGGGACGTCGTGAAAAGTGCTTCGGGCTTCTGATGACGTCATCGGGACGTCGTGAAAAGTATTCCGGGCTTCAGATGGCATCATCGGGACGTCGTGAAAAGTGCTTCGGGCTTCTGATGACGTCATCGGGACGTCGCGAAAAGTGCTTCGGGCTTCTGATGACGTCATCGGGACGTCGTGAAAAGTGCTTCGGGCTTCTGATGACGTCATCGGGACGTCGCGAAAAGTGCTTCGGGCTTCTGATGACGTCATCGGGACGTCGTGAAAAGTGCTTCGGGCTTCTGAAGACGTCATCGGGATGTCGCCAAAAGTGCTTCGGGCTTCTGATGACGTCATCGGGACGTCGCGAAAAGTGCTTCGGACTTCTGATGACGTCATCGGGACGTCGTGAAAAGTGCTTCGAATTTCTGATGACGTCATAGGGACGTCGTGAAAAAAGCTTCGGGCTTCTGATGACGTTATCGGGACGTTGTGAAAAGTGTTTCGGGCTTCTGATGGCATCATCGGGACGTTGTGAAAAGTGTTTCGGGCTTCTGATGACGTCATCGGAACGTCGTGAAAAGTGTTCCGGGCTTCAGATGGCATCATCGGGACGTCGCGAAAAGTGCTTCGGGCTTTTGATGACGTCATCGGGACGTCGTGAAAAGTGCTTCGGGCTTCTGATGACGTTATCGGGACGTCGTGAAAAGTGTTTCGGGCTTCTGATGGCATCATCGGGACGTCGTGAAAAGTGCTTCGGGCTTCTGATGACGTCATCGGGACGTCGCGAAAAATGCCTCTAATTTCTGATGACGTCATCGGGACGTCGTGAAAAGTGCTTCGGGCTTCTGATGACGTTATCGGGACGTCGTGAAAAGTGCTTCGGGCTTCTGATGGCATCATCGGGACGTCGTGAAAAGTGCTTCGGGCTTCTGATGACGTCATCGGGACGTCGTGAAAAGTATTCCGGGCTTCAGATGGCATCATCGGGACGTCGCGAAAAGTGCTTCGGCCTTCTGATGACGTTATCGGGACGTCGTGAAAAGTGTTTCGGGCTTCTGATGGCATCATCGGGACGTTGTGAAAAGTGTTCCGGGCTTCTGATGACGTCATCGGAACGTCGTGAAAAGTGTTCCGGGCTTCAGATGGCATCATCGGGATGTCGCGAAAAGTGCTTCGGGCTTTTGATGACGTCATCGGGACGTCGTGAAAAGTGCTTCGGGCTTCTGAGGACGTCATCGGGACGTCGTGAAAAGTATTCCGGGCTTCTGATGACGTTATCGGGACGTCGTGAAAAGTGTTTCGGGCTTCTGATGACGTCGTCGGAACGTCGTGAAAAGTGTTCCGGGCTTCAGATGGCATCATCGGGATGTCGCGAAAAGTGCTTCGGGCTTTTGATGACGTCATCGGGACGTCGTGAGAAGTGCTTCGGCCTTCTGATGACGTTATCGGGACGTCGTGAAAAGTGTTTCGGGCTTCTGATGGCATCATCGGGACGTCGTGAAAAGTGCTTCGGGCTTCTGATGACGTCATCGGGACGTCGTGAAAAGTATTTCGGGCTTCAGATGGCATCATCGGGACGTCGTGAAAAGTGCTTCGGGCTTCTGATGACGTCATCGGGACGTCGCGAAAAGTGCGTCGGGCTTCTGATGACGTCATCGGGACGTCGTGAAAAGTGCTACGGGCTTCTGATGACGTCATCGGGACGTCGCGAAAAGTGCTTCGGGCTTCTGATGACGTCATCGGGACGTCGTGAAAAGTGCTTCGGGCTTCTGAAGACGTCATCGGGATGTCGCCAAAAGTGCTTCGGGCTTCTGATGACGTCATCGGGACGTCGTGAAAAGTTCTTCGGGCTTCTGATGACGTCATCGGGACGTCGCGAAAAATGCCTCTAATTTCTGATGACGTCATAGGGACGTCGTGAAAAGTGCTTCGGGCTTCTGATGACGTTATCGGGACGTCGTGAAAAGTGTTTCGGGCTTCTGATGGCATCATCGGGACGTTGTGAAAAGTGTTCCGGGCTTCTGATGACGTCATCGGAACGTCGTGAAAAGTGTTCCGGGCTTCAGATGGCATCATCGGGATGTCGCGAAAAGTGCTTCGGGCTTTTGATGACGTCATCGGGACGTCGTGAGAAGTGCTTCGGCCTTCTGATGACGTTATCGGGACGTCGTGAAAAGTGTTTCGGGCTTCTGATGGCATCATCGGGACGTCGTGAAAAGTGCTTCGGGCTTCTGATGACGTCATCGGGACGTCGTGAAAAGTATTCCGGGCTTCAGATGGCATCATCGGGACGTCGTGAAAAGTGCTTCGGGCTTCTGATGACGTCATCGGGACGTCGCGAAAAGTGCTTCGGGCTTCTGATGACGTCATCGGGACGTCGTGAAAAGTGCTTCGGGCTTCTGATGGCGTCATCGGGACGTCGCGAAAAGTGCTTCGGGCTTCTGATGACGTCATCGGGACGTCGTGAAAAGTGCTTCGGGCTTCTGAAGACGTCATCGGGATGTCGCCAAAAGTGCTTCGGGCTTCTGATGACGTCATCGGGACGTCGTGAAAAGTTCTTCGGGCTTCTGATGACGTCATCGGGACGTCGCGAAAAATGCTTCGAATTTCTGATGACGTCATAGGGACGTCGTGAAAAGTGCTTCGGGCTTCTGATGACGTTATCGGGACGTCGTGAAAAGTGTTTCGGGCTTCTGATGGCATCATCGGGACGTTGTGAAAAGTGTTCCGGGCTTCTGATGACGTCATCGGAACGTCGTGAAAAGTGTTCCGGGCTTCAGATGGCATCATCGGGACGTCGCGAAAAGTGCTTCGGGCTTTTGATGACGTCATCGGGACGTCGTGAAAAGTGCTTCGGGCTTCTGATGACGTTATCGGGACGTCGTGAAAAGTGTTTCGGGCTTCTGATGGCATCATCGGGACGTCGTGAAAAGTGCTTCGGGCTTCTGATGACGTCATCGGGACGTCGTGAGAAGTATTCCGGGCTTCAGATGGCATCATCGGGACGTCGTGAAAAGTGCTCCGGGCTTCTGATGACGTCACTGGGACGTCGTGAAAAGTGCTCCGGGCTTCGGCATCATCGGGACGTCTTGAAAAGTGCTCCGGGCTTCTGATGACGTCATCGGGACGTCGTGAAAGTGCTTAGGGCTTTTGATGACGTCAACGGGACGTCGTGAAAAGAGCTTCGGGCTTCTGATGACGTCATCGGGACGTCGTGAAAAGTGTTCCGGCTTCTGATGGCATCATCGGGACGTCGCGAGAAGTGCTTCGGGCTTCTGATGACGTCATCGGGACGTCGTGGAAAGTGCTTTGGGCTTCTGATGGCATCATCGGGACGTCGCGAAAAGTGATTCAGGCTTTTGATGACGTCATCGGGACGTCGTGAAAAGTGCTTCGGGCTTCTGATGACGTCATCGGGACGTCGTGAAAAGTGTTCCGGGCTTCTGATGGCATCATCGGGACGTCGCGAAAAGTGCTTCGGGCTTCTGATGACGTCATCGGGACGTCGTGAGAAGTATTCCGGGCTTCAGATGGCATCATCGGGACGTCGTGAAAAGTGCTCCGGGCTTCTGATGACGTCATTGGGACGTCGTGAAAAGTGCTCCGGGCTTCGGCATCATCGGGACGTCTTGAAAAGTGCTCCGGGCTTCTGATGACGTCATCGGGACGTCGTGAAAAGTGCTCCGGGGTTCTGATGACGTCATTGGGACGTCGTGAAAAGTGCTCCGGGCTTCGGCATCATCGGGACGTCGTGAAAAGTGCTCCGGGCTTCTGATGGCATCATCGGGACGTCGCGAAAAGTGCTTCGGGCTTCTGATGACGTCATCGGGACGTCGTGAAAAGTGCTCCGGGCTTCTGATGACGTCATCGGGACGTCGTGAAAAGTGCTTCGGGCTTCTGATGACGTCATCGGGACGTCGTGAAAAGTGCTTCGGGTTTCTGATGACGTCATCGGGACGTCGTGAAAAGTGCTTCGGGCTTCTGATGACGTCGTCGGGACGTCGCGAGAAGGGCTTCGGGTTTCTGATGACGTCATTGGGATGTCGTGAAAAGTGCTTCGGGCTTCTGATGACGTCATCGGGACGTCATGAAAAGTGCTTCGGGTTTCTGATGACGTCATCGGGACGTCGTGAAAAGTGCTTCGGGCTTCTAAGTCGTGAAAAGTGCTTCGGGCTTCTGATGACGTCATTGGTACGTCGGGAAAAGTGCTTCGGGATTCTGATGACGTCATCGGGACGTCGCGAAAAGTGCTTCGGGCTTCTGATGACGTCATCGGGACGTCGTGAAAAGTGCTTCGGGCTCCTGATGGCATCATCCGGACGTCGTGAAAAGTGCTTCGGGCTCCTGATGACGTCATCGGGGCGTCGTGAAAAGTGCTTCGGGCTTCTGATGACGTCATCAGGACGTCTTGAAAAGTGCTCCGGGCTTCTGATGACGTCATCGGGACGTCGTGAAAAGTGCTCCGGGCTTCTGATGACGTCATCAGGACGTCGTGAAAAGTGCTCCGGGGTTCTGATGACGTCATCGGGACGTCTTGAAAAGTGCTCCGGGCTTCTGATGGCATCATCGGGACGTCGCGAAAAGTGCTTCGGCCTTCTGATGACGTCATCAGGACGTCGTGAAAAGTGCTCCGGGCTTCTGATGACGTCATCGGGACGTCGCGAAAAGTGCTTCGGGCTTCTGATGACGTCATCGGGACGTCGTGCGAAGTGCTCAGGGCTTCTGATGACGTCATCGGGACGTCGCGAAAAGTGCTTCGGGCTTCTGATGACGTCGTCGGGACATCGTGAAAAGTGCTTCGGGCTTCTGATGGCGTCGTCGGGACGTCGTGAAAAGTGCTCCGGGCTTCTGATGACGTCATCGGGACGTCGTGAAAAGTGCTTCGGGCTTCTGATGACGTCATCGGGACGTCGTGAAAAGTGCTTCGGGCTTCTGATGACGTCATCGGGACGTCGTGAAAAGTGCTCCGGGGTTCTGATGACGTCATTGGGACGTCGTGAAAAGTGCTCCGGGCTTCTGATGACGTCATCGGGACGTCGCGAAAAGTGCTTCGGGCTTCTGATGACGTCATCGGGACGTCGTGAAAAGTGCTCCGGGCTTCTGATGACGTCATTGGACGTCGTGAAAAGTGCTTCGGGCTTCTGATGACGTCATCGGGACGTCTTGAAAAGTGCTCCGGGCTTCTGATGGCATCATCGGGACGTCGCGAAAAGTCCTTCGGGCTTCTGATGACGTCATCAGGACGTCGTGAAAAGTGCTCCGGCTTCTGATGCGTAATCGGGACGTCGCGAAAAGTGCTTCGGGCTTCTGATGACGTCATCGGGACGTCGTGAAAAGTGCTCCGGGCTTCTGATGACGTCATCGGGACGTCGCGAAAAGTGCTTCGGCCTTCTGATGACGTCATCAGGACGTCTTGAAAAGTGCTCCGGCTTCTGATGGCGTCATCGGGACATCGCGAAAAGTGCTTCGGGCTCCTGATGGCGTCATCGGGACACCGTGAAAAGTTTTTCGGGCTCCTGATCAGGACGTCGTCAGAAGTGCTCCGGGATTCTGATGACGTCATCTGGACATCGTGAGAAGTGCTTCCGAATTCTGATGACGTCATCTGGACGTCGTGAAAAGTGCTCCGGGGTTCTGATGACGTCATTGGGACGTCATGAAAAGTTTTCCGGGCTTCTGATGACGTCATCGGGACGTCGTGAAAAGTGTTTCGGGCTTCTGATGACGTCATCGGGACGTCGCAAAAAGTGCTTCGGGCTTCTGAGTCGTGAAAAGTGCTCCGGGGTTCTGATGACGTCATTGGGACGTCGTGAAAAGTGCTCCGGGCTTCTGATGACGTCATCGGGACGTCGCGAAAAGTGCTTCGGGCTTCTGATGACGTCATCGGGACATCGTGAAAAGTGCTCCGGGGTTCTGATGACGTCATTGGGACGTCGTGAAAAGTGCTCCGGGCTTCGGCATCATCGGGACGTCTTGAAAAGTGCTCCGGGCTTCTGATGGCATCATCGGGACGTCGCGAAAAGTGCTTCGGCCTTCTGATGACGTCATCAGGACGTCGTGAAAAGTGCTCCGGCTTCTGATGCGTAATCGGGACGTCGCGAAAAGTGCTTCGGGCTTCTGATGACGTCATCGGGACGTCGTGAGAAGTGCTCCGGGCTTCTGATGACGTCATCGGGACGTCGCGAAAAGTGCTTCGGCCTCCTGATGACGTCATCAGGACGTCTTGAAAAGTGCTCCGGCTTCTGATGGCGTCATCGGGACGTCGTGAAAAGTGCTTCGGGCTTCTGATGACGTTATCGGGACGTCGTGAAAAGTGTTTCGGGCTTCTGATGGCATCATCGGGACGTCGTGAAAAGTGCTTCGGGCTTCTGATGACGTCATCGGGACGTCGTGAGAAGTATTCCGGGCTTCAGATGGCATCATCGGGACGTCGTGAAAAGTGCTCCGGGCTTCTGATGACGTCATTGGGACGTCGTGAAAAGTGCTCCGGGCTTCGGCATCATCGGGACGTCTTGAAAAGTGCTCCGGGCTTCTGATGGCATCATCGGGACGTCGCGAAAAGTGCTTCGGCCTTCTGATGACGTCATCAGGACGTCGTGAAAAGTGCTCCGGCTTCTGATGCGTAATCGGGACGTCGCGAAAAGTGCTTCGGGCTTCTGATGACGTCATCGGGACGTCGTGAAAAGTGCTCCGGGCTTCTGATGACGTCATCGGGACGTCGCGAAAAGTGCTTCGGGCTTCTGATGACGTCGTCGGGACGTCGTGAAAAGTGCTTCGGGGTTCTGATGACGTCATTGGGACGTCGTGAAAAGTTTTCCGGGCTTCTGATGACGTCATCGGGACGTCGTGAAAAGTGTTTCGGGCTTCTGATGACGTCATCGGGACGTCGCAAAAAGTGCTTCGGGCTTCTAAGTCGTGAAAAGTGCTCCGGGGTTCTGATGACGTCATTGGGACGTCGTGAAAAGTGCTCCGGGCTTCTGATGACGTCATCGGGACGTCGCGAAAAGTGCTTCGGGCTTCTGATGACGTCATCGGGACGTCGTGAGAAGTATTCCGGGCTTCAGATGGCATCATCGGGACGTCGTGAAAAGTGCTCCGGGCTTCTGATGACGTCATTGGGACGTCGTGAAAAGTGCTCCGGGCTTCGGCATCATCGGGACGTCTTGAAAAGTGCTCCGGGCTTCTGATGACGTCATCGGGACGTCGTGAAAAGTGCTCCGGGGTTGTGATGACGTCATTGGGACGTCGTGAAAAGTGCTCCGGGCTTCGGCATCATCGGGACGTCTTGAAAAGTGCTCCGGGCTTCTGATGGCATCATCGGGACGTCGCGAAAAGTGCTTCGGCCTTCTGATGACGTCATCAGGACGTCGTGAAAAGTGCTCCGGCTTCTGATGCGTAATCGGGACGTCGCGAAAAGTGCTTCGGGCTTCTGATGACGTCATCGGGACGTCGTGAAAAGTGCTCCGGGCTTCTGATGACGTCATCGGGACGTCGCGAAAAGTGCTTCGGGCTTCTGATGACGTCGTCGGGACGTCGTGAAAAGTGCTTCGGGGTTCTGATGACGTCATTGGGACGTCGTGAAAAGTTTTCCGGGCTTCTGATGACGTCATCGGGACGTCGTGAAAAGTGTTTCGGGCTTCTGATGACGTCATCGGGACGTCGCAAAAAGTGCTTCGGGCTTCTGAGTCGTGAAAAGTGCTCCGGGGTTCTGATGACGTCATTGGGACGTCGTGAAAAGTGCTCCGGGCTTCTGATGACGTCATCGGGACGTCGCGAAAAGTGCTTCGGGCTTCTGATGACGTCATCGGGACGTCGTGAAAAGTGCTCCGGGGTTCTGATGACGTCATTGGACGTCGTGAAAAGTGCTCCGGGCTTCGGCATCATCGGGACGTCTTGAAAAGTGCTCCGGGCTTCTGATGGCATCATCGGGACGTCGCGAAAAGTCCTTCGGCCTTCTGATGACGTCATCAGGACGTCGTGAAAAGTGCTCCGGCTTCTGATGCGTAATCGGGACGTCGCGAAAAGTGCTTCGGGCTTCTGATGACGTCATCGGGACGTCGTGAAAAGTGCTCCGGGCTTCTGATGACGTCATCGGGACGTCGCGAAAAGTGCTTCGGCCTTCTGATGACGTCATCAGGACGTCTTGAAAAGTGCTCCGGCTTCTGATGGCGTCATCGGGACATCGCGAAAAGTGCTTCGGGCTCCTGATGGCGTCATCGGGACACCGTGAAAAGTTTTTCGGGCTCCTGATCAGGACGTCGTCAGAAGTGCTCCGGGATTCTGATGACGTCATCTGGACATCGTGAGAAGTGCTTCCGAATTCTGATGACGTCATCGGGACGTCGTGAAAAGTGCTCCGGGGTTCTGATGACGTCATCGGGACGTCGTGAAAAGTGCTCCGAGCTTCTGATGACGTCATCGGGACGTCGCGAAAAGTGCTTCGGGCTTCTGATGACGTCATCGGGACGTCGCGAAAAGTGCTTCGGGCTTCTGAGTCGTGAAAAGTGCTCCGGGGTTCTGATGACGTCATTGGGACGTCGTGAAAAGTGCTCCGGGCTTCTGATGACGTCATCGGGACGTCGCGAAAAGTGCTTCGGGCTTCTGATGACGTCATCGGGACGTCGTGAAAAGTGCTCCGGGGTTCTGATGACGTCATTGGGACGTCGTGAAAAGTGCTCCGGGCTTCGGCATCATCGGGACGTCGTGAAAAGTGCTCCGGGCTTCTGATGGCATCATCGGGACGTCGCGAAAAGTGCTTCGGCCTTCTGATGACGTCATCAGGACGTCGTGAAAAGTGCTCCGGCTTCTGATGCGTAATCGGGACGTCGCGAAAAGTGCTTCGGGCTTCTGATGACGTCATCGGGACGTCGTGAGAAGTGCTCCGGGCTTCTGATGACGTCATCGGGACGTCGCGAAAAGTGCTTCGGCCTTCTGATGACGTCATCAGGACGTCTTGAAAAGTGCTCCGGCTTCTGATGGCGTCATCGGGACGTCGTGAAAAGTGCTTCGGGCTTCTGATGACGTTATCGGGACGTCGTGAAAAGTGTTTCGGGCTTCTGATGGCATCATCGGGACGTCGTGAAAAGTGCTTCGGGCTTCTGATGACGTCATCGGGACGTCGTGAGAAGTATTCCGGGCTTCAGATGGCATCATCGGGACGTCGTGAAAAGTGCTCCGGGCTTCTGATGACGTCATTGGGACGTCGTGAAAAGTGCTCCGGGCTTCGGCATCATCGGGACGTCTTGAAAAGTGCTCCGGGCTTCTGATGGCATCATCGGGACGTCGCGAAAAGTGCTTCGGCCTTCTGATGACGTCATCAGGACGTCGTGAAAAGTGCTCCGGCTTCTGATGCGTAATCGGGACGTCGCGAAAAGTGCTTCGGGCTTCTGATGACGTCATCGGGACGTCGTGAGAAGTGCTCCGGGCTTCTGATGACGTCATCGGGACATCGCGAAAAGTGCTTCGGGCTTCTGATGACGTCATCGGGACGTCGTGAAAAGTGCTCCGGGGTTCTGATGACGTCATTGGGACGTCGTGAAAAGTTTTCCGGGCTTCTGATGACGTCATCAGGACGTCTTGAAAAGTGCTCCGGCTTCTGATGGCGTCATCGGGACGTCGTGAAAAGTGCTCCGGGGTTCTGATGACGTCATTGGGACGTCGTGAAAAGTGCTCCGGGCTTCTGATGACGTCATCGGGACGTCGCGAAAAGTGCTTCGGGCTTCTGATGACGTCATCGGGACGTCGTGAAAAGTGCTCCGGGGTTCTGATGACGTCATTGGGACGTCGTGAAAAGTGCTCCGGGCTTCGGCATCATCGGGACGTCTTAAAAAGTGCTCCGGGCTTCTGATGGCATCATCGGGACGTCGCGAAAAGTGCTTCGGCCTTCTGATGACGTCATCAGGACGTCGTGAAAAGTGCTCCGGCTTCTGATGCGTAATCGAGACGTCGCGAAAAGTGCTTCGGGCTTCTGATGACGTCATCGGGACGTCGTGAAAGTGCTCCGGGCTTATGATGACGTCATCGGGACGCCGCGATAAGTGCTTCGGCCTTCTGATGACGTCATCAGGACGTCTTGAAAAGTGCTCCGGCTTCTGATGGCGTCATCGGGACGTCGTGAAAAGTGCTTCGGGCTTCTGATGACGTTATCGGGACGTCGTGAAAAGTGTTTCGGGCTTCTGATGGCATCATCGGGACGTCGTGAAAAGTGCTTCGGGCTTCTGATGACGTCATCGGGACGTCGTGAGAAGTGCTCCGGGCTTCGGCATCATCGGGACGTCTTGAAAAGTGCTCCGGGCTTCTGATGGCATCATCGGGACGTCGCGAAAAGTGCTTCGGCCTTCTGATGACGTCATCAGGACGTCGTGAAAAGTGCTCCGGCTTCTGATGCGTAATCGGGACGTCGCGAAAAGTGCTTCGGGCTTCTGATGACGTCATCGGGACGTCGTGAGAAGTGCTCCGGGCTTCTGATGACGTCATCGGGACGTCGCGAAAAGTGCTTCGGGCTTCTGATGACGTCATCGGGACGTCGTGAAAAGTGCTCCGGGGTTCTGATGACGTCATTGGGACGTTGTGAAAAGTTTTCCGGGCTTCTGATGACGTCATCGGGACGTCGTGAAAAGTGTTTCGGGCTTCTGATGACGTCATCGGGACGTCACAAAAAGTGCTTCGGGCTTCTGAGTCGTGAAAAGTGCTCCGGGGTTCTGATGACGTCATTGGGACGTCGTGAAAAGTGCTCCGGGCTTCTGATGACGTCATCGGGACGTCGCGAAAAGTGCTTCGGGCTTCTGATGACGTCATCGGGACGTCGTGAAAAGTGCTCCGGGGTTCTGATGACGTCATTGGGACGTCGTGAAAAGTGCTCCGGGCTTCGGCATCATCGGGACGTCTTAAAAAGTGCTCCGGGCTTCTGATGGCATCATCGGGACGTCGCGAAAAGTGCTTCGGCCTTCTGATGACGTCATCGGGACGTCGTGAAAAGTGCTCCGGGGTTCTGATGACGTCATTGGGACGTCGTGAAAAGTTTTCCGGGCTTCTGATGACGTCATCAGGACGTCTTGAAAAGTGCTCCGGCTTCTGATGGCGTCATCGGGACGTCGTGAAAAGTGCTCCGGGGTTCTGATGACGTCATTGGGACGTCGTGAAAAGTGCTCCGGGCTTCTGATGACGTCATCGGGACGTCGCGAAAAGTGCTTCGGGCTTCTGATGACGTCATCGGGACGTCGTGAGAAGTATTCCGGGCTTCTGATGACGTCATCGGGACGTCGCGAAAAGTGCTTCGGCCTTCTGATGACGTCATCAGGACGTCTTGAAAAGTGCTCCGGCTTCTGATGGCGTCATCGGGACGTCGTGAAAAGTGCTTCGGGCTTCTGATGACGTTATCGGGACGTCGTGAAAAGTGTTTCGGGCTTCTGATGGCATCATCGGGACGTCGTGAAAAGTGCTTCGGGCTTCTGATGACGTCATCGGGACGTCGTGAGAAGTATTCCGGGCTTCAGATGGCATCATCGGGACGTCGTGAAAAGTGCTCCGGGCTTCTGATGGCATCATCGGGACGTCGCGAAAAGTGCTTCGGGCTCCTGATGACGTCATCGGGACATCGCGAAAAGTGCTTCGGGCTCCTGATGGCGTCATCGGGACACCGTGAAAAGTTTTTCGGGCTCCTGATCAGGACGTCGTCAGAAGTGCTCCGGGATTCTGATGACGTCATCTGGACATCGTGAGAAGTGCTTCCGAATTCTGATGACGTCATCTGGACGTCGTGAAAAGTGCTCCGGGGTTCTGATGACGTCATTGGGACGTCATGAAAAGTTTTCCGGGCTTCTGATGACGTCATCGGGACGTCGTGGAAAGTGCTCCGGGGTTCTGATGACGTCATCTGGACGTCGCAAAAAGTGCTTCGGGCTTCTGAGTCGTGAAAAGTGCTCCGGGGTTCTGATGACGTCATTGGGACGTCGTGAAAAGTGCTCCGGGCTTCTGATGACGTCATAGGGACGGCGCGAAAAGTGCTTCCGGGCTTCTGATGACGTCATCGGGACATCGTGAAAAGTGCTCCGGGCTTCTGATGACGTCATTGGGACGTCGTGAAAAGTGCTCCGGGCTTCTGATGACGTCATCGGGACGTCTTGAAAAGTGCTCCGGGCTTCTGATGGCATCATCGGGACGTCGCGAAAAAGTGCTTCGGCCTTCTGATGACGTCATCAGGACGTCGTGAAAAAGTGCTCCGGCTTCTGATGCGTAATCGGGACGTCGCGAAAAGTGCTTCGGGCTTCTGATGACGTCATCGGGACGTCGTGAAGTGCTCCGGGCTTCTGATGACGTCATCGGGACGTCGCGAAAAGTGCTTCGGCCTTCTGATGACGTCATCAGGACGTCTTGAAAAAGTGCTCCGGCTTCTGATGGCGTCATCGGGACGTCGTGAAAAGTGCTTCGGGCTTCTGATGACGTCATCGGGACGTCGTGAAAAGTGTTTCGGGCTTCTGATGGCATCATCGGGACGTCGTGAAAGTGCTTCGGGCTTCTGATGACGTCATTGGGACGTCGTGAAAAGTGCTCCGGGCTTCAGATGGCATCATCGGGACGTCGTGAATAGTGCTCCGGGCTTCTGATGACGTCATTGGGACGTCGTGAAAAGTGCTCCGGGCTTCGGCATCATCGGGACGTCTTGAAAAGTGCTCCGGGCTTCTGATGGCATCATCGGGACGTCGCGAAAAGTGCTTCGGCCTTCTGATGACGTCATCAGGACGTCGTGAAAAGTGCTCCGGCTTCTGATGCGTAATCGGGACGTCGCGAAAAGTGCTTCGGGCTTCTGATGACGTCATCGGGACGTCGTGAGAAGTGCTCCGGGCTTCTGATGACGTCATCGGGACATCGCGAAAAGTGCTTCGGGCTTCTGATGACGTCATCGGGACGTCGTGAAAAGTGCTCCGGGGTTCTGATGACGTCATTGGGACGTCGTGAAAAGTTTTCCGGGCTTCTGATGACGTCATCAGGACGTCTTGAAAAGTGCTCCGGCTTCTGATGGCGTCATCGGGACGTCGTGAAAAGTGCTCCGGGGTTCTGATGACGTCATTGGGACGTCGTGAAAAGTGCTCCGGGCTTCTGATGACGTCATCGGGACGTCGCGAAAAGTGCTTCGGGCTTCTGATGACGTCATCGGGACGTCGTGAAAAGTGCTCCGGGGTTCTGATGACGTCATTGGGACGTCGTGAAAAGTGCTCCGGGCTTCGGCATCATCGGGACGTCTTAAAAAGTGCTCCGGGCTTCTGATGGCATCATCGGGACGTCGCGAAAAGTGCTTCGGCCTTCTGATGACGTCATCAGGACGTCGTGAAAAGTGCTCCGGCTTCTGATGCGTAATCGGGACGTCGCGAAAAGTGCTTCGGGCTTCTGATGACGTCATCGGGACGTCGTGAAAAGTGCTCCGGGCTTATGATGACGTCATCGGGACGCCGCGATAAGTGCTTCGGCCTTCTGATGACGTCATCAGGACGTCTTGAAAAGTGCTCCGGCTTCTGATGGCGTCATCGGGACGTCGTGAAAAGTGCTTCGGGCTTCTGATGACGTTATCGGGACGTCGTGAAAAGTGTTTCGGGCTTCTGATGGCATCATCGGGACGTCGTGAAAAGTGCTTCGGGCTTCTGATGACGTCATCGGGACGTCGTGAGAAGTGCTCCGGGCTTCGGCATCATCGGGACGTCTTGAAAGTGCTCCGGGCTTCTGATGGCATCATCGGGACGTCGCGAAAAGTGCTTCGGGCCTTCTGATGACGTCATCAGGACGTCGTGAAAAGTGCTCCGGCTTCTGATGCGTAATCGGGACGTCGCGAAAAGTGCTTCGGGCTTCTGATGACGTCATCGGGACGTCGTGAGAAGTGCTCCGGGCTTCTGATGACGTCATCGGGACGTCGCGAAAGTGCTTCGGGCTTCTGATGACGTCATCGGGACGTCGTGAAAAGTGCTCCGGGGTTCTGATGACGTCATTGGGACGTTGTGAAAAGTTTTCCGGGCTTCTGATGACGTCATCGGGACGTCGTGAAAAGTGTTTCGGGCTTCTGATGACGTCATCGGGACGTCACAAAAAGTGCTTCGGGCTTCTGAGTCGTGAAAAGTGCTCCGGGGTTCTGATGACGTCATTGGGACGTCGTGAAAAGTGCTCCGGGCTTCTGATGACGTCATCGGGACGTCGCGAAAGTGCTTCGGGCTTCTGATGACGTCATCGGGACGTCGTGAAAAGTGCTCCGGGGTTCTGATGACGTCATTGGGACGTCGTGAAAAGTGCTCCGGGCTTCGGCATCATCGGGACGTCTTAAAAAGTGCTCCGGGCTTCTGATGGCATCATCGGGACGTCGCGAAAAGTGCTTCGGCCTTCTGATGACGTCATCAGGACGTCGTGAAAAGTGCTCCGGCTTCTGATGCGTAATCGGGACGTCGCGAAAAGTGCTTTGGGCTTCTGATGACGTCATCGGGACGTCGTGAAAAGTGCTCCGGGCTTCTGATGACGTCATCGGGACGTCGCGATAAGTGCTTCGGCCTTCTGATGACGTCATCAGGACGTCTTGAAAAGTGCTCCGGCTTCTGATGGCGTCATCGGGACGTCGTGAAAAGTGCTTCGGGCTTCTGATGACGTTATCGGGACGTCGTGAAAAGTGTTTCGGGCTTCTGATGGCATCATCGGGACGTCGTGAAAAGTGCTTCGGGCTTCTGATGACGTCATCGGGACGTCGTGAGAAGTATTCCGGGCTTCAGATGGCATCATCGGGACGTCGTGAATAGTGCTCCGGGCTTCTGATGACGTTATTGGGACGTCGTGAAAAGTGCTCCGGGCTTCCGGCATCATCGGGACGTCGTGAGAAAGTGCTTCGGGCTTCTGCTGACGTCATCGGGACGTCGTGAAAAGTGCTCCGGGCTTCCGATGACGTCATCGGGACGTCGTGAAAAGTGCTTCGGGATTCTGATGACGTCATCGGGACGTCGTGAAAAGTGCTTCGGCTTCTGATGACGTCATCGAGACATCGCGAAAAGTGCTTCGGGCTTCTGACGACGTCATCAGAACGTCGTGAAAAGTGCTTCCGAATTCTGATGACGTCATCTGGACATCGCGAAAGTGCTTCGGGCTTCTGATGACGTCATCGGGACGTCGTCAGAAGTGCTTCGGGCTCCTGATGACGTCATCAGGACGTCGTGAAAAGTGCTTCGGGCTTCTGCTGACGTCATCTGGACGTCGTGAAAAGTGCTTCGGGCTTCCGATGACGTCATCGGGACGTCGTGAAAAGTGCTTCGGGCTTCTGATGACGTCATCGGGACGTCGCGAAAAGTGCTTCGGGCTTCTGATGACGTCATCAGGACGTCGTGAAAAGTGCTTCGGGCTTCTGAGTCGTGAAAAGTGCTCCGGGGTTCTGATGACGTCATTGGGACGTCGTGAAAAGTGCTCCGGGCTTCTGATGACGTCATCGGGACGTCGCGAAAAGTGCTTCGGGCTTCTGATGACGTCATCGGGACGTCGTGAAAAGTGCTCCGGGGTTCTGATGACGTCATTGGGACGTCGTGAAAAGTGCTCCGGGCTTCGGCATCATCGGGACGTCTTGAAAAGTGCTCCGGGCTTCTGATGGCATCATCGGGACGTCGCGAAAAGTGCTTCGGCCTTCTGATGACGTCATCAGGACGTCGTGAAAAGTGCTCCGGCTTCTGATGCGTAATCGGGACGTCGCGAAAAGTGCTTCGGGCTTCTGATGACGTCATCGGGACGTCGTGAAAAGTGCTCCGGGCTTCTGATGACGTCATCGGGACGTCGCGAAAAGTGCTTCGGCCTTCTGATGACGTCATCAGGACGTCTTGAAAAGTGCTCCGGCTTCTGATGGCGTCATCGGGACGTCGTGAAAAGTTTTCCGGGCTTCTGATGACGTCATCGGGACGTCGTGAAAAGTGTTTCGGGCTTCTGATGACGTCATCGGGACGTCGTGAAAAGTGCTCAGGGGTTCTGATGACGTCATTGGGACGTCGTGAAAAGTGCTCCGGGCTTCGGCATCATCGGGACGTCTTGAAAAGTGCTCCGGGCTTCTGATGGCATCATCGGGACGTCGCGAAAAGTGCTTCGGCCTTCTGATGACGTCATCAGGACGTCGTGAAAAGTGCTCCGGCTTCTGATGCGTAATCGGGCCGTCGCGAAAAGTGCTTCGGGCTTCTGATGACGTCATCGGGACGTCGTGAAAAGTGCTCCGGGCTTCTGATGACGTCATCGGGACGTCGTGAAAGTGCTTCGGGCTTCTGATGACGTCATCGGGACGTCGTGAAAAGTGCTCGGGCTTCTGATGGCGTCATCGGGACGTCGTGAAAAGTTTTCCGGGCTTCTGATGACGTCATCAGGACGTCGTGAAAGTGTTTCGGGCTTCTGATGACGTCATCGGGACGTCGCAAAAAGTGCTTCGGGCTTCTCTGATGACGTCACCGGGCCGTCGTGAGAAGTGCTCCGGGCTTCTGATGACGTCATCGGGACGTCGCGAAAAGTGCTTCGGCCTTCTGATGGCGTCATCGGGACGTCGTGAAAAGTGCTTCGGGCTTCTGATGACGTTATCGGGACGTCGTGAAAAGTGCTTCGGGCTTCTGATGACGTTATCGGGACGTCGTGAAAAGTGCTTCGGGCTCCTGATGACGTCATCGGGACGCCGTGAAAAGCGCTTCGGCCTTCTTATGACGTCATCGGGACGTCGTGAAAAGTGCTTCGGCTTCTGATGACGCTCATCGGGACGTCGTGAAAAGTGCTCCGGGCTTCTGATGACGTCATCGGGACGTCGTGAAAAGTGCTTCGGGCTTCTGATGACGTCATCGGGACGTCGTAGAAAAGTGCTTCAGGCTTCTGATGAGGTCATCGGGACGTCGTGAAAAGTGCTTCGGGCTTCTGATGACGTCATCGGGACGTCGTGAAAAGTGCTTCGGGCTTCTGATGACGTCATCGGGACGTCGTGAAAAGTGCTCCGGGCTTCTGATGGCGTCATCGGGACGGCGTGAAAAGTGCTTCGGGCTTCTGATGACGTCATCAGGACGTCGTGAAAAGTGCTTCGGGCTTCTGATAACGTCATCGGGACGTCGTGGAAAGTGTTTCGGGCTTCTGATGACGTCAACGGGACGTCGTGAAAAGTGCTCCGGGCTTCTGATGACGTCATCGGGACGTCGTGAAAAGTGCTTCGGGCTTCTGATGACGTCACCGAGACGTGAAAAGTGCTCCGGATTCTGATGACGTCATCGGGACGTCGTGAAAAGTTCTTCGGGCTTCTGATGACGTCATCGGGACGTCGTGAAAAGTGCTCCGGGCTTCTGATGACGTCATCGGGACGTCGTGAAAAGTGCTTCGGGCTTCTGATGACGTCATCGGGACGTCGTGAAAAGTGCTTCGGGCTTCTGATGACGTCATCGGGACGTCGTGAAAAGTGCTTCGGGCTTCTGATGACGTCATCGGGACGTCGTGAAAAGTGCTTCGGGCTTCTGATGACGTCATCGGGACGTCGTGAAAAGTTTTCCGGGTTTCTGATGACGTCATCGGGACGTCGTGAAAAATGCTTCGGGCTTCTGATGACGTCATCGGGACGTCGTGAAAAGTGCTTCGGGCTTCTGATGACGTCATCGGGACGTCGTGAAAAGTGCTTCGTGCTTCGGATCACGTCATCGGGACGTCGTGAAAAAGTGCTTCGGGCTTCTTATGACGTCATCGAGACAGCGTGAAAAGTGCTCCGGGCTTCTGATGACGTCATCGGGACGTCGTGCAAAGTGCTCAGGGCTTCTGATGACGTCATCGGGACGTCGCGAAAAGTGCTTCGGGCTTCTGATGACGTCATCGGGACGTCGTGCGAAGTGCTCCGGGCTTCTGATGACGTCATCGGGACGTCGTGAAAAGTGCTTCGGGCTTCTGATGACGTCATCAGGACGTCGTGAAAAGTGCTTCGGGCTTCTGATGACGTCATCGGGACGTCGTGAAAAGTGCTTCGGGCTTCTGATGACGTCATCAGGACGTCGTGAAAAGTGCTTCCGGCTTCTGATGACGTCGGGACGTCGCGAGAAGTGATTCAGGCTTTTTATGACGTCATCGGGACGTCGTGAAAAGTGCTTCGGGCTTCTGATGACGTCATCGGGACGTCGTGAAAAGTGCTTCGGGCTTCTGATGACGTCATCGGGACGTCGTGAAAAGTGCTTCGGGCTTCTGATGACGTCATCGGGACGTCGTGAAAGTGCTTCGGGCTTCTGATGACGTCATCGGGACGTCGTGAAAAGTGCTTCGGGCTTCTGATGGCGTCATCGGGACGTCGTGAAAAGTGCTTCGGGCTTCTGATGACGTCATCGGGACGTCGTGAAAGTGCTTCGGGCTTCTGATGACGTCATCGGGACGTCGTGAAAGTGCTTCGGGCTTCGGATGATCATCGGGACGTCGTGAAAAGTGCTTCGGGCTTCTGATGACGTCATCGGGACGTCGTGAAAAGTGCTTCGGGCTTCTGATGACGTCATCGGGACGTCGTGAAAAGTGCTCCGGGCTTCTGATGACGTCATTGGGACGTCGTGAAAAGTGCTCCGGGCTTCTGATGACATCATCGGGACGTCCTGAAAAGTGCTTCGGGCTTCTGATGACGTCATCGGGACTTCGTGAACAGTGCTTCGGGATTCTGATGACGTCATCGGGACGTCGTGAAAAGTGCTTCGAGCTTCCGATGACGTCCTCGGGACGTTGCGAAAAGTGCTTCAGGCTTCTGATGACGTCATCGGGACTTCGTGAAAAGTGCTCCGGGCTTCTGATGACGTCATCGGGACGTCGCGAAAAGTGCTTCGGGCTTCTGATGACGTCATCGGGACGTCGTGAAAAGTGCTTCGGGCTTCTGATGACGTCATCGGGACGTCGTGAAAAGTGCTTCGGGCTTCTGATGACGTCATCGGGACGTCGTGAAAAGTGCTTCGGGCTTCTGATGACGTCATCGGGACGTCGTGAAAAGTGCTTCGGGCTTCTGATGACGTCATCGGGACGTCGTGAAAAGTGCTCCGGGCTTCTGATGACGTCATCGGGACGTCGTGAAAGTGCTTCGGGCTTTTGATGACGTCATCGGGACGTCGTGAAAAGTGCTTCGGGCTTCTGATGACGTCATCGGGACGTCGTGAGAGTGCTTCGGGCTTCTGATGACGTCATAGGACGTCGTGAAAAGTGCTTCCGGGCTTCTGATGACGTCATCGGGACGCGGTGAAAAGTGCTTCGGGCTTCTGATGGCGTGATCGGGACGTCGTGAAAAGTGCTTGGGGCTTCTGATGACGTCATCAGGACGCCGCGAAAAGTGCTTCGGGCTTCTGATGACGTCATCGGGACGTCGTGAAAGCCTGCAGGCTTCTCATGACGTCATCGGGACGTCGTGAAAAGTGCTCCGGGCTTCTGATGACGTCATCGGGACGTCGTGAAAAGTGCTCCGGGCTTCTGATGACGTCATCGGGACGTCGTGAAAAGTGCTTCGGGCTTCTGATGACGTCATCGGGACTTCGTGAGAAGTGCTTCAGGCTTTTAATGACGTCATCGGGACTTCGTGAAAAGTGCTTCGGGCTTCTGATGACGTCAACGGGACGTCGTGAAAAGTGCTCCGGGCTTCTGATGACGTCATCGGGACGTCGTGAAAAGTGCTTCGGGCTCCTGATGACAACATCGGGACTTCGTGAGAAGTGCTCCGGGCTCCTGAAGACATCATCGGGACGTCGTGGAAAGTGCTTCGGGCTTCTGATGACGTCATCGGGACATCCTGAACAGTGCTTCGGGCTTCTGATGACGTCATCGGGACGTCGTGAGAAGTGCTTCGAGCTTCCGATGACGTCATCGGGACGTCGTGGAAAGTGCTTTGAGCTTCTGATGACGTCATCGGGACATCCTGAAAAGTGCTTCGGGCTTCTGATGACGTCATCAGGACGTCGTGAAAAATGCTTCGGGCTTCTGATGACGTCATCGGGACTCCGCGAAAGTGCTTCGGGCTTCTGATGACGTCATCGGGACTTCGTGAAAAGTGCTTCGGGCTTCTGATGACGTCATCGGGACGTCGTGAAAAGTGCTTCGGGCTTCTGATGACGTCATCGGGACGTCGCGAAAAGTGCTTCGGGCTTCTGATGACGTCATCGGGACGTCGGGAAAAGTGCTCCGGGGTTCTGATGACGTCATCGGGACTCCGTGAAAAGTGCTCCGGGCTTCTGATGACGTCATCGGGACGTCGTGAAAAGTGCTTCGGGCTTCTGATGACGTCATCGGGACGTCGTGAAAAGTGCTTCGGGCTTCTGATGACGTCATCGGGACGTCGTGAAAAGTGCTTCGGGCTTCTGATGACGTCATCGGGACGTCGTGAAAAGTGCTTCGGGCTTCTGATGACGTCATCGGGACGTCGTGAAAAGTGCTCCGGGCTTCTGATGACGTCATCGGGACGTCGTGAAAAGTGCTTCGGGCTTCTGATGACGTCATCGGGACGTCGTGAAAAGTGCTTCGGGCTTCTGATGGCGTCATCGGGACGTCGTGAAAGTGCTTCGGGCTTCTGATGACGTCATCGGGACGTCGTGAAAAGTCTTCGGGCTTCTGATGACGTCATCGGGACGTCGTGAAAAGTGCTTCGGGCTTCTGATGACGTCATCGGGACGTCGTGAAAAGTGCTTCGGGCTTCTGATGACGTCATCTGGACGTCGCGAAAAGTGCTCCGGCTTCTGATGGCGTCATAGGGACGTCGCGAAAAGTGCTCCGGCTTCTGATGACGTCATCGGGACGTCGTTAAAAGTGCTCTGTGCTTCTGATGACGTCATCGGGACGTCGTGAAAAGTGCTTCGGGCTTCTGATGACGTCATCGGGACGTCGTGAAAAGTGCTTCGGGCTTCTGATGACGTCATCGGGACGTCGTGAAAAGTGCTTCGGGCTTCTGATGACGTCATCGGGACGTCGTGAAAAGTGCTTCGGGCTTCAGATGAGGCCGTCGCGACGTCGTGAAAAGTGCTTGGGCGTTCTGTTGACGTCATCGGGACGTCGTGGAAAGTGCTTCGGGCTTCTGATGGCGTCATCGGGACGTCGTGAAAAGTGCTCCGGACTTCTGATGACGTCATCGGACGTCGTGAAAAGTGCTTCGGGCTTCAGATGATGTCAACGGGACGTCGTGAAACGTGCTTCGGGCTTCTGATGACGTCATCGGGGCGTCGTGAAAAGTGCTTCGGGCTTCAGATGACGTCATCGGGACGTCGTGAAAAGTGCTTCGGGCTTCTGATGACGTCATCGGGACGTCGTGAAAAGTGCTTCGGGCTTCAGATGACGTCATCGGGACGTCGTGAAAAGTGCGTCGGGCGTCAGATGACGTCATCGGGTCGTGCTGAAAAGGGCTTCCGGGCTTCTGATGACGTCATCGGGACGTTGTGAAAAGTGCTTCGGGCTTCTGATGACGTCATCGGGACGTCGTGAAAAGTGCTTCGGGCTTCTGATGACGTCATCGGGACGTCGTGAAAAGTGCTTTGGGCTTCTGATGACGTCATCGGGAGGTCGTGAAAAAGGCGTCGGGCTTCCGATGGCGTCATCGGGACGTCCTGAAAAGTGCTTCGGGCTTCTGATAAGGTCATCGGGACGTCGTGAAAAGTGCTCCGGGCTTCTGATGACGTCATCGGGACGTCGTGAAAAGTGCTTCGGGCTTCTGATGACGTCATCGGGACGTCGTGAAAAGTGCTTCGGGCTTCTGATGACGTCATCGGGACGTCGTGAAAAGTGCTTCGGGCTTCTGATGACGTCATCGGGACGTCGTGAAAAGTGCTTCGGGCTTCTGATGACGTCATCGGGACGTCGCGAAAGTGCTTCCGGGCTTCTGATGACGTCATCGGGACGTCGTGAAAAGTGCTTCGGGCTTCTGATGGCGTCATCGGGACGTCGTGAAAAGTGCTTCGGGCTTCTGATGACGTCATCGGGACGTCGTGAAAAGTGCTTCGGGCTTCTGATGACGTCATCGGGACGTCGCGAAAGTGCTTCGGCCTTCTGATGACGTCATCGGGACGTCGTGAAAAGTGCTTCGGGCTTCTGATGACGTCATCGGGACGTCGTGAAAGTGCTTCGGGCTTCTGATGACGTCATCGGGACGTCGTGAGAGTGCTTCGGGCTTCTAATGACGTCATCGGGACGTCGCGAAAAGTGCTTCGGGCTTCTGATGACGTCATCGGGACGTCGTGAAAAGTGCTTCGGGCTTCTGATGACGTCATCGGGACGTCGTGAAAAGTGCTTCGGGCTTCGATGACGTCATCGGGACGTCGTGAAAGTGCTTCGGGCTTCTGATGACGTCATCGGGACGTCGAAAGTGCTTCGGGCTTCTGATGACGTCATCGGGACGTCGTGAAAAGTGCTTCGGGCTTCTGATGACGTCATCGGGACGTCGTGAAAAGTGCTTCGGGCTTCTGATGACGTCATCGGGACGTCGTGAAAAGTGCTTCGGGCTTCTGATGACGTCATCGGGACGTCGTGAAAAGTGCATCTGGCTTCTGATGACGTCATCGGGACGTCGTGAAAGTGTTTGGCTTCTGATGACGTCATCGGGACGTCGTGAAAAGTGCTTCGGGCTTCTGATGACGTCATCGGGACGTCGTGAAAGTGCTTGGGCTTCTGATGACGTCATCGGGACGTCGTGAAAGTGCTCCGGGCTTCTGATGACGTCATCGGGACGTCGTGAAAAGTGCTTCGGGCTTCTGATGACGTCATCGGGACGTCGTGAAAAGTGCTTCGGGCTTCTGATGACGTCATCGGGACGTCGTGAAAAGTGCTTCGGGCTTCTGATGACGTCATCGGCAGGTCGTGAAAAGTGCTTCGGGCTTCGGATGACGTCATCGGGACGTCGTGAAAAGTGCTTCGGCTTCTAATGACGTCATCGGGACGTCGTGAAATGTGCATCTGGCTTCTGATGGCGTCATCGGGACGTCGTGAAAAGTGCTTCGGGCTCCTAATGACGTCATCGGGACGTCGTGAAAAGTGCTTCGGGCTTCTGATGACGTCATCGGGACGTCGTGAAAAGTGCTTCGGGCTTCTGATGACGTCATCGGGACGTCGTGAAAAGTGTTCCGGGCTTCAGATGGCATCATCGGGACGACGTGAAAAGTGCTCGGGCTTCTGATGACGTCATCGGGACGTCGTGAAAAGTGCTTCGGGCTTCTGATGACGTCATCGGGACGTCGTGAAAAGTGCTTCGGGCTTCTGATGACGTCATCGGGACGTCGTGAAAAGTGCTTCGGGCTTCTGATGACGTCATCGGGACGTCGTGAAAGGGCTTCGGGCTTCTGATGGCGTCATCGGGACGTCGTGAAAAGTGCTTCGGGCTTCTGATGACGTCATCCGGACGTCGTGAAAAGTGCTCCGGGCTTCTGATGACGTCATCGGGACGTCGCGAAAAGTGCTTCGGGCTTCTGATGACGTCATCGGGACGTCGCGAAAAGTGCTTCGGGCTTCTGATGACGTCATCGGGACGTCGTTAAAAGTGCTTCGGGCTTCTGATGACGTCATCAGGACGTCGTGAAAAGTGCTCCGGCTTCTGATGACGTCATCGGGACGCCGTGAAAAGTGCTTCGGGCTTCTGATGACGTCATCGGGACGTCGTGAAAGTGCTCCGGGCTTCTGATGACGTCATCGGGACGTCGTGAAAAGTGCTTCGGGCTGATCGGCATCATCAGGACTTCGCGAAAGGTGCTCCGTGCTTCTGATGGCGTCATCGGGACGTCGTGAAAAGTGCTTCGGGCTTCTGATGACGTCATCGGGACTTCGTGAAAGTGCTTCGGGCTTCTGATGACGTCATCGGGGCTTCGTGAAAAGTGCTTCTGGCTTCTGATGACGTCATCGGGACTTCGTGAAGTGCTTCAGGCTTCTGATGACGTCATCGGAACTTCGTGAAAAGTGCATCAGGCTTCTGATGACGTCATCGGGACGTCGTGAAAAATGCTTCGGGCTTCTGATGCCGTCATCAGGACGTCGCGAAAAGTGCTTCGGGCTTCTGATGACGTCATCATCGGGACGTCGTGAAAAGTGCTTCTTGCTTCTGATGACGTCATCGGGACGTCGTGAAAAGTGCTTCCGGGCTTCTGATGACGTCATCGGGACGTCGTGAAAAGTGCTTCGGGCTTCTGATGACGTCATCGGGACGTCGTGAAAAGTGCTTGGGCTTCTGCATGACGTCATCGGGACGTCGTGAAAGTATTCCGGGCTTCAGATGGCATCATCGAGACGTCGCGAAAAGTGCTTCGGGCTTCTGATGACGTCATCGGGACGTCGTGAAAAGTGCTTCGGGCTTCTGATGACGTCATCGGGACGTCGTGAAAAGTGCTCCGGGCTTCTGATGAGGTCATCGGGACGTCGTGAAAAGTGCTCCCGGCTTCTGATGGCGTCATCCGGACGTCGCGAAAGTGCTTCGGCTTCTGATGACGTCATTGGGACGTCGTGAAAAGTGCTTCGGGCTTCTGGATGACGTCATCGGGACGTCGTGAAAAGTGCTCCGGGCTTCTGATGACGTCATCGGGACGTCGCGAAAAGTGCTTCGGCCTTCTGATGACGTCATCGGGACGTCGTGAAAAGTGCTTCGGCTTCTGATGACGTCATCGGGATGTCGTGAAAGTGCTTCGAGTTTCTGATGACGTCATCGGGACGTCGTGAAAGTGGTTCGGGCTTCTGATGACGTCATCGGGACGTCGTGAAAAGTGCTCCGGGCTTCTGATGACGTCATCGGGACGTCGTGGAAAGTATTCCGGGCTTCTGATGACGTCATCGGGACGTCGCGAAAAGTGCTTCGGGCTTCTGATGACGTCATCGGGACGTCGTGAAAAGTGCTTCTGGCTTCTGATGACGTCATCGGGACGTCGTGAGAAAGTGCTTCGGGCTTCGGCATCATCGGGACGTCGTGAAAAGTGCTTCGGGCTTCTGATGACGTCATCGGGACGTCGTGAAAAGTGCTTCCGGCTTCTGATGACGTCATCGGGACGTCGTGAAAAAGTGCTCCGGGCTTCTGATGACGTCATCGGGACGTCGCGAAAAGTGCTTCGGCTTCTGATGACGTCATCAGGACGTCGCAAAAGTGCTTCGGGCTTCTGATGGCGTCATCGGACGTCGTGAAAAGTGCTTCGGCTTCTGATGACGTCATCAGGACGTCGTGAAAAGTGCTTCCGGGCTTCTGATGACGTCATCGGGACGTCGTGAAAAGTGCTTCGGGCTTCTGATGACGTCATCGGGACGTCGTGAAAAAGTGCTCCGGGCTTCTGATGACGTCACCGGGCCGTCGTGAAAAGTGCTTCGGGCTTCTCACGACGTCACCGGGACGTCGTGAAAAGTGCTTCGGGCTTCTGATGACGTCATCGGGACGTCGTGAAAAGTGCTTCTGGCTTCTGATGACGTCATCGGGACGTCGTGAAAAGTGCTTCGGGCTTCTGATGACGTCATCGGGACGTCGTGAAAAGTGCTTCGGGCTTCTGATGACGTCATCGGGACGTCGTGAAAAGTGCTTCGGGCTTCTGATGGCGTGATCGGGACGAGGGGAAAAGTGCTTCGGGCTTCTGGTGGCGTGATCGGGACGTCGTGAAAGTGCTTCGGGCTTCTGATGACGTCATCGGGACGTCGTGAAAAGTGCTTCGGGCTTCGTGATGACGTCATCGGGACGTCGTGAAAAGTGCTTCCGGGCTTCTGATGACGTCATCGGGACGTCGTGAAAAGTGCTTCGGGCTTCTGATGACGTCATCGGGACGTCGTGAAAAGTGCTTCGGGCTTCTGATGACGTCATCGGGACGTCGTGAAAAGTGCTTCGGGCTTCTGATGACGTCATCGGGACGTCGTGAAAAGTGCTTCCGGCTTCTGATGGCGTCATCCGGACGTCGTGAAAAGTGCTTCGGGCTTCTGATGACGTCATCGGGACGTCGTGAAAAGTGCTTCGGGCTTCTGATGACGTCATCGGGATGTCGTGAAAAGTGCTTCGGGCTTCTGATGATGGCATCGGGACGACGTGAAAAGTACTCTGGGCTTCTGATGACGTCATCGGGACGTCGTGAAAAGTGCTTCGGGCTTCTGATGACGTCATCGGGACGTCGTGAAAAGTGCTTCGGGCTTCTGATGACGTCATCGGGACGTCGTGAAAAGTGCTTCCGGCTTCTGATGACGTCATCGGGACGTCGTGAAAAGTGCTTCGGGCTTCTGATGGCCTCATCGGGACGTCGTCAAAAGTGCATTGGGCTTCTGATGACGTCATCGGGACGTCGTGAAAAGTGCTTCCGGCTTCTGATGACGTCATCGGGACGTCGTGAAAAATGCTTCGTGCTTCTGATGACGTCATCGGGACGTCGTGAAAAGTGCTTCGGGCTTCTGATGACGTCATTGGGACGTCGTGAAAAGTGCTTCGGGCTTCTGATGAGGTCATCGGGACGTCGTGAAAGTGCTTCCGGGCTTTGATGGCGTCATCGGGACGTCGCGAAAAGTGCTTCGGGCTTCTGATGACGTCATCGGGACGTCGTGAAAAGTGCTTCGGGCTTCTGATGACGTCATCGGGACGTCGTGAAAAGTGCTTCGGGCTTCTGATGACGTCATCGGGACGTCGTGAAAAGTGCTTCGGGCTTCTGATGGCGTCATCGGGACGTGGTGAAAAAGCTTCGGGCTTCTGGTGACGTCATCTGGACGTCGTGAAAGTGCTTCGGGCTTCTGATGTCGTCATCGGGACGTCGCGAAAAGTGCTTCGGGCTTCCGATGACGTCACCGGAACGTCGTGGAAAGGGCTCCGGGCTTCTGATGGCGTCATCGGGACGTCGGGAAAAGTGCTTCGGGCTTCTGACGACGTCATCGGGACGTCGTGAAAGTGCTTCGGGCTTCTGATGACGCCATCGGGACGTCGCGAAAAGTGCTTCGGGCTTCTGATGACGTCATCGGGACGTCGTGAAAAGTGCTTCGGGCTTCTGATGACGTCATCGGGACGTCGTGAAAAGTGCTTCGGGCTTCTGATGACGTCATCGGGACGGTGTGAAAAGTGGTTGGGGCTTCTTGTGACGTCATCGGGACGTCGTGAAAGTGCTTCGGGCTTCAGATGGCATCATCGGGACGTCGCGAAAAGTGCTTCGGGCTTCTGATGACGTCATCGGGACGTCGTGAAAAGTGCTTCCCGGGCTTCTGATGACGTCATCGGGACGTCGTGAAAAGTGCTTCCGGGCTTCTGATGACGTCATCGGGACGTCGTGAAAAGTGCTCCGGGCTTCTGATGACGTCATCGGGACGTCGTGAAAAGTGCTTCGCTTCTGATGACGTCATCGGGACGTCGTGAAAAGTGCTTCGGGCTTCTGATGACGTCATCGGGACGTCGTGAAAGTGCTTCGGGCTTCTGATGACGTCATCGGGACGTCGTGAAAAGTGCTTCCGGGCTTCTGATGACGTCATCGGGACGTCGTGAAAAGTGCTTCCGGGCTTCTGATGACGTCATCGGGACGTCGTGAAAGTGCTTCGGGCTTCTGATGACGTCATCGGGACGTCGTGAAAAGTGCTTCGGGCTTCTGATGACGTCATCGGGACGTCGTGAAAAGTGCTTCGGGCTTCTGATGACGTCATCGGGACGTCGTGAAAAAGTGCTTCGGGCTTCTGGTGATGACGTCATCGGGACGTCGTGAAAAGTGCTTCGGGTTCTGATGACGTGATCGGGACGTCGTGAAAAGTGCTTCGGGCTTCTGATGACGTCATCGGGACGTCGTGAAAAGTGCTTCGGGCTTCTGATGACGTCATCGGGACGTCGTGAAAAGTGCTTCGGGCTTCTGATGGCATCATCGGGACGTCGTGAAAAGCGCTTCGGGCTTCTGATGACGTCATCGGGACGTCGTGAAGAAAGTGCTTCGGGCTTCTGATGACGTCATCGGGACGTCGTGAAAAGTGCTTCGGGCTTCTGATGACGTCATCGGGACGTCGTGAAAAGTGCTTCGGGCTTCTGATGACGTCATCGGAACGTCGTGAAAAGTGCTTCGGGCTTCTGATGACGTCATCGGGACGACATGAAAAGTGCTCCGGGCTTCTGATGACGTCATCAGGACGTCGAAAGTGCTTCCGGGCTTCTGATGACGTCATCGGGACGTCGTGAAAAGTGCGTCCGGGCTTCTGATGACGTCATCGGGACGTCGCGAAAAAGTGCTCCGGGCTTCTGATGACGTCATCGGGACGTCGTGAAAAGTGCTTCGGGCTTCTGTGACGTCATCGGGACGTCGTGAAAAGTGCTTCGGGCTTCTGATGACGTCATCGGGACGTCGTGAAAAGTGCTTCCGGGCTTCTGATGACGTCATCGGGACGTCGTGAAAGTGCTTCGGGCTTCTGATGGCGTCATCGGGACGTCGTGAAAAGTGCTTCGGGCTTCTGATGACGTCATCGGGACGTCGTGAAAGTGCTTCGGGCTTCTGATGACGTCATCGGGACGTCGTGAAAAGTGCTTCGGGCTTCTGATGACGTCATCGGGACGTCGTGAAAAGTGCTTCGGGCTTCTGATGACGTCATCGGGACGTCGTGAAAAGTGCTTCGGGCTTCTGATGACGTCATCGGGACGTCGTGAAAGTGCTTCGGGCTTCTGATGGCGTCATCGGGACGTCGTGAAAAGTTTTCCGGGCTTCGGATGACGTCATCGGGACGTCGTGAAAAGTGCTTCGGGCTTCTGATGGCGTCATCGGCACGTCTTAAAAGTGCTTCGGGCTTCAAATGATTTCATCGGGACTTCGTGAAAAGTGCTTCGGGCTTCTGATGACGTCATCGGGACGTCGCGAAAAGTCTTCGGGCTTCTGATGACGTCATCGGGACGTCGTGAAAAGTGCTTCGGGCTTCTGATGACGTGATCGGGACGTCGTGAAAAGTGCTTCGGGTTCTGATGACGTCATCGGGACGTCGTGAAAAGTGCTTCGGGCTTCTGATGACGTCATCGGGACGTCGTGAAAAGTGCTTCGAGCTTCTGATGACGTCATCGGGACGTCGTGAGAAGTGCATCGGGCTTCTGATGACGTCATCGGGACGTCGTGAAAAGTGCTTCGGGCTTCTGATGACGTCATCGGGACGTCGTGAAAAAGTGCTTCGGGCTTCTGATGACGTCATCGGGACGTCGTGAAAAAGTGCTTCGGGCTTCTGATGACGTCATCGGGACGTCGTGAAAAGTGCTTCCGGGCTTCCTGATGACGTCATCGGGACGTCGCGAAAGTGCTTCGGGTTTCTGATGACGTCATCAGGACGTCGTGAAAAAGGCTTCCGGCTTCTGATGACGTCATCGGTACGTCGTGAAAAGTGCTTCGGGCTTCTGATGACGTCATCGGGACGTCGTGAAAAGTGCTTCAGGCTTCTGATGACGTCATCGGGACGTCGTGAAAAGTGCTTCCGGGCTTCTGATGACGTCATCGGGACGTCGCGAAAAGTGCTTTGGGCTTCTGATGACGTCATCGGGACGTCGTGAAAAGTGCTTCGGGCTTCTGATGACGTCATCGGGACGTCGTGAAAAGTGCTTCGGGCTTCTGATGACGTCATCGGGACGTCGTGAAAAGTGCTTCCGGCTTCTGATGACGTCATCGGGACGTCGTGAAAAGTGCTTCGGGCTTCTGATGACGTCATCGGGACGTCGTGAAAAGTGCTTCGGGCTTCTGATGACGTCATCGGGACGTCGTGAAAAGTGCTTCGGGCTTCTGATGACGTCATCGGGACGTCGTGAAAGTGTTTCGGGCTTCTGATGGCATCATCGGGACGTCGTGAAAAGTGCTTCCGGGCTTCTGATGACGTCATCGGGACGTCGTAAAAGTGCTTCGGGCTTCTGATGACGTCATCGGGACGTCGTGAAAAGTGCTTCGGGTTTCTGATGACGTCATCAGGACGTCGAAAAGTGCTTCGGGCTTCTGATGACGTCATCGGGACGTCGTGAAAAGTACTCCGGGCTTCTGATGACGTCATCGGGATATCGTGAAAAGTGCTTCGGGCTTCTGATGACGTCATCGGGACGTCGTGAAAAGTACTCCGGGCTTCTGATGACGTCATCGGGACGTCGTGAAAAGTGCCTTCGGGCTTCTGATGACGTCATCGGGACGTCGTGAAAAGTGCTTCGGGCTTCTGATGACGTCATCGGGACGTCGTGAAAAGTGCTTCCGGGCTTCTGATGACGTCATCGGGACGTCGTGAAAAGTGCTTCGGGCTTCTGATGACGTCATCGGGACGTCGTGAAAGTGCTTGGGCTTCTGATGACGTCATCGGGACGTCGTGAAAAGTGCGTCCGGGCTTCAGATGGCGTCATCGGGACGTCGTGAAAAAGTGCTTCGGGCTTCTGATGACGTCATCGGGACGTCGTGAAAAGTGCTTCGGGCTTCTTATGACGTCATCGGGACGTCGTGAAAAGTGCTTCGGGCTTCTGATGACGTCATCGGGACGTCGTGAAAAGTGCTTCGGGCTTCTGATGACGTCATCGGGACGTCGTGAAAAGTGCTCCGGGCTTCTGATGATGTCATCGGGACGTCGTGAAAAATGCTTCGGGCTTCTTATGACGTCTTCGGGACGTCATCGAAAGTGCTTCGGGCTTCTGATGACGTCATCGGGACGTCGTGAAAAGTGCATCGGGCTTCTGATGACGTCATCGGGACGTCGTGAAAAATGCTTCGGGCTTCTGATGACGTCATCGGGACGTCATGAAAAGTGCTTCCGGTGCTTCTGATGACGTCATCGGGACGTCGTGAAAAGTGCTTCGGGCTTCTGATGACATCATCGGGACGTCGTGAAAAAGTGCTTCGGGCTTCTGATGACGTCATCGGGACGTCGTGAAAAGTGCTTCCGGCTTCTGATGACGTCATCGGGACGTCGTGAAAAGTGCTTCGGGCTTCTGATGACGTCATCAGACGTCGAAAAGTGCTTCGGGCTTCTGATGACGTCATCGGGACGTCGTGAAAAGTGTTTCGGGCTTCTGATGGACGTCATCGGGACGTCGTGAAAAGTGCTTCGGGCTTCTGATGACGTCATCGGGACGTCGTGAAAAGTGCTTCGGGCTTCTGATGACGTCATCGGGACGTCGTGAAAAAGTGCTTCGCTCTGATGACGTCATCAGGACGTCGTGAAAAGTGCTTCGGGCTTCTGATGACGTCATCGGGACGTCATGGAAAGTGCTTCGGGCTTCTGATGACGTCATCGGGACGTCGTGAAAAGTGCTTCGGGCTTCTGACGACCTCATCGGGACGTCGAGAAAAGTGCTTCGGGCTTCTGATGACGTCATCGGGACGTCGTGAAAAGTGCTTCGGGCTTCTGATGACGTCATCGGGACGTCGCGAAAAGTGCTCCGGGCTTCTGATGGCGTCATCGGGACGTCGTGAAAAGTGCTTCCGGGCTTCTGATGACGTCATCGGGACGTCGTGAAAAGTGTTTCGGGCTTCTGATGACGTCATCGGGACGTCGTGAAAAGTGCTTCGGGCTTCTGATGACGTCATCGGGACGTCGTGAAAAGTGTTCCGGGCTTCAGATGACGTCATCGGGACGTCGCGAAAAGTGCTTCGGCTTCTGATGACGTCATCAGGACGTCGTGAAAAGTGCTTCGGGCTTCTGATGGCGTCATCGGGACGTCGTGAAAAGTGCTCCGGGCTTCTGATGACGTCATCGGGACGTCGTGAAAAGTGCTCCGGGCTTCTGATGGCGTCATCGGGACGTCGTGAAAGAAGTGCTTCAGGCTTCTGATGACGTCATCGGGACGTCGTGAAAAGTGCTCCGGGCTTCTGATGGCGTCATCGGACGTCGTGAAAAGTGCTCCGGGCTTCTGATGACGTCATCGGGACGTCGTGAAAAGTCCTTCGGCCTTCCGATGACGTCATCGGGACGTCGTGAAAAGTGCTTCGGGCTTCCGATGACGTCATCGGGACGTCGTGAAAAGTGCTTCCGGGCTTCTGATGACGTCATCGGGACGTCGTGAAAAGTGCTTCGGGCTTCTGATGACGTCATCGGGACGTCGCGAAAGTGCTTCGGGCTTCTGATGACGTCATCGGGACGTCGTGAAAAGTGCTTCGGGCTTCTGATGACGTCATCGGGACTTCGTGAAAAGTCCTTCGGGCTTCTGATGACGTCATCGGGACGTCGTGAAAAGTTCTTCGGGCTTCTGATGACGTCATCAGGATCGTCGTAAAAAAGTAAGCTTCGGGCTTCTGATGACGTCATCGGGACGTCGTGAAAAGTGCTTCGGGCTTCTGATGACGTCATCGGGACGTCGGGAAAAGTGTTCCGGGATTCTGATGGCATCATCGGGACGTCGTGAAAGTGCTTCGGGCTTCTGATGACGTCATCGGGACGTCGTGAAAAGTGCGCCGGGCTTCTGATGACGTCATCGGGACGTCGTGAAAAGTGCTTCGGGCTTCTGATGGCATCATCGGGACGTCGCCAAAAGTGCTTCGGGCTTCTGATGACGTCATCGGGACGTCGTGAAAAGTGCTCCGGGCTTCTGATGACGTCATCGGGACGTCGTGAAAAGTGCTTCGGGCTTCTGATGACGTCATCGGGACGTCGTGGAAAGTATTCCGGGCTTCAGATGGCATCATCGGGATGTCGCGAAAAGTGCTTCGGGCTTCTGATGACGTCATCGCGACGTCGTGAAAAGTGCTCCGGGCTTCTGATGACGTCATTGCGACGTCGTGAAAAGTGCTTCGGGCTTCTGATGACGTCATCGGGACGTCGTGAAAAGTGCTTCGAGTTTCTGATGACGTCATTGGGACGTTGTGAAAAGTGCTTCGGGCTTCTGATGACGTCATCGGGACGTCGTGGAAAGTATTCCGGGCTTCAGGTGGCATCATCGGGACGTCGCGAAAAGTGCTTCGGGCTTCCGATGACGTCATCGGGACGTCGAGAAAAAGTGCTCCGGGCTTCTGATGACGTCATAGGGACGTCGTGAAAAGTGCTCCGGGCTTCTGATGACGTCATCGGGACGTCGTGAGAAGTGCTCCGGGTTTCTGATGACATCATCGGGACGTCCTGAAAAGTGCTTCGGGCTTCTGATGACGTCATCGGGACTCCGTGAAAAGTGCTCCGGGCTTCTGATGACGTCATCGGGACGTCGTGAAGAATGCTTCGGGCTTCTGATGACTACATCGAGACTTCGTGAAAAAGTGCTCCGAGCTTCTGATGACGTCATCGGAACGTCGTGAAAGTGCTTCCGGGCTTCTGATGACGTCATCGGGACGTCGTGAAAGTGCTTCCGGGCTTCTGATGGCATCATCGGGACGTCGTGAAAAAGTGCTTCGGGCTTCTGATGACGTCATCGGGACGTCGTGAAAAGTGCTCCGGGCTTCTGATGACGTCATCGGGACGTCGCGAAAAGTGCTTCGGGCTTCTGATGACGTCATCGGGACGTCGTGAAAAGTGCTTCCGGCTCCTGATGACGTCATCGGGACGTCGTGAAAAGTGCTTCGGGCTTCTGATGACGTTATCGGGATGTCGTGAAAAGTATTTCGGGCTTCTGATGGCATCATCGGGACGTCGTGAAAAGTGCTTCGGGCTTCTGATGACGTCATCGGGACGTCGTGAAAAGTCCTCCTGGCTTCTGATGGCATCATCGGGACGTCGCGAAAAGTGCTTCCGGGCTTCTGATGACGTCATCGACGTCATAAAAAATGCTTCGGGCTTCTGATGACGTCATCGGGACGTCGTGAAAAGTGCTTCGAGTTTCTAATGACGTCACCAGGCCGTCGTGAAAAGTGCTCCGGCTTCTGATGACGTCATGGGGACGCCGTGAAAAGTGCTTCGGGCTTCTGATGACGTTATCGGGACGTCGTGAAAAGTGCTCCGGCTTCTGATGGCATCATCGGGACGTCGTGAAAAGTGCTTCCGGGCTTCTTATGACGTCATCGGGACGTCGTGAAAAGTGTTCCGGGCTTCAGATGGCATCATCGGGACGTCGCGAAAAGTGCTTCGAATTTCTGATGACGTCATGGGGACGTCGTAAAAAGTGCTTCGGGCTTCTGATGACGTCATCGGGACGTCGTGAAAAGTGCTTCGAGTTTCTGATGACGTCATAGGGACGTCGTGAAAAGTGCTTCGGGCTTCTGATGACGTCATCGGGACGTCGTGAAAAGTGCTCCGGGCTTCAGATGGCATCGTCGGGACGTCGCGAAAAGTGCTTCGGGCTTCCGATGACGTCATCGGGACGTCGAGAAAACTGCTCCGGGCTTCTGATGACGTCATCGGGACGTCGCGAAAAGTGCTTCGGGCTTCTGATGACGTCATCGGGACGTCGTGAAAAGTGCTCCGGGCTTTTGATGACGTCATTGGGACGTCGTGAAAAGTGCTCCGGGCTTCCGACGTCATCGGGACGCCGTGAAAAGTGCACCGGGGTTCTGATGACGTAATCGGGACGTCGCGAAAAGTGCTTCGGCCTTCTGATGACGTCATCAGGACGTCGTGAAAAGTGCTCCGTGCTTCTGATGACGTCATCGGGACGTCGCGAAAAGTGCTTCGGGCTTCTGATGACGTCATCGGGACGTCGTGAAAAGTGTTTCCGGGCTTCTGATGACGTCATCGGGACGTCGTGAAAAGTGCTTCGGGCTTCTGATGACGTCATCAGGACGTCGTGAAAAGTGCTCCGGGGTTCTGATGACGTCATCGGGACGTCGTGAAAAGTGCTCCGGGCTTCTGATGACGTCATCGGAACGTCGTGGAAAGTGCTCCGGGCTTCTGATGACGTCATCGGGACGACGTGAAAAGTGCTTCGGGCTTCTGATGACGTCATCGGGACGTCGTGGAAAGTGCTCCTGGCTTCTGATGGCGTCATCGGGACGTCGTGAAAAGTGCTCCGGGCTTCTGATGACGTCATCGGGACGTCGTGAAAAGTGCTCCGGGATTCTGATGACGTCATCGGGACGTCGTGGAAAGTGCTTCGGGCTTCTGATGACGTCATCGGGACGTCGCGAAAAGTGCTTCGGCCTTCTGATGACGTCATCAGGACGTCGTGAAAAGTGCTCCGGCTTCTGATGGCGTCATCGGGACGTCGTGAAAAGTTTTCCGGGCTTCTGATGACGTTATCGGGACGTCGTGAAAAGTGCTCCGGGGTTCTGATGACGTCATTGGGACGTCGTGAAAAGTGCTTCGGGCTTCTGATGGCGTCATCGGGACGTCGTGAAAAGTGTTTCGGGCTTCTGATGACGTCATTGGGACTCCGTGAAAAGTGCTTCGGGCTTCTGACGACGTCAGCGGGACGTCGTGAAAAGTGCTCCAGGCTTCTAATGACGTCATCGGGACTTCGTGAAAAGTGCTTCGGGCTTCTGATGACGTCATCAGGACTTCGCGAAAGGTGCTCCGGGCTTCTGATGGCGTCATCGGGACGTCGTGAAAAGTGCTTCGGGCTTCTGATGACGTCATCGGGACGTCGTGAAAAGTGCTCCGGGCTTCTGATGACGTCATCGGGACGTCGAGAAAAGTGCTTCGAATTTCTGATGACGTCATGGGACGTCGTGAAAAGTGCTTCGGGCTTCTGATGACGTCATCGGGACGTCGTGAAAAGTGCTTCGAGTTTCTGATGACGTCATCGGGACGTCGTGAAAAAGTGCTTCGGGCTTCTGATGACGTCATCGGGACGTCGTGGAAAGTGCTTCGGGCTTCAGATGACGTCATCAGGACGTCGCGAAAAGTGCTCCGGGCTTCCGATGACGTCATCGGGACGTCGCGAAAAGTGCTTCGGGCTTCTGATGACGTCATAGGGACGTCGTGAAAAGTGCTTCGGGCTTCTGATGACGTCATCGGGACGTCGTGAAAAGTGCTCCGGGGTTTTGATGACGTCATTGGGACGTCGTGAAAAGTGATCCGGGCTTCGGCATCATCGGGACGTCTTGAAAAGTGTTTCGGCCTTCTGATGACGTCATCGGGACGTCGCGAAAAGTGCTTCGGCCTTCTGATGACGTCATCAGGACGTCGTGAAAAGTGCTCCGGCTTCTGATGACGTCATCGGAACGTCGTGAAAAGTGCTTCGGGCTTCTGATGACGTCATCGGGACGTCGTGAAAAGCGTTTCGGGCTTCTGATGACGTCATCAGGACGTCACAAAAAAGTGCTTCGGGCTTCTGAGTCGTGAAAAGTGCTCCGGGCTTCTGATGACGTCATCGGGACGTCGTGAAAAGTGCTCCGGGCTTCTGATGACGTCATCGGGACGTCGTGAAAAGTGCTCCGGCTTCTGATGGCGTCATCGGGACGTCGTGAAAAGTGCTTCGGGCTTCTGATGACCTCTTCGTGTCGTCGTGAAAAGTGCTCCGGGCTTCTGATGACGTCATCGGGACGTCGTGAAAAGTGCTTCGGGCTTCTGATGACGTCATCGGGACGTCGTGAAAAGTGCTTCGGGCTTCTGATGACGTCATCGGGACGTCGTGGAAAGTGCTCCGGGCTTCAGATGGCATCATCGGGACGTCGCGAAAAAGTGCTTCGGGCTTCTGATGACGTCATCGGGACGTCGTGAAAAAGTGCTCCGGGCTTCTGATGACGTCATCGGGACGTCGTGAAAAGTGCTTCAGGCTTCTGATGACGTCATCGGGACGTCGTGAAAAGTGCTCCGGGGTTCTGATGACGTCATTGGGACGTCGTGAAAAGTGCTTCGGGCTTCGACGTCATCGGGACGTCGTGAAAAGTGCTCCGGGCTTCTGATGACGTCATCGGGACGTCGCGAAAAGTGCTTCGGCCTTCTGATGACGTCATCAGGACGTCTTGAAAAGTGCTCCGGCTTCTGATGGCGTCATCGGAACGTCGTGAAAAGTGCTCCGGGCTTCTGATGACGTCATCGGGACGTCGTGAAAAGTGTTTCGGGCTTCTGATGACGTCATCAGGACGTCGCAAAAAGTGCTTCGGGCTTCTGAGTCGTGAAAAGTGCTCCGGGGTTCTGATGACGTCATTGGGACGTCGTGAAAAGTGCTCCGGGCTTCTGATGACGTCATAGGGACGTCGTGAAAAGTGCTCCGGCTCCTGATGGCGTCATCGGGACGTCGTGAAAAGTTTTCCGGGCTTCTGATGACGTTATCGGGACGTCGTGAAAAGTGTTTCGGGCTTCTGATGGCATCATCGGGACGTCGTGAAAAGTGCTTCGGGCTTCTGATGACGTCATTGGGACGTCGTGAAAAGTGTTCCGGGCTTCAGATGGCATCATCGGGACGTCGCGAAAAGTGCTTCGAATTTCTGATGACGTCATGGGGACGTCGTAAAAAGTGCTTCGGGCTTCTGATGACGTCATCGGGACGTCGTGAAAAGTGCTTCGAGTTTCTGATGACGTCATAGGGACGTCGTGAAAAGTGCTTCGGGCTTCTGATGACGTCATCGGGACGTCGTGGAAAGTATTCGGGCTTCAGATGGCATCATCGGGACGTCGCGAAAAAGTGCTTCGGGCTTCGATGACGTCATCGGGACGTCGAGAAAAGTGCTCCGGGCTTCTGATGACGTCATAGGGACGTCGTGAAAAGTGCTTCGGGCTTCTGATGACGTCATCGGGACGTCGAGAAAAGTGCTCCGGGCTTCTGATGACGTCATAGGGACGTCGTGAAAAGTGCTTCGGGCTTCTGATGACGTCATCGGGACGTCGTGAAAAGTGCTTCGAGTTTCTGATGACGTCATAGGGACGTCGTGAAAAGTGCTTCGGGCTTCTGATGACGTCATCGGGACGTCGTGGAAAGTATTCCGGGCTTCAGATGGCATCATCGGGATGTCGCGAAAAGTGCTTCGGGCTTCCGATGACGTCATCGGGACGTCGAGAAAAGTGCTCCGGGCTTCTGATGGCGTCATCGGGACGTCGTGAAAAGTTTTCCGGGCTTCTGATGACGTTATCGGGACGTCGTGAAAAGTGCTCCGGGGTTCTGATGACGTCATTGGGACGTCGTGAAAAGTGCTCCGGGCTTCGGCATCATCGGGACGTCGTGAAAAGTGCTTCGGGCTTCTGATGACGTTATCGGGACGTCGTGAAAAGTGTTTCGGGCTTCTGATGGCATCATCGGGACGTCTTGAAAAAGTGCTCCGGCTTCTGATGGCGTCATCGGAACGTCGTGAAAAAAGTTTCGGGCTTCTGATGACGTCATCGGGACGTCGCGAAAAGTGCTTCGGGCTTCTGATGACGTCATCAGGACGTCGTGAAAAGTGCTTCGGGCTTCTGAGTCGTGAAAAGTGCTCCGAGGTTCTGATGACGTCATTGGGACGTCGTGAAAAGTGCTCCGGGCTTCTGATGACGTCATCGGGACGTCGTGGAAAGTATTCCGGGCTTCAGATGGCATCATCGGGACGTCGCGAAAAGTGCTTCGGGCTTCCGATGACGTCATCGGGACGTCGAGAAAAGTGCTCCGGGCTTCTGATGACGTCATAGGGACGTCGTGAAAAGTGCTTCGGGCTTCTGATGACGTCATCGGGACGTCGTGAAAAGTGCTCCGGGGTTCTGATGACGTCATTGGGACGTCGTGAAAAGTGCTCCGGGCTTCGGCATCATCGGGACGTCGTGAAAAGTGCTCCGGGCTTCTGATGACGTCATCGGGACGTCGCGAAAAGTGCTTCGGCCTTCTGATGACGTCATCAGGACGTCTTGAAAAGTGCTCCGGCTTCTGATGGCGTCATCGGAACGTCGTGAAAAGTTTTCCGGGCTTCTGATGACGTCATCGGGACGTCGTGAAAAGTGTTTCGGGCTTCTGATGACGTCATCAGGACGTCGCAAAAAGTGCTTCGGGCTTCTGAGTCGTGAAAAGTGCTCCGGGGTTCTGATGACGTCATTGGGACGTCGTGAAAAGTGCTCCGGGCTTCTGATGACGTCATAGGGACGTCGTGAAAAGTGCTCCGGCTCCTGATGGCGTCATCGGGACGTCGTGAAAAGTTTTCCGGGCTTCTGATGACGTTATCGGGACGTCGTGAAAAGTGTTTCGGGCTTCTGATGGCATCATCGGGACGTCGTGAAAAGTGCTTCGGGCTTCTGATGACGTCATAGGGACGTCGTGAAAAGTGCTTCGGGCTTCTGATGACGTCATCGGGACGTCGTGGAAAGTATTCCGGGCTTCAGATGGCATCATCGGGACGTCGCGAAAAGTGCTTCGGGCTTCCGATGACGTCATCGGGACGTCGAGAAAAGTGCTCCGGGCTTCTGATGACGTCATAGGGACGTCGTGAAAAGTGCTTCGGGCTTCTGATGACGTCATCGGGACGTCGTGAAAAGTGCTCCGGGGTTCTGATGACGTCATTGGGACGTCGTGAAAAGTGCTCCGGGCTTCGGCATCATCGGGACGTCGTGAAAAGTGCTCCGGGCTTCTGATGACGTCATTGGGACGTCGTGAAAAGTGCTCCGGGCTTCTGATGACGTCATCGGGACGTCGCGAAAAGTGCTTCGGGCTTCTGATGACGTCATCGGGACGTCGTGAAAAGTGCTCCGGGGTTCTGATGACGTCATTGGGACGTCGTGAAAAGTGCTCCGGGCTTCGGCATCATCGGGACGTCGTGAAAAGTGCTCCGGGCTTCTGATGGCATCATCGGGACGTCGCGAAAAGTGCTTCGGCCCTCTGATGACGTCATCAGGACGTCGTGAAAAGTGCTCAGGCTTCTGATAGCGTCATCGGGACGTCGCGAAAAGTGCTTCGGGCTTCTGATGACGTCATCGGGACGTCGTGAAAAGGGCTCCGGGCTTCTGATGACGTCATCGGGACGTCGCGAAAAGTGCTTCGGCCTTCTGATGACGTCATCAGGACGTCTTGAAAAGTGCTCCGGCTTCTGATGGCGTCATCGGGACGTCGTGAAAAGTTTTCCGGGCTTCTGATGACGTCATCGGGACGTCGTGAAAAGTCTTTCGGGCTTCTGATGACGTCATCGGGACGTCGCAAAAAGTGCTTCGGGCTTCTGAGTCGTGAAAAGTGCTCCGGGGTTCTGATGACGTCATTGGGACGTCGTGAAATGTGCTCCGGGCTTCTGATGACGTCATCGGGAAGTCGTGAAAAGTGCTCCGGGGTTCTGATGACGTCATTGGGACGTCTTGAAAAGTGCTCCGGCTTCTGATGGCGTCATCGGGACGTCGTGAAAAGTTTTCCGGGCTTCTGATGACGTCATCGGGACGTCGTGAAAAGTCTTTCGGGCTTCTGATGACGTCATCGGGACGTCGCAAAAAGTGCTTCGGGCTTCTGAGTCGTGAAAAGTGCTCCGGGGTTCTGATGACGTCATTGGGACGTCGTGAAATGTGCTCCGGGCTTCTGATATCATCATCGGGACGTCGCGAAAAGTGCTTCGGCCTTCTGATGACGTCATCAGGACGTCGTGAAAAGTGCTCCGGCTTCTGATAGCGCCATCGGGACGTCGCGAAAAGTGCTTCGGGCTTCTGACGACGTCATCGGGACGTCGTGAAAAGTGCTCCGGGCTTCTAATGACGTCATCGGGACGTCGCGAAAAGTGCTTCGGCCTTCTGATGACGTCATTAGGACGTCGTGAAAAGTGCTCCGGCTTCTGATGGCGTCATCGGGACGTCGCGAAAAGTGCTTCGGTCTTCTGATGACGTCATCGGGACGTCGTGAAAAGTGCTCCGGGCTTCTGATGACGTCATTGGGACGTCGTGAAAAGTGCTCCGGGCTTCGGCATCATCGGGACGTCGTGAAAAGTGCTCCGGGCTTCTGATGGCATCATCGGGACGTCGCGAAAAGTGCTTCGGGCTTCTGATGACGTCATCGGGACGTCGTGAAAAGTGCGGAACTATCCTAAACGGGGGGGGGGTTCAAGATTCAAGTCAGAAATGGAATGATCCACCGATCTATAATGCTATCAATCGAAGCATATCTACAGAACATCATCAACAACAATAATTGGTAGCAGCATCAAGCACCTTTTATCAGGGTTTCCATTCATTTTCATGAGAAAATCGTGGGTGCCCCCCCCCCGTCTAGGATAGTCCCAAAAGTGCTTTGGGCTTCTGTTGATGTCATCGGGACGTCGTGTAAAGTGCTTCGGGTTTCTGATGACGCCATCGGGATATCGTAAAAATGCTTCGGGCATCTGATGACGTCATCGAGACGTCGTGAAAAGTGCTTCGAGCTTCCGATGACGTCATCGGGACGTCGTGGAAACCCGGATATTGGGCAGGTATTCGGGACCCGTCACTGGTCATCCGGAGAGTTGTGCAGGACACCCCGGAGAGTGAGCAGGAGCCCAGACTCGATGCTAGCCATCCGAGAAATTATGCAGGATACTCCAAAGAATGGGCAAGGGTCTTGAGCTTTGCTCTAGTTGTCTGAGATAGTGTGCTGGATGCATCGGATTTTGCGCAGGAGTATGAGAACACCTCGCAAAACCTTGCTTATAAGCATCCAAATTCAAAAACAAATTGTTAGAACTATCTCCGTTCGCAGCTCAGCAGAGCTTTTTCATGTCAAAATCATGGAATCGAAGCAGCTGTTCTGCGGAGGAATGGGGCGGCGGAAACGCAATAATGAGTATGTAAAACTGCTTTGTTCCACTGATGCGAAAGTGTTCAGATGGAATGGAAGGAAGTTTCTGACTGTGCAGGTTTTAAGTTAGTTTATTTGAAAGCGAAGAACTGCAGGCAGATTATGCATCCGGCTGTAGGCCAGCAGGCTTTCATGATTATCGGCCGGGCTGGTTACGTCTGAGCGACCAACTATAACCGGGGCCTAAGGCCCCTGTCAGAGTTGGTTGAGAAAATCACCGTGGCCGACCCGTTCGATACGTATGAAAAACATGGATGGTGCAAATAACACCCAGTGTAGCCAGCTGAGGCTGATGCGATCAATATGAATGAATTATGTGGAACGATATCCTGGATATCATTCATTTTTTAGCTAATATTATGTGAACATCGGTCTTGTCAGCCACATCGGGTGATTTTTCTGAGATAGTTTCATAACAGTTTGGGTCATTGATTCTTGTGACCACAGAAAAAGGACTGATCAAGTGGGGAGATGAAGAGGTCTTCGTTCGACATTCTTGCATGGGATATTACTGCGTAATATCAAGAAAAAGTGAACAATTATGTAAAAAAGGGGTCTCCCAGGAAAAAGTGGTCTGGTTCGCGTTACAAACGCTTCGACAAAAAGGGAACAATAGGAAAGTGGAATGAGATTGTACAAAAAATGAACAATATCCTCTAAAAACTCATTTCTTTGTTGAAACTTCTACACAGCGGAAACAAACCGTCGTGGTATTTTACGAGGAAGAATTGAATGGTTCCCTAAAACAATTCGACATTATCTTCTCATTTAATGATAGCTATTAGGTACACATGCATATACACACATTTTATCGGCACTCACATAACCAAAATCCTTTATGGAGCAAAAAGCGTCTCCTCATAGAGAATCACAATGGTTTGTTCCCGCTGTTTAGAAGTTTCGACAAAGAAATGAGTTTTTAGAGGATATTGTTCATTTTTTGTACAATCTGCTCATTCCACTTTCCTATTGTTCCCTTTTTGTTGAAGCGTTTGTAACGCGAACCAAACCAATTTTGCTTGGAAGACCCCTTTTTTACAGTTATCAGAGGAGTAGCATTAATATTAAAATGTTAGTAGTAATGATAAAAGTAGTAGTGGTCTTGATAATGCTATGCCTCAAAGTTTTTTTTTGGCACAACGTCACTGTTCCATGGCGATTAAAAAACAACTCATTGAATGCTACTCATCATTGCAAGCGAGCACTCAGTATTTCCTGACACCCCCGCTACGCTCTAATAATTTTCAAGTTCACCTTCGATCTCTGAAAATCGATAAAATGCAATCGATTTGTGCACTCGACGGCGATTTGGCTGGTCACGGTAGACCTAGCTAGCGAAACCTGTGCACACAGTCGATTTCTTCCACTCGGCAATGCAACTGGCCTCGTGACCGCCTACATAGATTGCATTGCACATAACCTTCATTTCCCCGCCACTCGCAATCCTATTATCACAATCGTAGAAGCAAAGCGGTTGTTTTTCGGTGATTTCAAATACGAAAATGAATAAATCATTCTCAAAACCGCAACGCTTTTATGATAGTGATACAGAAAAGTGCGAGTAGCGGGGAAATGGAGGTTAGCACAAAAGGTAGTCGACGAGATAGCGTATTGGCTTTGCTCCCGTTCTGAGGCATTGTCCATACGTGGCGAGAGCGTGCGATCACGCAAAATCGATCTCCATCAAGAGCACACGTTTTGCTTGCCGCTCACGCGCGCTCCCTCTCGCGCGCTCACGCTCGCTCGCTCTCGTGCGCCCACGCCAGCTCAAGTAAGGAAGCAGCGAATTTTGAGCTTACTGCGCAATTTTTAAAGTCGAGCCTTTTGCAAAACTATTGCCCTTGTACCCCATAACCCCACCACAAAATACACAAACCATAGGAAACGGTCAGCCATTGCGCCGATTCGAGCGATTGATCACCGGTCAAAGATTGTCAATTGAATCAAAACGAGATGGGAGTGTTTGCCAGTGCATAATTGCTAGCACGGGCTACTCCAGCGTTGAGGAGCGTCGAGAGGCGCACAACAGCGGGAGCACACGCTCTCGCCACGTATGGACAGAGCCTGAGAGGAGCGGGGAGTGGATCGATCTTGCACGCTAGCTAGGTTTTGAACGGGGAGCGAAACAGCTCACCATCTTCTGTCCATCATGTCACCCTCTGAAAACTGAAGTTGCACTCAAGTGCCACTTCGACATTCATGTTAAGTGGCAATTTCAAGAGGTTTACGACTCGGTTTGGAAGATAGTTCCAAACTTGGCATTTTCACAAAATGTAGAGCAGTAAAGGTTCTTAACACTGCCCAAGTTTCAGAAAAATCTACTCTGTGGTTCTTGAGATATTGAAAAATTAGTGAATTTTAAAATGTGTCTGTGTTTCTGTGTGTCTGTGTGTGTGTGTAAGTGTGTGAGTCCGGCGAAACTTATGAATGATGAGAAACATGGTTGGCCAATTGAGAGAAATGGAGTGGTATTGTGATAAGAGTGAATTGATTGCAAGCGTTAGAGTAGGTCTCCTTTACGTCCATCAGGAACCGTATGCACACCGTTTATTGTGCAGGGTCCGACTGGAAAGGTGCCATGCGCAAAGGAACGTGCGCGGTACCCAACTGGAAACGTGCCAAACGCAACAAAACGTGTGTGGGATCCTATTGAAAGTGCGCCAAGCGCCAGAAAACGTGCGCGGGACCCGAATGAAAATGCGCAAAGCGCAGGGGAGAGAGTGCGAGACCCAACCAAGAGTGCGCCAAGCGCCGGGGAACGTGTGCGGTACTTGACTGAAGAGACACCAGGCGCCCGTAAAAGTGTGCGGGACCCAACTGTGAGTGCTCCAAGCGCCGGCGAACGTGTGCGGAACCCCAACGGAAATGTGCCAAGAGCCACAGAACGTGTGTGGGGCCTGACTGAAAGTGCGCCAAGCGCCAAGGAACGTGCGCGGAACCCAACTGAAATTGCGCCGAGCGACGGGGAACGTGTGTGGGACCTGACTGGAAGTGAGCCAAGCGCCGGGAAACATATGCGGTGCCTAACTGGAAAGGCGCCAAACCCCACATAACGTGTGTGGGACCTGACTGGAAGTGCGCCAAGCGACGGGGAACGTGTGCGGGACCCCAATTAAAAAGCGCCGAGCGCCGGAGAAAATGTACGGGACCCAACTGGGAGCGCGCCAAGGGCCGGGGAAAGTGAGTGGGATCTACCTGGGGAACGCCAAGCGCCGGAGAACGTGGGCGGGACCCAACTGGGAGTACGCCAAGCGTTAAGGATCGTGTGTTTGACCCAAGTGGGAGGACCGGCAAAGGAGTGAAAATCGAAAACGCGGTTGCGATTCATCCGTTCATCTAGAGACGATTATAAATTGCCACCGGCACAAAATTCTCACGGTAAACAAAACTGATGATAACCAGTTGATAAAGGGTAGGGTATAAAAGAATTTGAGAGCAGTGTGTTTTCATTCACACACCATCTTTCTCCGGAGGTGAGCGGCCGAAGCTGAACACACTAGGTATTAGGGAAACAGCCTCACCGGTGATAGAGATAACACGATATTGGGGCCTACTCATGGAAAACTCTGGTAAGAAAAACTACTTCACTTCCGTGAGAGTTTTGTGCCGGTGGCAAATTATAATCCTGTTTCATCTAGTCGTCATTGGGTTTGGAAACCAAGAAAAAGGGTGTGAACTGTGGTGGCGCGAGAAGGGGTGGGCAAGTGTTATGTAAGAGGGGTCTACTACACAACTGCATGGACATATGAAAGTCATATCTGAGGGTGAAATGTGCCTTTAAAAGGAAACTTTTGCTAAAATAAAGTGAATTTATCTAACTGTTTTGATTTGCTACGGATTAGTATGATTTGGAAATGTGACATTTGTGAGAAACTCGTTAAAAGAGGTGAAATGTCTTATGCTACTGATTTGGCATGGGAATAAACTCGAAAGAAACGCTAAAAACTCAGTGAAATGATTCATCGTTGATTTGACTGTGCACTTGTTTACCAAACAACAAAAATTGAGAGTGACATTGGAAAACCAAATCACGCGCTTCTCTTCTGAAATCAGCCTAACGCTTGCAGTTAAAATCTCAGGCCCTTGCAAAATTACGTTGCGTCTCCCACCTCAATCATTCAGAAATATTGATTTTCAAGCATTACTAAATTATTTGACGCGTTCGCTTCCGATTGACTATCAATTAACGGAAGTGGAAATAACATCACGTAGTGAGTTAATGCGAGTGTCGTCAACTAAGAGAACTGCTGTCACACGAATACATAAATGCTCAGTAAGAAGTGCGTGATCTGGTTTTTCAATGTCACACTCAATTTTTGTTGTTTAGTAAACAAGTGCACACCCAAATCAACGACGAATCATTTCACTGAGTTTTTAGCGCTTCTTTCGAGTTTATTCCCATGCCAAATCAGTATCATAAGACATTTCACCTCTTTTAACGAGTTTCTCACAAATGTCACATTTCCAAATCATACTAATCCGTAGCAAAGCAAAACAGTTAGATAATAATTGATTATTACAGGATCGAATCATCTATCTTGGAGATCGAACGTGAAGTGTAAATTCGAAAACAAAGGAGGATGTTGTCTACAGCGTGTTCATCGGGCAACCGTGCTAGTGTGACAAAATGGTAAACATAAATTGAATGAGAATGTTGAGAAATGCCGGGCAACATAACTACCTTCCAGGCTAACTCTCATTGTGAGCAGTGCGGGGCGTGTTCCTCCCAGATTTTCTGTCACTGCCCAGACATGCAGATAGGAGTCGCCTGCGTGCACAGTCATGCCGTAGCAGCATTTGCCGCTGAAGGTCGGTTCCATTCGAGCAAATTTTTTTCGACAATATCATTGTTTTCAGCTGAACAGTTTATGGCAAAGGTTGGTCATTCAATCTCTACAACACCGGGCCTCAATGCCTAGCTACATGAGGACGACTGTGCAGATTCGTATGAGTTCTGACAACAAGCAACGATCGAGAAACCTGGAGCAGTCGGAGAAGCTGTAGCAAGCCCCGACGAGGAAGGTCACAACCACGGCCGTGTTCGTATTGCTAAAGTGGAAATGCAGGATCGCACAAATAAATAGTAGCAGAAGCTACAAGGGGCTCGTTTACTGAAATTGGGATAACTAATGCAGAAGCATTTGGTTTTTTTTTCAGGCTCTCAGCAGCTTCGGCGAATTGGCAAGATTTTGTCTCAAAGGAAGCGTCTTAATAGAGGCGCGACAAGCCGTGGAGCAGGCCAGCCAGAAGATCACAAGTACTACGGGGATTGCGAGCCCTTATCTGGTGAAGAGGAGGGCCTTGCAGCGACTCGGAAGGTCGGCCAGGCCTACCAGAATACAGCCATACAAGACTGTGAGTCTGATACGATTTCATTTCACTCCTTGATAGTTTTCAGTAGATGTTAAGCGAGTTTCCGAAAATTCACTCTAACTTTTCTTTTTTCAAAGAGGCAAACTCAATGCGGAAAAGATGCTAGAGGAGCGCTGGCTGCTGTTGGAAATTCTCCACTCGATGTAGAGGTGAAAAAAGGTATGGAAGACGCCCCGAAGCCTGGTCGTGTCCTGCTATGTATGCTGTAGATCGCAGCCTCCCGAGAACGGTACAGGTAGCGCTATCGAATGATACGGCTGCTCCAACACGGACGACTGCACGGCGAGGGCGCATGCGGAATGCTGTCGCAAGGGCGACAGATGTGCGGTATGCCGAATTGGCGTTTGGCAAGAAGATGTAGGTGACTTGGAAAATACTTCCCCAAAGTAGGATTTCTGTTTCCAGCTATTTTAATGATTGTTAAATAGTTTCACCATCTAACTAGGGAAGCCCCACGTGTTTGATGAAGTTTAGAACGGTCTGTTAAGGAAAGAAACAATATTGAGTCTTCAAAATTTCCTAAAAACGCATGGGGAGTCCGAGAACACTCACAATAGTAACTTTCTTAGATTTCAGTAATTCAGACATCTTAGATTTCAGTAATTCAGACAATTTCATCTCAAGCTTTGTCTGAGGGGGATATTCGGAGGCGCTGTAAACGAATATGAGAATTATTACGGTGGCTGAAACATCACTGAGAAAGTGTCCCTGAGACTTCTGAGAACCTGAAAATTAGCCACATCATCGTGTAGGACGCCCACAGATAGCTCATTGAAAAAGTTAAAAGCTGATAGCGGCTCAAGTTATGAATTTTAAAACGGTAACCTTTACTTTACTTTTATTTTGGACTGTATGTCTTCATAGTGCCTCTTTCGTTTGTATGCCTTTACATATCTTGTATGTCACACTACTTCAGTTTCATCCGATCAGTCTACCGTTAATTGTCACAATATCTCAATTTCATTCTATCTTTTTACCGTTTAGAGGCGTATAACGCTAATCATTTAATATTTTCCGTGTTGCTATAGCCTATCAGATGTCATATAGTAATTATTCTGCTGCCCTCCAATGATGCCACAATGTAATGTATCTTGCAAATTTTTGTGTACTCTTGTGCGGACAGATAATAGCTATTTACAGAAACATGTATTGAATGAAGTAATAAATGTGTTCAAGTTCGAAATTTGAGAATCGTTATATAGGTGTTGTGCACTTCTCAGTCTACTGCTTGGTTAACTAGAATTGGTTTCCTTAGTTGTCGCAGTTGCCTTGCCGTCTGGGAGGGACGGTAAATTCTCAATTCGGCTCTTGTCATCGAAATTCATCACGTAGCCAAAATTTATTGATGATTTCTTTACGAGCTAGGCGAATTGAAGCTTACTCAATTAACAATTTTTGAAAATAAGCCAAATGAACGATGGATTACGTTTCCTATGTAAGAAAGGAAAAAACTGAACCTCAACAATAAAAAAGATTTCGAAGAAAAAAGAATAAAAAACAACGAGATTTCCATATAGGAATTTTCTATATCTTCTTCTATTTCCATTTCGTTATCTACTTACTGATCAGGCTTGAGGGAACTTCAACACATATCAGTTATCTTCAGTTTCATCAGATGCCAGCTTGATCCGCCTTCTCGCAGTAGCTATAAATAGGACGCCCACAGTACTGACAGTCAGCCTTCGCTATTCTTCTTCTTCTCCTATTTACCTTCTCCTTCTCCTATTCCTTTTATACATTGAATGATTACACGGTTTTGTACGGTCAGTAATGGCAGTCTGTTCAAAATCAATAACAGTCAACTTGGGTTAGGAAACCCTTCTGAATTCAAACCAAAATGGCAAAAATAATGAGATTTATCCGCAGTGAACACAATAATACAGTGCCCACGGTTGGTCGAACACTACCCTCACGATTTTAGCCCACTACTGACCCGTAGAGCGAAATACCCCACTTCCGGTAGAGCCTCTGGTCGAGGCAAAACAAGAGTGAAAAGCAAGAAGACGAGTGTGAGACTTTGGCCAGCGAGACGAGACTAACTGATTTTCGAATACCCCAACCGTGGGCGGAGCATGAGTGCAAAAAAAGTTTCCCGCATCCAATTCGAAGATACCGTGCACCCGAATTCAAACTAGGATTGCGAAATCAAGTACAACATGCAAAAGTGCAACGACGATGAGTACCAAGGCGCCGAAAATGTGGACGGGGCTCAACTGGGAGTGCACAGAGCGCCACAGCAAGTGGCCGGAATCTAACTAGGAGTTTACAGCGCGCCGGGAAAAGTAGTCGGGACCAGGGATGTGCGGCAATTGCCGTTTGCCGCTTGCCGATTGCCGTTTGCCGGCCGTTTTGGAACGATTTTTGTCGATTGTCGTTTGCCGTTATTCTTCTCACTTTTCGACAAAATTCGGCAAAAAGTGCGCCATAGAGAACAAACGCCGCGATTAGAACGCGCATGGTATACCTGATAGACAGGCTATACGTACTTTAAAACTTCAAGTCAGTTGATGTCACCTACCGTGCGGTCACGTCAAAGCAATTGCTAGTATTGCATTGTTATGCTCGTGTGGGTCCTCTCGTTTGGAAGAGTACCGGATACCCAACACCTCCTTGTTGAGGCTCAAGCAATTAACGTAGTACTCTTCGAGACTGGAATTGTCACTTTGAACGCTACCAGGAGAGGGCACAAAGGGTTCATGAAAAACGCTGAATGGCTCAATTTATTTCAGTTGTTTTCAGAGCGTTGTTTACTCTCTATAAAACGTCGTAATTCACATCATTCGAGGCGCGAGCATCACGCGCGACGAATCAGCCTCCGTCTGCCCCCGATCTCTCACTGTCTCTGACCTCCGCTCCGCACCAGCACTCGTAGGAACCATGTGAATTTCGCCGTTTTATAGCCTGTAGAGGATGTTGGACTTCACTGGCAGTTTTTGTGCTTCTGCATCTCGTCGTCTTCTATTATGCTAACAATGGCGCTGAAAAACATGCCACAAAGTTGAAATTATTAGCTCTGAGTTGAACTGCTTGACTATAAACCGGATGCACGGAGACGGGGGTGATCAGTTGGGAGTAAGGGGTGGAGTACAGTTTGAGAAGGAGGTGGTTTTTCAGGGGTCGTATTTTTGGAAAGCTTGAAAAACTACCCGATTGCATGTACTTGAGTTGTTAGCGCGCAGTTCAAAAGGAATTTTGAAAGACGAGTTGCTGAAGATGGAGCATAAACTCGGGAACGCTTCCAAGACTGTCCGTATACGTGCGTTCTAGTTAGTTGTAATTGTCCACGTCATAATCTTTTATCTAAATTCCAGTCAAGAAGTAAACACACCGTGAGGCACGCCAGCGAGTACGCCGCTAACTCTGAGAAAGTTTGCAGCGGCAGTGCCCGCAACGTGACGCGACCCTCAACTGTGCCGCGATAGCTCCGCGGTGGTACCGCAGCGGCTCCCCGATCATCACTGTGTCGATACGATTCTACTGCAATGCTTTGAGCCTCGACAACGCCACGACATTGCCTCGATAGTACCGCAGCGGCTCCGTGTTGGAACGGCACCGACTCTGTGGGTTGCATCAGCGAACCCGCATCGACTACAACTCACTGTCCTGTGTAGTGTCGCCGGTTCAATCACCCAAGTTTGATTGCCTACGTCCCGTATCTCCTTGCCTGCATGAACGGGAATACCCTCTGTCCCTATAAGACAGAGGAACTAACAACCGTAGGTGCGCATTTTTATTCGTAGGCCCCGCCCAGTTGAACTATGACTCATAATTAATTTCACATGAGTTGCTCTCACTCGGTCCTATTTCTGTGAAAAGCCGCCGAGGCCAAGCCGCAGCAGCGATTTCGCGGAGCTGCAGTTTTGCCTGTAGAAGCCGGTGTGGCTTTATCCGCAGCAACAGCAGCGGCAATTCCTACCAGAGAAGCGACGTGGCTGCCAACCTCGTTGGAAAATGATCACCTAAAACCACACTGAGCTCATCATTCCTTTGAATGAGTTTCGAATGCCTACCCCTCTAACTTGAATGGCGCGATACTCTGAATTTAGTGCAATGACTTTTAAGCACGAAGCAAATGAATGACTACTACATACTCCGAAAAAGGTTGACATTAGAAAACCTTTTAAACTTACAATACCGCACACGACTTTGGGAAAAACGGCGTTTTCGGCGTTTTTTTTTTCGCCGCAAACCATCGCTTTGTCATAACTTTGTTCAGAGTGGTCCGTTTGGGTTGCTAGGGGCATATTTAGAATCAATATCGAGAGCTCTTCATTTTCAGCTCACACATGTCTTGCCCTGCAAACAAGGCATACAGGGTTAACAGAATCAATCGAGTGTACGAAAACTGAAGCTGGATATCAAACTGGTGCTAATACTTGACTCCATATCAACCGTAAAGGTCAAGGACGAGTCATATAGAAGTATGTAAGACTAATTTAGGGAGGTGTTGAAATTGAAAATTAATGTTTTTTAGCCGTTTCCTCGCCCCTGCAGACACAGTCATCGTCCTTCGCTCCGGCTCAAATTGCCCGCGATCTCAATTAAGTGTAGACTCTTCCAAGACAGAAACAACCTGTCTGAAGGCATTTCCCGCCTAGCGCCACCTCGGTGAATTTGGCTTCGAAAAACGTTCCAGACCACTGACTTCACTTTCTCAGCTCAAACAGGAACAATCGACCTGAGACTCAGTCTACAACTTTACATTCTGATCCTTCTTCGGAAGAACACTTCGGCCGCCCCATCCGGAAAACTCGAATTTTCACAACCCTGAGAACTGACAGCGCTTTTTAGCCGTTCTGCCGCTGCGGCTACACCCTCATCGCCTCCAGCTCGGGGGCAAAAGGTAAGGGATTTCAACTGCGCTCAGGACAGACTCCCTTAAAGCAGAAACAACAGGTCTGGAGGCATTTCCCGCTTAGCGGCACTCCGGTGACTTTGGCTCAAAACGATCCCTAAATCTTTTCAATGTGTAAGAGCTTCTGGCGCTTCTGGCAACGCCTTATCCATTTCTCGACTAAAACCGCCCTCATCCCAGATATAAAATTTTCTGCTTTTGGAACCCGGTACGGCACAGCGGTGCAGTAAAACAGGTGGTATCGCGCCCAAAATTTCAAGTTTCTCTGGCCCCTGTTTTAAACTGATTGTTTGTTTCAGGGAACACGTTTCGGTCAATCTTGATCGATTGTTCAGACTGTCCGCCCTCGACTTTTTTTTGGCTCTTGCGCATTTTCAGGCCAGTATATTTCGGCGATTCCTGCAGGAATTCTTCTCTTTTGCAACAATGCTTCTCAAAATACAGGTTTTTGGAAACTTGCTCATATCTCAGCGTTCCACGCAATGCAAGAATCAAATTTCTATCATAAGAAGCTGCCATATTCACTTCTAGATTACTATCAGCCCCATATCGAACTTCGGTTTTCGAGTTTTCGGGACAAGCTATAGCCAGTCAGTGCACTGAGGCAGTGTTACGTCGAGAGAACACGCACCCTTATCTTTTCTGTTTCTCGCTCCCAAACGCCACTGAACGGACGCTTCCCAACGCCCCTCACTCGTCGAGTTTCTATTCTCACCCCACCCCCCCCCAGTGTGGAGACAGGGGCAGAGGGCATGTGGATCGGATCCACACCGCGGGTGTGGCTAAGGAGCAGTTCGGCTGGTAAACACGATGCTCGCGACGGTAGAACGCTGTGCGCGCTCATCGTCCTTGGAGCGCGCTAACCGAGGGCACTCAAAAAAGTTGTTGTTGTTCCATTTTAGCTGTTCCCCTTTATCGTATTTTGCATTTTGTTCATGTAGGTTGATGAGTCAGACGTCGGAATCAATATAATCATCTCCCATTCCGCTCCAAGAAGCAGAGAAAAAGAACTATAATGAAACTTGTATGAAATGTGCGAATTCCATCGAAACGATGGTATGAGAAATATTCAAAGAAAAGCACATTATGAACCAAAAAAAACATGAATAAAATGCAAAAAATGATGTAGGGGGACGACTACAAGGGGACAACGACTACTTTTTTCGAAGGTTCTCGGTTAACGCGCCCCAAGGACGATGAGCGCGCACAGCGTTTTTCCGTCGCGCATCGCGTGTGCTAGCCGAACTGCTCCTTAGTCACACCCGCGGTGTGGTTCGATCAACATGCAGGGGCAGAGCTGCAGAGCTACACAGCGCAGAGAAGAAGAGCAGAGGAATAGGATCAAGCCAACTTGTCACCTCACTTATCGATTCGTCATAGCTAGGAACAGGGAGTGTGAGCGACGTTAATTTACCGTGCGGCCCAATTAAGCATTGAATTAAAAAAAACAATTTAGCGACTGACCGACCTATTGTACGAAGTTTCAGATCTTCGCGTTTTTAAACCCGAATATGTTTGCCATTTCCTGAGCAACAAACCTCTTTTTGCTTAGATTTATGGGCAGTAGCAATGATTCCCGTCGAATGTCTCTGATTCTCTCCATAATGAGAAACTCGGAGAAAATTTAAATTGGGAAACGTGGCTCCTAGCGATGTCCAATTAGTGACGTTTGACCGCAGCCCATCAAGGAGGCCAGAAGTAACTGCTGGTAGCCTTTGCAGTTCCTCGCAGCTCACGATAAATATGTAGTTTAAAAAACCAGTCGTTATTTTTTGCGATCCATTCTTTCTAACCCGGATATCACACAATTGATATCACAAAATTTTCTTCGTTTTCTGCGGCTCCGCTAGCCACGGTCAGCCAACGCAAGACATTTAGAATCTTCGTGATAAGGGCTTCCCAATTGTATAATATTTGTTAAGGTTCAAACTCAAACAAAAAGGTTCCGAGTCCTTCGTTCATATCCGAAGGAGCGATTTACTGCCGGCCCCTCGCTTTGCTCTCTGCTTCCCCGCGCCCTCTTTTGATGATGTCGAAATCTTCGCGCTGCAGTGTATCGCATGCATCGCTCAGTAAGCGAAGTACCCCGAAATTGAATGATCTCCGGCTGCCGAAATGGGCTCGGGGTACTAGCGGGAAGATGACGTCGGTGGGCGCAGGAAGAACAAGTGGGGGGTAGAAGGGATTTGACAATATGCATAGTCCTTACAATTAGGTTACGAAGGACAAGAACTGGAGTGGAGAGGAGTAAACCTTATGGGTGGTCGAATTGCTAAATATCGAGGGCTCGAATTTAATTGGCGAAATTTCAGGATTTCGAATAGAATTCTATCAAAGCCTGAATGATTCCATTTACGTGGCTCATAAATGCCCGTGAATTATAGTTGTACAAATTCGAAAAAAAATGTCGAACGAACGAAAATCGAAATCTTTTCGTTCGAGATCTTTTCGAACGAACAAACGAAAAAATTTCGTTCGAAACAATTTCGAACGAAAGAAAATCGAAAAATTTTCGTTCGAAAAACATTCGAACGAACGAAAATTGAAAAATTTCGTTCTAAAAAATTCCGAACGAACAAATTTCGAAAAACTTTCGAAATTTCGGAGGTCGTACGAACGAAATTCGAAACTAATCGGAATTTCGATTTTTTTTTTCGAAATTCGTCGAAAATTTCGAACTTTTTTCGAAATTTGTTGGGAAGTTCGAATTTTTTTTTCGAAATCTGTTCGAAAAAAATCCGAACGAATGAATTTCGAAAAAAATTTGAAAAATCGGATTCCGAACGAAAATTGAAAAATTTTCGTTCGAAAAAATTTCGAACGAGTTTTGTTTGACGAATTTTCGAATGAAAACGGGCGAAGAAAATTTCGAAAAATCTTTCGAAAATTTTTCGAAAATTTCGTTCGTGTACACTATACTGTGAATAACTCATCGCGTGGAGTGACGTTGCATGACATTGACCGTAACGTGTTGTGATGCAACGCGGCAGTCAGATTGATTAGAAGATTTGAGAACCACCCGTACAGTACAATTCTCTTCATTAAATTCGAGCCATCGATATTTTGCAATTAGACCACCCATAAGGATTACTCCGCTCCAGTTCAATTCTTGTCCTTCGTAACCTAATTGTAAGGACTATCCATATTGTCAAATCCCTTCTACCCCCCACTTGTTCTTCCTGCTTCCACCGACGCCATCTTCCCGCTAGTACCCCGAGTCCATTTCGGCTGCCGGAAATCAATCAATTTCGGGGTATTTCGCTTACTGAGAAATGTATGCGAGACACTGCAGCGCGATGATTTCGACGTCTTCAAAAGAGGGCGCGGGGAAGCAGAGAGCAAAGCGAGGGACCGGTAGTAAATCGCTCCTTCGGATATGAACTCAGGCAATCGCGGGGGTCGGTGGCCGGTTAAAACGCCACTTTCCCAGTCAAATTGATCGGATCCGGCTGATTGGCGGAGGTTTCGGCATGACTCATAACTGCCGAAGTTTTCGCTGTAATGTCTCATATGTGGCGGAGTTTTCGGGGCGACGTGTTGGAGTGTCTGCACTGTTTTTCTCTGATACTCTCACGTGTAGAGCGCGGAAATGGCAGCCCACAATGTATACGCTGCGCCTGGATGTGGGGTGTTTGCGCTTGTCATGGTTGACATTGTTCGGGATATCGACGCTCTGGCGGGCGTCGGTAGCAGGTTGAATCGCCAATGCTGCCACTGACGCCCGCCACTTCAGAAGTGGTAGCTTGTGGTCGGTGGGAGGTAATCCGGCTAAACTTTTGGTGTAAACGCGTGGGTGTGACGTCACGTTGAGCGGTCGGTGGGAGGTGATTAGGCAGAGCTCTCGGTGTGAACGGGTCAACTGTGACGTGACATTGTAGGGTCGGTGGGAGGTTGACACGCGGAGTTTTCGGCATGAATGGGGGAGTTTTCGGGCTTAGCCCGCCTCTTTTTTCGTTTCGAGCGGCAGCACGCTACCTGTTCAACCCCCCTCAACCGGCCACCGACCCCCGCGAGTGTTTGAGAACGAAGGACTCGGAACTTTTTTGTTTGAGTTTGAACCTTAACAAAAATTATACCATTGGGAAGCCCTTATCACGAAGATTCTAAATGTCTTGCGTTGGCTGACCGTGGCTAGCGGAGCCGCAGAAAACGAAGAAAATTTTGTGATAACAACAATCCGGGTTAGAAAGAATGGATCGCAAAAAATTACGACTGGTTTTCAAAACTACATATTTATCGTGAGCTGCGAGGAGCTGCAAAGGCTACCAGCAGTAACTCCTGGCCTCCTTGATGAGCTGCAGTCAAACGTCACTCATTGGATATCGCTAGGAACCACTTTTTGCAATCTGAATTTTCTCCGAGTTTCTCGTTATGGAGAGAATCAGAGACATTCTACGGTAAGCATTGCTTCTGCCCGTAAATCTAAGCAAAAGGAGGCTTGTGGCTCAGGAAATGGCAAAAATATTCGGGTTTGAAAATGCGAAAATCTGAAACTTTGTAGAAAACGTCGGTCAGCCGCGTACAGCTCGATCACCTGCCGTCTATATCGTTTACACTGTTGAGTTGGACGTGGCATTACGTTGAAAAACCACAACCTACTTGATTTTTCCTTTCGCCAAATCGATTGATTATGTAAGCCCTATATGCCTTGTTTGTCCATAAGACATATGTATGCTCAAGAGAAAGAGCTCTCGATGCTGATTCGAAATATGTCCTCCAGAGCTCAGTTGGAGCACTTTGAGCCAAGTTATGACGAAAAGTCGCGATTTCGCGACTTTTGCGGCTTTTTTGAGAAAATTAATGCGGGTATTGTAGTGCGTGTATTGTACTTGTATATAACTCGTCCTTGATCTGTGCGGTTGGCATGAATTCAAATATTTACAACAATTTGATACCCAGCTTCAGTTTTCGTACACTCGATTGATTCTGTTAACCCTATATGCCTTTTTTGCAGGGTAAGACATGTGTGAGCTCAAAATGAAGAGCTCTCGATACTGATTCTAAATATGCCCCTAGCAACCCAAAAGGACCACTTTGAACGAAGTTATGACAAAGCGGCGGTTTGCGGCGGAAAAAAACGCCGTTTTTCCCAAAGTCGCGGGCGGTATAGTACTATCTTTTTACGACAACATTCCTATCACCAGTGCTGAACAAAATTCTCCTTCTTGTGCTGTTTTTTATATCAGGTACTGTACCAACGTTAACTCCGCCATTGCCGGTCCCAAGCCCGGATGAGAAAGGAGGAGGGTTGGCCCCCCGTACTACCGACGGGCTGGAAAACTTAGGTGGTAACCATGGAAAGTCTCTTAGGAAACAACGAAGAAGCTACCGCATCCGGGGCAGCCGATGCGCCAACACTAGGGATCCAGGGTGTTGGTGAGAAGAATACTACTGGCCAAAATGGAGGACGACTGGTGACACCTAAGAAGGAGCTGAGGATTGGAGCATGGAATGTGCGAACGGGACACTGCGTCGGTCAGAAAGAGATAATAGCAAGAGAGTTGTCAAGGTCCAACATATCGATTGCTGCACTTTCCGAGCTGAGGATGAGCGGATGTGGAACGGTGACCATTCAGGTGCCGGAGAGTAGCGGTAAGATGGTGCTGTACTATTCCGGTGAGGACGGACATCGCAATGGTGTTGGATTTATGCTAGGCAGTCGCGCAGCTGGAAGCGTTGTTTCATTCGAGCCGATTTCTGGCAGGATCGCTGTTCTTGTTTTGAGCGGAACAATCAAGACCCATGTCGTGTCCATCTATGCACCAACGGAGCCAAGTTCTGACGTTGACAAAGACGAGTTCTACACCCAACTCCAGGACGTGCTGAATACTATCCCAAAAACCGATGTCACCATTGTAGCGGGTGATTTCAACGCAAGAGTCGGTAGTGACAGAACAGGCTGGGAAGGAGTGTTGGGCAGGTTCAGCGTGGGCGAAATAAACGACAATGGACTACGCCTACTTTCGTTCTCTGCGTTCAACGAGCTTGCCATCGGTAACAGTCAATTCCGGCACCCCAGGAAGCATCAGTTAACATGGAGGAATCCAACTGGACGAGATGTGGCCACCTTGGACTACGTGCTGATGAACTCACGTTTTAGATCATCACTGAAAGATGTTCGAGCCATGAGAGGGCCTGATTGTGGATCCAACCATTATCTCTTGCGTGCAGTAATGCAGCTTCGCTTACGACCACCTAGGCGTGAGGAGCCCCCTAGAAAGAAACTAGACTGGTCACACTTGCTGGCGCCAGGAACAAAAGAAACATTCCAACTCGAGCTGTCGAATCGGTTCGCGGTTCTGGAAGATGCCTTGTCTGTGGACGAGCACGAGAAGCAGACAGTTGAAGTCGCTCTTGAATGCGCAGAGCCTCTCTGCCCTGTTATTCGCCGGCGAACGCAGCCTTGGATATCGGACGATTCTCTCCGTCTTGTGGACGAACGGAAGCGAGTGAAACTAACGGACTTTGGAAGGTATCGGCAATTGTGTCAGGAGCTTCGTCGAAAGTTGAAGGAAGAGCGGGAGTCGTACTGGAATAAGGTAGCAGACGAAGTGGAGGAGGCAGTTGGAAGGAACGACTATCGCACATTATACAGTACACTCAACCGTCTCAGAAAGAAGACCAAACCCATGAGCGATTCCATCAGGAATACGGATGGGTCTTTTGTGCGATCAGCAGATGAGCGTCTGTTGCGATGGAGGCAGTTCTTCAGTGAACTCTATACTCACGATGCGCCACAAGGTCCACTGGCCCAACCGATACTAGTTGAGGTACCAGAGGAGACAGCGCTTTATTCGGAACCCACTGCGGAAGAAGTGAAAGCGGCAATCAAGTTGCTAAAGAATGGAAAGGCGTCCGGTGTTGACAATGTCACTGCTGAGGTCATCAAGGCAGGAGGAGATGTTCTACTGCGTCAGTTGCATCAGTTAATCACGCGCATATGGCGGACAGAGAGCGTGCCATCTACCTGGAAAAAGGCTATTGTCGTGCCTATCCATAAGAAGGGCGATGCCAGAGACTGCAAAAACTATCGCGGGATCAGCCTGTTGTCGATTGTTGGTAAAGTCTTCACGAGAACTATCCAGTCCAGACTTCAACGCCATCGGGAGAGTACCTGTCGCGAAGAACAAGCAGGTTTTCGTCCGGGTCGAGGATGCAGCGATCAAATTTTCGCCCTTCGTCAAGTTATGGAGGAAAGGATCCGCTGTGGAAAGCGCGTCGTTATCACCTTCATAGACTTCAAGTCGGCATTCGATTGCGTGCACTGGCCCGCCTTATGGAGATCGATGGAATGCGAACACATGCCAGGAAAAATGGTGAAGCTTCTGCAGGAAATTTATAGAGGCTCGACTAGCTGTGTCCGCGTCGGAAACAAGCTATCCGAAGAATTCAGGGTCGGTGCAGGCGTCCGGCAGGGAGATGTGATTTCGCCGCTCCTCTTTAATACCGTGGTCGATGCTATTATGAGAAAGACCTTCGAAAATAGAAGAGGGGTCCGATTTGGCGATAACGATTTTGTCACGGATTTGATGTTTGCGGACGACAGCGCAGTGTTCAACGATACTGACATGGAAGCCACGCTTTTGTTGAATGATATGGCACAAATCGCGGAATCGTATGGGCTGCGGATTAATAAGCAGAAGACTAAAGTCATGACTTCGGACGGTTCACGTGCTTCTATGTTCTTCGAGGGAGCTGAGCTTCAGCAAGTCAAGAAGTTCAAGTACCTCGGATCGGTAGTGCAAGAGCGAAAGGTAATGGCTACATCGGAGATACTGTGCAGGATCGGGCAGGCGTCGCCTGCTTTCGCTTCGCTGGGCTGGTGTCTATGAAATAAGGGTAATGTGTCAATCAAGACAAAGATCCGGATGTTTCGCGCGCTCATAGTGCCAATCCTACTGTACGGGTCAGAGTCGTGGACGTTGCTGAAGTCGGATCACAGCAGGCTGGAGGTCTCCCAAACGCGGTGTTTGCGGCAAATTCTCGGGATAACTTTAAGAGATCGAATACGGAACGACGTTATCCGAGACACTTGCGACCATCAGCCCACGATCGAAGAACAAATTCGAACGAGAAGGCTGCGATGGTTCGGACACGTATGCAGAATGGAAAGAAACCGACTTCCGCGCAGATTGTTATGGAGAGAGCGCCCTGCACTGTGGAAGGTTGAGAGAGCAGCCCCGAAAAAGACGTGGTTGAAGCAAGTCGAGGCGGATCTGAAGTCCCAACGGTGCAGTGTCCTTAATGCTAGATTAATTGCTGCGAACCGTACTGAATGGAAGCGTATCGTTCAGGACACAAGAGCTCCTATGGCACCTACAGCAGTGTACTGGTTGAGAGGTTATCCTGCTCCGCCAGCCGCCAGCTAACGGGATGAGTGAGAGTGAGTGAGTACCAACGTGAGGGGTTCAACTTCTTGTGGTATTATTGAAAAACCATTTATTGTCTGGCTATTCAAAAACGAAATGTGCATGAGAAAATAGTATTTTTCTCGGTACTTTTAGAACCTTTGTATCTTTATTGTACAATTTTTCTATTTTGCCGCCTGTCGATTGCCGATTGCCGTTTGCCGGCCATTTTCGGACAAATTTTGTCGATTTCCGTTTGCCGAGTTTTCAAAATCGTTTGCCGCACATCCCTGGTCGAGACCCAAGTGGGAGTGCACAGTGCGCCGAAAATGTGGACGGGGCTCAACTGGGAGTGCACGGAGCGCCACTGCAAGTGGCCGGAATCCAACTAGGAGTTTACAGCGCGTCGGGAAAAGTGGTCGGGACCAGGGATGTGCGGAAAAAATATTTTTGGAAACAAAAAACAGAGAACAGAAAATCTAGTTCGACAGAAAACAGAAAAAAAATCTCCGAAATTGAGCAGGAAACAGAAAACAGAAAATTTTCAAAAATCAATAAAGCGTGTTCGGCGTACACTAAACGAAATTTTTCAGAACATTGAACTTTTTTTTACATTTTTCGATTGACCTATGCATCATTCATTGAATTTTAAAAAAACCTTACAGGTGGCCAGAGCAAAAAGTATAGACGCTCAAGAATTGCAGATTATGAGTGCGATGAGATGACAAATGTTCATCGAACCTTCCTTTTTCCAGGCAATAAAAGCTCGATTACTTTATTAGAAGCTCAATACATAAGTCTGTGCAAGGAGTACGTATTGAAGTCGGAGCCAGCTTTCCGTTCCTGAGTGTACATATTTTGACACTTATTGCGGGATGACTGCTGGTTTGAACACTGTACTACTCCTCAGAGCTGGAAATCACGCCCGTACCGCGCGCCTGTGCCGTTAGAGTATAAATGACCAGACGCGCCGCTCGCTCCGCCGTCGAGAGTCTCTCGTACCTCTTTGGCAGAATTATCATCTGCCTCATAGGATCACCATCAATTCCTTGGCTCTTCATCTTAACTTAATTCTGTGCCATCTGCGTTGCAGTGAATTAAAACACCTATTTAGAGTTTTGCGTGCATCCCGCTCTACTAAAGCGGGTACGCTGGGGAGCGGGTATTCGTAGAGGCTTGACTCTGAGAGAAATCGCCGCTGCGGCTCCGCGATAGTGCCGCTTTGGCGCGTACAGGCACCGAAGCGGCACTACCGCGGAGCCATAGCGGGGACCCGACAGTACCGCTTCGGCTCCGCGATAACACCACAGCGGCTTCGGGATAGTGTCTGATATGAAGTTATTCAAGAAGTACACGACAATTAGAGGGGGTCTAACTGTAAGAACGAAAATTCGCACCTGCGGTCGTTACGTCCTTTGTCTGATAAGGATAAGGACAGAGGTTACCGCCGCTTTTGCGCACAAGGAAACACGGAATGTACCTACAACTTGAGTATACTGAACCGGCGAAAATTTCGTTTAACCACACATGACAGTGCATCGTACTCCACGCGGCTTCGCCGCTGCATCCTCGCGGAGCCGACGCGGTTCTAACGCGGAGCCGCTGCGGTACTAACGCGGAGCCGCTGCGGTACTATCGCGGCGATGTCGAGGCTCAAGGCACGGCTGCGGAATCGTCTGATCACGGAGCCGCTGCGGCACTATCGCGGAACTATGGCGGCACAGTCGAGGATCGCGGTACTTTGCCGGCACTGACGCGGCACATTTTTTCAGAGGAATGGGTTTCGTGCTTATTTAGTGGGTCGCGGGGGCCAGCCTACTTCCCAAAGTGTGCCTTCATCTCCCTACATGAATCTGTTACCAATTGAAGGATCCTGGAGTGTTGGTTGGTTTGGTTCACCTCGGCGAGGATCGAACCCGACCGTGTACAGCAAACAGCACCGTTTCCTCCCACCACGCCACACGTGCCCTAATAGATAACCACTACAGCGAGATAAAAGTGTCTAGCGTGTTACAACTGCAGAGAGCCTGGGTGAAGTACACCCTCACCCTATCGGCTTAGCTTCGAAAAATCCAAAAAAACAGTCCTGCTGCAAATCGCGGTGCACGTTTTTTCTGTTTTCTGTCCAATTTTTGCCTATTTTTACAGAAAACAGAAAACAGAAAAAAATGGCCAAAAATGGGCATAAAACAGAAAACAGAAAATTCCGCACATCTCGTCGGGAACCCTGGTCGGGACCCAAGTGGGAGTGCACAGCGCGCCGGAAAAAAGTTGACGGGACCCAACAAGGTACATAGAGCGCCGGCGAATGTGAACGGGACTTAACAGAAAGTGCATAGAGCAACGGGAAAAATGTGCGGTACCCAACGCGCAGGGCGCCGGGAAAAGTAAAGTGTGTCCTGAGCAGATGGGCAGAAAGGTCATTAAAAGCCTGTTTTATTCTTCCTTCCTCTGAAGGAAACCTTCGCTAAAATGAAATGAAATTATCTAACTGTTTTGCTTCGCTACGAGAGGTTTATGATTTGGCACAATAGTATTTGCAAGAAACTCGTTGAAAGAAGTGAAATACTTAGTTCAATTGATTTGTCATGAGAATTAACACGGAAGAAACACTAAAAGCTAGATGAAATGATGTACCATTGATTTGGATGTGCGATTTGTTACCAAAAATCGAAAACTGAGTGTGGTTTTGAAAGGCCAAATCACGCGCGTTCTACTGAGCCCAGACATACGTAGATGACTTTGTCAAAAAATGAAGATTAGGGTTGGAGCCACAACATAATTTTTCAAGGAGCTCGGACTTGCAAACTTTGACTGTGAGCAATCGACTTTTCTCAGAAAGCGTGTGATTTGGCCTTTCAAAACCACACTCAGTTTTCGATTTTTGGTAACAAAACGCACATCCAAATCAATGGTACATCATTTCATCTAGCTTTTAGTGTTTCTTCCGTTTTAATTCTCATGGCAAATCAGTTGCACCAGGTATTTCACTTCTTTTAACGAGTTTCTCGCAAATATTATTGTGCCAAATCATAAACCTCTCGTAGCGAAGCAAAACAGTTAGATAATCATTAAATAAGTAGTGATATTGTTGCGAACGGATTTGGCAGGAGCTCTATGAATTATTACAGTCAAATCACGCATCAGGAGAGTTTTTTCTTGGAGCGCACATTTTATCGAATGAGAACAAGAATAAGTCTAGCAGCAAAACAGCAAAAACGTTTTCATACAATGTGAACCGTGAAAGCGTTGAGGACACGAAGACATAGCGTCAGTAGCTAACAAATTGCGTTAGATTTCGTTTTCATGATTTTTATCTAATTGGTGAGGGAAGGAAGGTCTGGTACCTTAGTGGGAGCTACACTGAAAAGGCGGAATAACATTCGAAAATTATTTCCTAGGGCTAGAATTATTTCTAGCCCATAAGGCCACTTTTTGATCAACATTGTTGGCTGAGAATTATTTTTTTCTTTTTGTCTTCATTCGCTCGCCAGAGGACCTTCTGACGCGTGATTCATAGAGCGCCTTCCAAATCCGTTTGAAACAATTTCACTACGTTTAATGATTATGTTGTCTGCATTTACCAACAAAAGCCAAGTCAATTCAACAATTTCACTACACTTAGGAAATCAGTTTGATAGCCAAATCTAATGAAACAATTTCACGACATTTTAGAGCAATGCCAAATCCTTGACCTTTTCTGCGGAGCCCAACTTTCAGAAATATGCTGCTAACTTCCCTAGGATGACGCTGTTGCGACAAGAATCATCTCAACCATTCTTCTCGCAAATCTTCAAGCTGGGAAAAAAGTTGCCGAGTAAATTTCGAGGAATTCGAAAAAACAACTGTGAGCGACATTCATCGCTGCAATCCGCATCAAAAATCACAGCTTGATTTCGCGTTTTATTTTCGCCAGCGATAAAATTCGCGATACTCGGGTATGCTTAACCATTGCAGATCCGCGATTTTTTTCGCAGTTTTCGAAGTATGAAAGGGGGTTATGTCCCGTACTAAACCCACCACTCAGTCAGGATAATCTGAGTGGGTGATAAGACGAGTCCGAAATGATTCAGACAGGGCTCAGACGAGTACGAAATTGTACCGAGCGATATATTGCATTCAGGCGGTCGGTGTCGCAAATCCATGATGATAGGAACATGATGATGCCTGAGATGATAAGAACAACCGGCCATTATTCCTCTACTATTCGACCAACTCCATGCTCCGTTTCTCAATAAATGAAATGTTGTTCGTTTCGAGGAAGCTGATGTTGATTTTGATACATTGATAAGCCGATATCTCTGCTGAATTATTTAAAGGCAGTGTTCACGATAGAAGTCGTTTCTCTGTTTTTGCGCCTATCTTCAAACCGGTTCCATGCTGATTTCAATGATGTCCCTGGAATCGTACAAGACACCCTGGAAACGGATTTATGGCCCCTCAAAGTTCAGCTAGGGAAGCATTGTGGACGAGTGGTCCGAGGCTTGTAACTCCCGTTTTTTGCAGCCGATGTGTGCGAGCTGACCGGAGTAAAGAGAGAAGTTGAGACTGATAGGAAGAACGGGGCTTTTGATCGGAAACCATCGCTCATTTAACCACGAATTCAGGGGAACTGTTATAGGACAGGGCGGAGTGGCCCAATGGGTTGGCTGGCCCACGAGATTTTCACCCACTTACCGGCCGTTTTTCTTCACACTTCCGTTCTTAATCTTCTTAGAGGGACCCGAACCTTACTTTTAGCCAAAAAAATACAACTTTTTCTTCGTGAACACTGCCTTTAAAGGCAGTGTTTACGATAAAAATTGTGTTTCAGTTTCCATTGGGAATGGGTAGTGGAGTTGCACACTTTAACGTTGACGTCGAAAGAACGCAAGAAAATGAGTCAGGAAGAGCCCGAAGCCGCCACTTTGAGAGCAAGGCAAACCCCCTTAAAGGGTTTACCTTGCTCGCAATGCCCGCCCTCCCCCGCCCTGAAAACTCGAGACCGTGAGATAAGCTATGCTTTACGATCAATAGTCCCGTTCTTCCCTTCATTCTCAACTTATCTCTTTACACAGGTCATCTCGCATACATCAGCTGCAAAACACGGAAGCTACAAGCCTCGGACAACTCGTCCACAATGCTTCATAGGCTCAATTTTTGAGGGACCATAACTCTGTTCCCAGAAGGTCTTGTACGATTTCAGAGACATCATTGGAATCAGCATGGGACCGATTCCAAGATAGGTGAAAAAAAAGAAGAACGATTTGTATCGTGAACACTGCCTTTGAAGGCATCGTACACGATGAAAACCGTTTTCCAGTTTTTGCTTTTAATAGGACTCATGAGTCTTCACAAGGTCATTCAAAAACTTTGGAGTTTTAAAATTGCCTCCGAATGAAGTATTGGCCACCTCAAAACGGCTTTCTGGGTTCGGAGGCCGGCCTTTGGGTCGATCCCTTGTTACAAGGAAGAAAGGAAAGCAAACGGTTCTCAAAAGAATTTATCACGTTTATCACGTTTATTACAATGAACAGTTCATACCTCCGAACCGATCAATTCTTCCAATGCCAGAAATGAAACGTCACAGAAGCGATCCTGTTTTGGTAGAGAAAAGCGGTTTTCGGGCATTTTTCGCTGCTCTTTCTGGCACGATTGTCTAAGTAGGCCTCTGACCCCCCATATTCAAGGGAAAACTCGACAACCATATTTCATCGTGGACTATGCCTTTAAGCTGCTCATGTGCTCCTTAAAAAAGTCTCGAGCGCAATCCTGACTTGGCACGCTGTTTCTCTCCCCTCTAACCAAGAAGTCAGTCTCTGACTGACTTCTATTCAGTCAGATCTGACTGAGTCATTCAGCTTATCTGGTTTGTTGCGGACTTTCCTTACTTAGCCTAGGTCGCTATCCTACAACACGTACGTCTGAAATATGTTCGGCTCGTCTGAATTATTTTCAGAACATGGATTCATTTAGGCGAAACTAAAACTTCCGCCGGCTTTACTACGGGCCTATGAGTGTGTGCTTCTGTAAAAAATGATCGAGATTGATAAGGAACATCTTCAAATCACTAAGAACTTTATTTTCGCCTTGATAACACACTTAAAAAGGAAATGGATCTGGTTTGTACTCTCAATCATTTTGAATTAGTTATATGTCGTGCATCTGTATTTGGCTTTTAACAGGAGTTGTACATGAATATATGCTCACAGCAGAATCTGAAAAACAAATCACTAGCCAAACCCAGAACTCCGAACTGCTCTTCACATTCAATACCCGTTTCCCATGACTATACAATAGGATAGGTCTCCTGGAAATCCAGCATAGTATCTCAGATATTTGTGGGGAAGTTCCCGAGGACAATAGACCTGATTTGGTCGTTATCATTCGGTGGAGAGGAGAGGAGCGAGACGTCCCTCCGGAGGGGTAAGGAGCGGGAGAGGAGCGAGACGTCCCTCCGATAAGGCGTTCGAAACAGTCGACTCGGGGGAGAACAAAGGAAGTTCGCTTCAACGTTGTTCCCATGGCCTCCACCGAGCATGATGAACGAGAAAACAAAGCCGCAATGTATACGATGATGCAATCTGGCTAGTCTCGAAGTGGTCTCGCACTTCGCAAGTTGAGGGGGCAGATCTGCCACTCAAGGACGGTGTAAGGTATCTCTGTCTAAATTATCTGGGGAGATACCAAGCTTCTCGGTAACCTTTCGTCAAAGGTGAATATTTTTGGCCCTATTCCTGCTTTCGAAGAACAGGAAACTGTTGAAAACAGCGAGTTTCGGCAAGCTGACTTTTGATAAATCAATGACCAATGGGTGTTGTATCGCGACAGCTTGGGGAAGACTAGCGATGGGAAGAACAAAGACCTGCTAGCCGGAGGTCCCCTCCGCCTCCCCTCGATTCGGGGGAAGTGACTCAGTTGTTTCGAGGAGGGTTTCGCTGTCGTTCTCGGGAACTTCCCTACGAATATCTGAGATCAACTTACATTGATGTTATCAATCCATGCTACGGACGCTCTCATTGGGCCTGAAATTTATAGAGAGTGAGATAAAGCAACGTATCGCCTAGAGACATTGTTGGGAGTTTGGCGGAGGTTTGTGGTGTCTAAACATCATCTCCAACACCGATACTTTATGTGGTCGATTGATTGCTATCCAGAGCGTGGAACGAGCTTAAGGTTCCGTCTTCAATTCTCAACGAACCGCAAGCGTCGCCAAGCCGTTGATGCGGGCTGTTGAAATGGCGCGAGGCTATCGCTACTATGGACCTGGTTATATACACCGTCGTTCTCGCAGTAACGACAAGCAGTAAAAGTTCTTTCAGGAGCTGTAATCCGGCAGACACAAATGTCAAGTAAGCTCAACTGTTTGAGCTATGCCCTTGCGTGATTTTGCTTTTTTGATATGTTCTACGGATAAGCTCATACAATGCGACCACTCGTTTCGCACAACACTTTTAAATAGTTGGTTCAAACTCGATCGCCAAATCATGCTTTCAGCTATTTCACTACATTCCCAAAAAATCAAATTAACCTACGCCAAGTCATTTTCTGGAATATTTCAGAACTTTTTTAAATTTCTCTAGTTTGCCAAATTCACTGCGTATATTCCTCCTAGTTTTTAGGAAATATGATCATGCCAAATCTTTACTTTTGTCAGGAATCTAAACTTTCAGGAATCGTTCATAAGACATGTGATCACACAATTTTATCGAACGAGAAGTACGATTTACCCTAGGGGTGTCCTATCTTTTTGATACGCGATTTAAAACATAAATTTATTCTAGAAAAGTGCACAAACATTCGATCTAACCCAATAGGTGTATACGGGGGTTATTTTACATCCTGTTCACAGTAGTATTGACGAAAAAGTTCTATCTTGCTCAACAAACACGATGCCGACAAATTCAGGGGGTGTCCTACCTTTATGATATGTAGTGTAGTGAAGACCAAAGAGTCGGCACCCGGGTCCAAGAAACTAAAGAAATTGAAGAGAAGGTAGCAAGTTCCAAAATATTTTGCCAATTGCACGTGACACGAGACAACGCCATTGCATCATCGAGAGTCGAACGTGGAGACCATTCCATTGCGGAACGCATTGGAATTTTGAAACTGCCGTCGAATTGCTAGCGTCGCGTGCAAGACACGCACACTCTCCCATCAAAATTTTCCATGAAAACTCAACGGTCGTAAGGTGTATGGAACACATTGTCGCTATCGTGGGAGACAGGCACGCAATTTAGCACAAACCAGCATCGGAGCAACGGCATGTTTGGTCGTAGGAACAGTTATCGCGCGTCTGTCGCAGCGACATGTCGCGGATGGCTGACATACTGCCAATGTGCCGAAGCCTGTCGCTGTGCGGCGCACTGCGACAGCGAAAGATTTCAAGAGCGGGAGCTCCGCGACGGGCGGTCGCTGTCGCTGTGCAGAGCGACGAGGCCGTGTGTCGCAAAAGTATATCATACACCTAACAGTCAGCTCCAAACACGATCGCGTCGTGGTGGCGCGGTTCAGCGCGCTATTAATGCTTGCGCGACAGCAGTTCATCAGTGAATACAAACTCGAAAAAGCTGTGAAAGTGATTTCCGAGGATCGTAAGTATTTCGCTGAAAAAAATTTAATCACGAGGGATTCGTAGAGATTTCGGGCTTTGAACGAAACTTCAGGAAGTAGTGTACACGCCGATCGCCTTGCCGCAATAGTTCGCAACCTGCAGTCTGCTCTCGAGAACGTCACGCTTTCGTACGATGGCACTGCAGTCCCGAAGCAGAGAAAGCAGAGATAGAAAGAGGTGTTAGCCAGTTGAACAATAGGTTACTTCAATTATTACATTATATGTATGCTCCTTTCTTCAGAGAATGTTGGCAAAGAAGTCAGCGTTCGAAGAAAGTAAGAGAAGCTAGAGGAGCTCTCGGTTCCCCAGCCACTATAAAAGTGGAGGGCGATGAGCAGACCACGGATTGACCGCTTCAGGCAAAAGCCAACCGATTAAGTCAAGTAAGTCAAGCCAATTATGAAGAATCACTAGATAGACTCTGTTTCATTCCAAGTGAACTCATGTTTTCGGTTATCACAGCGCGGAGCGGTGGCTTTTTCATCGAAACCTCCTTAGCACTAGTTATATTTCACCGAGGTCCACCGCTCCGCTGCTGGTGATAATCGAAATCAACAGGTCACTAGAGATGTACCAGAGCTTACTAGGAATTGTATTGCCATGTGTAAGGATTATGTCTTATGTCTGTTTGTTGTTATCCAAACCTTACTGAGAATCATTTCACTTTCTACGTTAATCAGTAAGCATGGGCTATTGATAGATGAAACAAAAATGCTGCAGCCCCATCTAGATGCTTTTGTTGACAATTGCACGACTGCTGAAATATTACGCTGCGCAGACAGAATAGAGTGAAATGGCTGCCCTAAGATGGTAGGTGATACGTAGCCAACGATTACGCCTGTGTTACGAATTATGGTTGTATCAGAAAAGCCCACGGTTTCGGCGAGGAGCAGCATTTGCATAAGCCCAAGTCTGACTGACCCATTGGTTGTGTATAGTCGCGTCCTGGGATGATCCAATAGCTGTGCACGGTGTGAGTGGTAATGTTGCAAAACACACCGAGCAATACCCTAGCAAGACGAGGATGCTCTTGACCAATTGGTCTCGCATCTTCCTGCGACATTGGGTGACGAGTGCTACTCTCCGCAGTTGGATCAACCATGGAAAGGACAACATGTAATCTCTGGGGTATTTTTGAGAAGCCCTCGATTTTGGTTATCAGTAGTAGAGGGCGGCGGACCGTGGTGAAGTACAACTGTTCATAAGGATGCTTCAAAATAACCTGCTCGCTGCTAGTAAAAATCTGAATCGAGAGCTCATCAGGAATGACCTAACCCTTTTACAACGGTGTAAGAACAAAAACATGCCTGATCAACCAGTGAGCTAGGCGCACTGGCTGTAGAACGATTCGAGTTGGATCCGGGATGGTCTTCTCTGCGCAAGAGTAGGTAAGGGTCATCTAAATATGTTCATAGTCAGTATCACACTCATGTAGTAGTTGTGCATAATATTTGACCAATAAATAAGGAGTTGGACATGCCTTTCCGTGTCCTGAACTCGTTGATAAGTGATTCCATGACCACCCACGAACTATCAATGGCTCTTTCGTTTGTGCGAATAAAATTGATGCACACTCCTATCACATCGTTGCTGCTTACCTGAAAATACATCAAAGATATAAAGCTCAAATTATGATAAAATCCAGTGCTACTCTTTCGGTTGAGAAGGGAAAACATGCGCAGTATAGTTGTACACGAATAAAAATTTTGGTAAATTTTCGAAAATAAAACTGAAGCTGCACCCATGTGCCCCCAGGGCGTAAAAAATCTTATCCTTCAGTCGATATAGCATCTTGAAGACTGCCTAACGGGTCAATTTCCTGGAGTAAATCGCAAGAACTATATCAGTGAACAATTCTCTTCTCAAATTATTCATCGTTTTCCAGAATTGCGGAATTTTTGACCTTTGGCGTGATCGAGCCTGTGAATCCTAAATCGCGTAAAAATGCATCTTAGATTACGAAATTACAGAACATCTGTGTCATTTCGTTGACAGGATAGTCCGCTTGTAATGACCACCATGACAGTGAACACTCAACACCACTGGTACTGACATCTTCTCTGGTAACACACTTCACCTGGCCTTCCATGTCCGCTTCCATGTCGGAAGCATTAACGATGGCCGTGCTACTGCCGTCTATGGATTTGCATGCTTTCTCCACCAATGAGTTGTCATCTCTTCTTGTAATTTTCTGCCTTATTTTTACATTTCCATTTCATGTCCTGCCTGTTTCTTTTTTGATCTCCTGTCTCACTTTGCTCTCTCTCCAGTGTTATTTTGACCTCTTAATGTGATCACATTTTGCCGCCTCAGTTTACCGCTATATTACATATTAATGGTACGGCTTTCGAAACCCTCCCCACCCCTGATAGAAGGCCATCTTGATTCTTGATTGGTCGAAGGTCCGACCCCCCCCCCTCCGTGATACATCACGCCTCACGCCGAACCCTGGCTGCAACGTCGGATGAACGGCGTCGCACGTCGGATGACCGACGTCGCACAGTGGCGTTCGACATCGGTGTCAACTCTGCTATCAACTGATTCATGACAGGTCTGGTGCGCGACTTCGGATAAGATTTCCCTACATCGGACTGAAGATAAAATTTGATAGGGTTTTAGGCCGGGATCGACCGCTATCAAAGGCGTCTAGTTTCATAGAAATTGTAGGTGGCACTTCGGAGCCGGTACCCAAGAAAAACTGTCGCTCTCTACTCAGAACTTTGTGGGGAAGTTCCCGAAGACAATAGACCTGATTTGGTCGTTATCACTCGGTCGAGAGGAGAGGAGCGAGACGTCCCCCCGGAGGGGGACGTCTCGCCCCTCTCCCCTCGAATTATACACAACGATAAGGCGTTCGAAACAGTCAACTCGGCTGGAGAACAAGGGAAGTTTGCTTCACGGTTGTTCCCATGAGCCTCTCCCCGAACATGATGAACGCGAAAACAAAGGCGCAGCGTATACGGTGATGCAGACGGGCTAGTCGCGAGGTGGTCTCGCACTTCGCAAGTTGAGATGGTAGATCTGCCACTCAAGGACTACGTAAGGCATCTTTGTCTGGATTTCAGAGGAGCTAATAAGCTTCTCTATAACCTTTAGTCAGAGGTGAATATTTTTGGATCGATCGCAGTTTTTCAGGAACAGGAGACTGTCGAAAACAGCGAGTTCTAGCAAGCTGATTTTTGATCGATCATTGAACAATGGGAAAATCTGCAGTCGGAAAGTCTCGGGAAGACCTGCAGTCGGGAGAACAAGAGAACTTCTGCTGTGGGAACTTGCCCTATTACTCTGCTGTCGGGACGTCCCCTTCGCCTCCCCCCATTTTTTTTTTCAAAAATTCGTTCGATTTAGAAAATGCTTCTTGAACCTTAGGTTATGCTGTTTCGTTATTGCTCGGACCGGATTGTGGTGGGCATGCTCAACAACGGCAAAAAATAGCACCGATTAGCGGCAAAATATAGCACTGGTTAGGCGTCTTCGACATTATAGGCCCGATGAACATCACTTCGAACTGTTCGAAATAAGGGAGAGAGGTAATACATGCTCGAATTAAAGTGGAATATTCATTCTCTGACTGAGCGGTGCAAAAAAAGCGTTGAGTCCGGTTTCCAAAAATCTGAAATGTTGAAGGGGTATCGAAAAAAATTTTCGAAATTTGTTCGTCTGAGATTTTTTTGAAGGAATTTTTTCATTTTTCGTTCGTTCGACAATTTATTTTCGAAATTGTATTACCGTATAATACATTCAACCATCGAAGTTGATCGAAAAATGCATATTTGCATCATAAAATCCCACATTATAAACCTGTCAGACGGTCATGGTAGCTGAAATCTTTCGTTTTGACTTGTGATCGATGTGAAAAAACACATTTTCAGCAAAATATCAAAGGTAAGAAGACTTTCTACTTATACCATTGCACTCACCTCACTGAGAGGAACACGAAAGATGCCTCAAAAACTCATTTCGTCAATTTTAAAGTGAGATATGGCGATGCGGCGCTTTATAAAAAAAAGACGCCGCAAAACTCTAGTTTTGCTTAGAGAGTTCTACAAAAAAAAATCTCAAATCAATATAACAAACTGTACTGAACACCAACAACCGGAAAGAAATTTTCTCCGAAGAAAGGACAACTACACATAGTAAGGAGAAAAACTGAAGACTATCGCGAACACTGCCTCAAAGATGTAAGACACCCGCAAAAATTCGAATTTATGCTAAGCTTGAAGAGAAGCACTCACTAATCATATTTCCCCTCCCCCCTAATTACATAGTTCCTCACCTATTTCTTGAGCGAATCAGAGCAAAGAGACAAGCTGGCAATGGAATGGAAACCAAAGTCATTCATGAGATTCATCCCTATATGCAGCCGCTATTGAGCTCGAATGCTGAGAAGAGGGGTGGCCTGGTGGCCGCTTATATCTTGCCAATTACAGGGAATTGAGATCCCACCCTTGACAAGAGTTGTAGAAGAGAATTCTTCTACAGAATAAGATGAAAATCGAAAAAAATATGTCTGAGAGTGTATTGTGCGTCTGAGTACATTATGTGATGCACCAGTGAGCCTGATGGCTGCATTTTGCTTTCCTCAATGAATTGCACCACTACCTCACGTGCCTGGTCTAGCGATGGATACCTAGCGCTATGGCGCAGTGCAATGTCGCGCTGCTCTCGTTCCAGTCTTGTTGGCCTGGTTCACTTCTCACAGGTGTGGTAAGTTTTGTTTACAGCGTTTCAAATCCTCACTCAACGTAGGGCTGGCTCCTCATTATTATGGTTCCCTACTCCACATCAGTGAAAGATGTTCATTATCACTAATTCGCACTTAAGGCCAGATTACTACCGCCCCTGGGAATCAGTGATGACCACTACATATCTGCGAGAACCCTGGGCGTGTCCATAAAAGTGGTGAGCAAATTGGAGTCTAGGTATTGTTTAGGCTTTGTAATGGCTCAAGTAAAGGTATCTGCCTGTTTCTGCCTCGAAATCTAGCTCTGTCCTCTTGTAACACTTAAATATTTATCTGCGCGCCCATAATTATGGAACACCCTGTAGAGACAACTCTGGACGTTCGGTAAACAGCTTCGTGATTCCAAACGGCGTATTCCTTTTCAAGCACGAAATCGTTGACGTGTTAGGTCAGGTCAAAGTTTCAACGATTTTTGCAGCATTAGTAGAACAATGTATAAACGAGTCGTTATAAGCAGCAGTAATTCTGAATTTGTATCGAATTTGGAACAAGTTCACAATGATGTGATTTTCGGGAAATTAGATTTTGTTTGTGCGTCGTGGAAATTGAAATTTCGTCGTCGAGTGAGCAGTCGCAAGCATTTATTCATATGACGGTGTTGAAGTAAATTAATATATACCTATTAATGTCGAAATTCAACTACGGCTTACTTTTTCTAGTGTTCCTTTATGAAAAAGCAACTTAAGTTTTCATATGAGTCAAAATTCGAAGATAACACTGGTTGAGCTTTCAAAATCTCTCATTGAACTACAAAGATGTCTTCATCCCTAACTAGTGAGTCTTATTGCTATGCAAGCGTTAGCTGCCGACTTACGACGGCCTGCTTCGCTAGCAAATCGTCTGCTTTCGTTCAAAGGCCAATTTCACCAGCCCATCCTTTTAGGGGTATGGTATACTTTTGCGACACACGGTCGCGTCGCTCTGCACAGCGACAGCGATCGCCTTCCGTCCTTTAAATCTTTCGCTGTCGCAGTGCACTGCACAGCGACAGCGACAGTGGTAGCGACAGGCTATGACACATTTGCAGTATGTCAGCCCTCCGCGACACGTCGCTGCGACCCACACGCGACATCTGTTCCTACGACGACAATTACCGTTGCTCCGATGCGGGTCCCGCCACGATATGTGTTAGATTGCATGCCTGTCGCTCATTACAGCGACAAAGTATACCATAGGCCTTACTTGTGTCGATCACGGTTGCATTTACTAATAGTGTTGTTTTGCAATTGATCACGTAAAACGAAAAAAAAAACCACGAATTCCTGACGCACGCTTTCAGCATGCTCACTATCAACAACGAGGTTCACGCTCCTCGTGAAGCGCTATTTACTTATGAGAATTATTGAAACAAGCTGCTCACACGCAATCCAATAGTAACGGATTGTCCCCGTACCGAACGCGAAGCAAGCAGCAGCTGACACTCGAAACAAGCCGAAGCTAACACCAAGCAAGCAAAATCTTACGTTAGGCAGAGGGAAACGAGTGCAGCCATGCACCGAAACGAGCGCAAGTTAACGATGAGCGAGCAGGAGCCAACACGAAGCAAGCAGAAGCTAACGCTAAGCGAGCAGAAGCTAACGCCTAGCGAGCAGGAGCCAACGCGAAGCAAGCAGAAGCTAACGCTAAGCGAGCGGAAGCTAACACCAAGCGAGCAGAAGCTAATGCTAAGCCAGCAGGAGCCAACGCGTAGCAAGCAGAAGTTAACGCAAAGCGAGCGGAAGCTAACGCGAAGCAAACAGAAGCTAACGCTAAGCGAGCAGAGGTCAACGCCAAGCAAGCGGAAGCAAACTCGAACCAAGCGGAATCTCGCTTCATGTTGGGAGAGTGAATGGAACCCCATGATGCGGATCATCAAAACGAGGACAGTTGAAATATTTCGTGATACTAGCGCAGAGGAAACTGTAATGATCAGAAATTCGAACTTGAGTGCCCACGAACCCGCAAATAACTGATTTTTCTGGGACTCGAGATAAGGTTGCCATGTGACCTGCTTGTCGACAGTTGAAGCACGATCTGAGCACGTTCGGATTTCGCCTGAATTTTCTAGCAGTGGGCCGTCTATAAAAAGGCTGAGCTCTCGCTTCGCAATCGGATTGAGCGTTGAGTGCCGAGTTTGTGAGTGCTGAGTTTGCGTAGCAGAAGGCAACTGTGGTCCTGGAACTGCATGTATCAATGCTGCAATGAAGGTCAGGGAGTCGCTCCGGGTCCTGTGCGCGCAGCGTCGAGCTACGGGACGGCCCTGAAGTGATTGGCGTATAATGGTGTGTCGCGGATGTGAATGCTTTTTCCATAGCAAACTCTACGCCTAGGCGTGAGATCGCGATGCGATGAACGCTCTTCGTCTTCTGAAGCTGAAAAAGGCTAAATAAAGAATCCTTAAAACGCTATAGATTAGGAAAATCGTGACCTCTTTCATGATGCCGGCCAAACAGAGGAGCAAACGAGCCGAGCGGCGAACGAGAGAGTGTCCTATGATCAGTGAGGGTAGTAGAGAAATGGTAGGGCCACATATAGAGGTCGTATACACAATAGGGATAGTAAAAGCGACTGGAGTGGGATGACAAAAGGTGAAGCTAGGCGTGGATATCACTGTGAAGGGCATTTACGTCCGCCACACACCAATATACGCCATGCACTTCGGGGCCGTCGCGTGGTTCGAGGCTGCACGCATAGGACGCGGAGGGGCTCACTGACCTTTTCGCAGCGTTTACGCATGCAGCCCCCGGCTGAGCATAGGGGAGGGGAGATGGGCGTGGGAGGAAAACGCGGACAATCCTGTCTCAATAGAAAAGCCGCTTTCACAAAAGGACCCTTCATCCCTCTTCTTTTTCTCAGGTAGTCTCTACGCTGACTTTTTCAGATGTCCTGTCACCACCTTTCCGAAATCGTCGGTCTGATCGATCAGGGATTCCACCTTATCGAAGGGACCCATAATCGTAAATAGCGTAGACTCGCCTCTGCCGGCGCGGCGAGTGGTCGGTTCATCGACTGGTCTGCGTCGTACGACCCGTATTCGAACTCATCGACTTTTCTCGATCCTGATGAATATTCTGAACTGATTACCATTTCAAATTTGTGAACTACTGCTCTGATCGCCTGTCATGGATACTCCTCAAATTCCTATATCTGCTGATGAGCGTCGCGTGATCCAACTGCGTCTCGACTCCACGCCAAGAATGCAGATCGATTCCTTCGATCGTGATGTCAAGTTACTCCTGCACGACGAATCGGGTGGTGGCCATCGTGTATCAACACTCCTGAGCAGGCGGGAGAAACGGGGGATGAGCGAGGTTCCTGATTGGACGCAACATGGGCTAGCCCCGGCCCCCGGCAACAAGCTGAATGCAGTTATCTGTCGGAACCATGAGTTGGAAGATGAAAACGCTAGTTTGAGAGCTGAGAACGAACAGCTTAAGGCTGCCCTTAAGGCTTCACCCGCTGTCAACTCTTCTCTACCATCTGATAAGTCGATCGATAATCATTCTGTCACTTCTTCTCCTCGTATTGTTAATAATGATTCTTTCGAGGAGTTTGAGCGCAAACGCTCGGTCGTTATTGTTGGCCTTCCTGAGACTTTTTCGCACCAATCGTGCTATCAATGATTACATTGCTGTGCACTATGTGCTCGATTACCTTAATGTTCAGTGTCTTCCCGTATCAGTATATCGCATGGTACTGCCTCATCATAAGTCTCGTAATCTATTAAAAGTTGTTCTGCCGTCGTCTTATTTCGCTGAACTTGTCGTAAATCGTGCATCGTGCACCTGGTCTCGAGCATTACTCTATTCCCAAAGTCTATATAAGGCACTCCCTCACCAGGGAGGAAAGGGATAGAGCGTATGCTGAGAGGGTGGCGCGCCGTGCGCAGCGCAGTGAGATGAGTCACCATACCAGGCGTACCCCTTCTGTAACTATTTCGCAATCTCTCGCAACGCCGACTGAGGCAGTAAGTATTTCGCAACAGTCACCTGTAATCATTGCTGACAGTAATTGTGAGTCATCATCTTTTGAAACTCCTTTCCCGTCAAACTAACAGCTGATCGTCGGAAACATGATCATTCCAGAATTTCTTGCCATGTTTAAAACATCCGTTCTATGGTGAGAAACCGGAATGCGCTAACTTTTGCTCTCAATCATCTAAGTTTCGACCTACTCGCCCTCACAGAAACCTGGTGTAATTCTACAATTGATACTGAACCACTTCTAGGTGAAATCTGTTTTCAATGCGACGTACTCAGATGTGACCGCACACGTAAAAAAGGAGTTGCATTGTTGATTAAGAAAGTGTTTTGCCCGTCTACAGTTTTCAAAGAATCTGTTTCTGACGCTCACGAGTTAATTTGTTGTGACTTATTCCTTGAAACTCAGGTATTGCGTATTATCGTTGTATACAGAGCCCCCTCCTGTCCTGCACACAGTGCATATGTTTTGGTAAAAGCGCTTAGTGATTGAATATCCTGTGACCATGCCCAATAATTGGTGACGTTAATATGCCCGACATCGACTGGATCTCCACTGGGAAACCCACCGCTTCCTGTTCTCTATCTAAAGCATTCCTGGAACTTTGTGACAATCATAAATTAACCCAATATGTCCGTAAATGCACCCTAGGGAACAATATCTTGGATCTCGTTCTAAGCCCTGAGTCAAATCTGGTTAATAATTTAAAGGTTGAATCTCCACTGGGTTCTAGCGACCATTCATGTGTACGGTTTGATTTAGAGCTACCCAAACAAGAAACTCAGCTTGTCCTAAAACAGAATTTTCCAAAAGCGAACTATGGCGTCATAAATTATTACCTTTCCCATGTTGACTGGTTGGGCTCTCTTCACAACGCTCCCAGCGTAAACGAAAAATATGAAATGTTCATATCGATTCTTAATCACTGCGTTGATCTGTTTGTCCCTATCAAAAAGGTCCTACCCCATAAACTCAACCTGCCACACTATCTAAAAACACTTTTCTCCAAAAAATCGCAGGCGTGGGATGATGCGGTAGCCAACAAATCTCCTGAGAGCTGGAACAAATTTAGAGAGCTGAATAGAATATTTGAGAAAAGACTGAAGAAATTCACTAGTTCCATTGAGAAAAAGGTAATCGAATCTCAGAATAAAAACAAATTTTTTAAATTTCTCAACACCAAGCTTAAAGGCAGTGTTCACGATGATTCTCGTTCCCGAGTTCTCCACACAAAACAAAGCGTTGGCCACCGAGTGTTACAGAAATTACGAAGAAACGGCGAGAAACGCACTAAAACGTCATATTTCAGTGACATTAATCTCTGGCCTGGACTAGTTGTCCAGTTGTATAAACATGTTCGCGGTGGTTGTCACCGGTAAAAAAATGGGATCAGTCGGAAATGGAAGAATATTCCAGGCAAAATAGTAATAGTTAGGGTCCGAAGAAAAGAACGGAGCAACAGAAAGCAAATAATTGTAAAGGACGGGCCCACAAATGATTTCATTGTCACAACAAACAGTTCCTGTGAGAGTAAAGAGGTGGGGTGAGAGTAAAGGATTTCGTGACCTTCTGGTGCGTTTTTCTCGATTCCTTCGTCATTTATGTTCTACCCGGGGGCCCAACAATCGATTTAGCTATTATTCTCAAAATCGAAGATTATCGTGAACACTGCCTTCAAGCAAAAGCTTAAGATGGACTTGATTGTCGCAGAAGATGGCGCCGTAATCAGGAAAGATATTAAAAAGGCTGAACTATTTGCTTGTCTTCTTGAGAAAGTATACAAACATTACACAGAAACTTTCCATTGTGTATCTTCAAGTCCCTCTTCCCCCAACTGAGGGATTCGGCATGGTTTTTTGCAGACGAGATTTATACTTTACTGTCCAAATGGCCATCATCTCTCTCGGAAACTCCGGATAATATCCCTCAACTATTTCTCAAATCAGTTGCTCAGGTGATTGCAGGTCTGCTTGAACATATATTCAACCTAAGCTTCATGAGGTCGGAAGTGCCCTCAAGGTGGAAAACTGCAATTGTCACGCCTTTCCCTAAAAAACCGCCTTATACTTCCGCGGTAAACTACCGTCCTATCAGTTTAACGTCGATACTTGCTAGAATTTTCGAGAAAACCTTGAAAAAAGAATTGAAGCCCATCTCGAGGAACACTCAATTATTTCACATTTCCAACATGGCTTTCAGAAAGGTAAATCTACTGTCACGGCAATCCTGCAGTCCATGAATGAACGGACTGTTGCTCTAGATGAGGGGAATTTCCTCGATGTAGTCTATCTTGACTTTTCTAAAGCCTTTGATCGCGTTTCGCACGGAAGATTAATCCACAAATTGAACCTCATTGGTCTGCATCCTAGAATTATTGCTTGGATACGCTCTTTTCCCTCAGGCAGACCTTTTAGGGTGCGGATTAATACTACCTTGTCCACTCCTCGACAAGCCATGAGTGGTGTTCCTCAAGGCGGGGTTCTTTCACCGATTCACTTCAACATCTACACTTATGAACTACCCACACTATTTACTTCCAATAATGTCAAATATTGTTCCTTTTCTGATGATCTTAAAGTATATAAATCAGTCGTAAACCCTGAGGATTCTCTCGCACTGCAACGCACGATCAATCTGGTTCATCAGTGGGCTGATGATTCGGGGTTGCCGCTATCGAACGAGAAAACGAAACTTTTGCACATCGGATCGAATAACAACCGAACTAATTATGAAGTCAGAGGTGACCAAATTCAGAAAGTTGGACAGATCCACGATCTTGGGTTCCTTGTAAATAGTGATCTCAGTTTTGATGCGCATTGTGAACGAATAGCAGGAAAAGCTTCGGAGGCTGTATACAATTTGTTTAGGGCTCTGTCCACAAATAACAGTGCCGTGTTACTCAGGGCATTCAAAACTTACGTTAGACCACTGCTCGAGTACGGAACGGTAATATTCAGTCCATACAAAAAACAGGTCATAGCAGAACTCGAGAGCGTCCAGAACAGTTTTACTAGAAAACTAGTGATTAGAACCAAAGGTTTTTTCTACGATAGCATTCCCCATTCTCAAGAGAGTAACCAGAGCTTTGAATTGCGCTCGCTAGCGTTCTAAAGGCGTAAATTCGACCTCATTATGTTCCACAAAATACTGCATGGTAATTGCGGTCTAAAATTGAATGAGTTTTGGTCATTGAAAAATTCAATCACCAGAGGTGGTTTACAAAAACTGGTAATTCCTAGAGCTAGGCTCAGGAGTCGATCGCACTTCTTTTCTGTAAGGGCTGGGTCAGATTTTATTAAACTAAGTAAAAAAATGCCTGTTTCTCAAAATGTAAGGGTGTTCAAATGCATGTTGGACAGCTATCTGAGTTCTACGTGAAGCGCTGGACAAGAGTTATCCCTTTGTTTGTTTTTTTCTTTTATTTTGCTGTCGTCGCATTTTAGTTTTAGGTTTTCTTGGTTTTCTGTTTTTATTTTACTTGTCTGACATGACTCGCTCATGTAATAAATAAATATATATATATATATATATATATATATATATATATATATATATATATATATATATATATATATATATATATATAGATAGATAGATATCCCGAACTGTTCGTATCGGCACCGGCGACAGGTGCCAACCTCCTTTTCATGCCCTTTTGAGATTCTCGATTTTCTCCTTTTTCGCCTCCTTGCACGTTTCGTCCTGAGTGTTTTCTAGATCCCGAATCTGTATGACCAACAGTCCCATCTGGGCCTTCCATCCAAAATGTGGCAGCAACGGGCATCGTATCTTTAAGTTGACGGCACCGGCTGCTTCTCCTTGAACTTTTTCTCTACCAGATCCGGATTCAATGGCTCAGTGCCTTCCGCCACTTGCGAGGTGATCGAAGCCACAAGTTCAGCCTACCCTGCCTTCGGGACTGGGGATCTCTACACGCCGAGGGAGGAGTTGTCTCCTCTTTGCAGTTCGGAACGTCACGCTACTCAATGCAAGCGAAGTGGCCCCGAGTGGAATTAGAGCCGCGAAAAGCGGGAAAACTCTTCCCTCGATGTGTAGAGAGACCCTGTCCCCCTGCCTTCATTGGTTCCCTGACACGAAGCCGAATTTGACAACTCTCATACCCCAACAAAGAAAACTTCTGAAATGGACGAAAAATCAATCAGTGAATACTTAGCTCAAACAATCAGAAAAATAAAACACGATTGAAAACTTTTCAACGTAGAAAATGCTAAACGCCAAACGAAATATTCTGAAAAGTAGCAGACATGCCTGAAACGTTGTTGAGTATTGAGGTCGTATTGGTCCAATAAGAAGGCTCAAGCCGTTGAAAGCGTCAAAAACTATCAAAACTACCAAATTTAAGCAACATCGGGTAAAAAAATTCGTAGGCTCCGCCCATTAGCTTCATGAACTCATCTCCCCGAAACAGGCTCGTCTGTAATCATTGTTCCAATACTGCCATTTTTGTTAGTTCTTGAAGCTTTCAAAGACGTAAGCCTTCGTGTACAAGCTGCTAGAATATATTAACTCAGCTATCACAACCACTGTCCCGCTAGCTCCGCTATTTCAACCTAGCGGGTATTCTTCGGTGTAACTCGTCCGATTTCGCTCCATAACATGAACGTTATTTCTCTAATAGCATCCAGTTTTCTACTGCTTTTTCTCATCTCCCCATACTACCACCTCCCAACCTTTGATTTATCTCATAAAGTCGATACCCCTAGCTCCAACCACCCAATCAAAAAAAACAGATTCCCTGATATAGGAATGAACAATCCAAACGGAAAGCCAAATCCTTACTCAAAATTCCCAAGCATCGAGAAATTCCCCAACAAACTCTTTAATAAAAGCTCGTTCAACAAGAATCCAGGCCAGAGACACTAGCAAACAAAACAGAAATAAGGATCAACGAACCTTTTACTCGAAAGTTTCAACAACAGAAAACCATCCTCCCTAGTATCTCCTAACGTAAATCTTCCGGAAGACAAATAGACCAATTACGAGAAATCGAATAATGAAACGAATATAAGCAGAACAAAGAAATGAGTCACCGCCTAAGACTCTGCCAAAGCCTAGAATTCTTCTGCCACTAAGCAATCTGCAGATTTGAACCAGCACGCAAGGAAGACCGGCCACCTTCAAACAATCACATACACCAAGGAGAGAAATGAGATCTCGCAGCTTCCGAGGGGAGCAGTAATGAACTGATCGATAAGCCAGTCTGGCTGCTGAGCGGAATCAATCAACAAACACAGCGTGCCAAAACCATGCGACAAATGCGTGAAGCCGCTGGAACGTTTCGGCGACTCCCATAAGCTGCTTGCACGGTGCTCTACGGGCTCAAGGTTGATTGCACGGAACCAAAGCTGGTTCACACCTTACTGAGCCACGATTAGGGTGCTTACGCGGAACGAAGTGTCCAGTAAGCTGGTTAACACCATACAAGAAGCAGCCGGAATGCTTCGAAGACACCAAGTAAGGCTACTTGCTCGGTGATCCCTGGGTCGACTACACTGAAAAGCCCGCTTGCACCATGCCAAGACGCGAACAAGGTGTTTGCTCCGAACCAAGTGTCTTTCAACGTGCTAACAGCCTGTTTTAGAAGTTGTGAGTTTCCATGAAGCACGCATGCTTCCAGCTACGTGCTATTCAATCCCCACAATGCTGAGCACACTATTCGCTATGGACCACTCACTTGCAAAAATGCGTCGCACGATTCTTACGAAGGGCTACTCGCTTTTCAAAACCCTAGGCAAGCTCCAAACAGTGCGCTATTCACTTTCTACGAAGCTCCACGCAATCAATGAAGCCTCTTCGATCGGCGCAAGCTCTCCGTAGCTAGCGCTACTCTTTCTCAGCAGAACGTAGCACGTCCCTGTATGGCGCTATGAACTTTCCAGAGGGGTTGCTCCAAACAATGTGCTACTTCGACCTCAATAGGGCGCGAGCTTCTCATGAGGCGCTACTCAGCTTCCAAGACTCGTGTTTGCGTCTTGAAAGGTGAGACTTCTAAAGCGCGCCTCAATTCCTAAAAATAACGCCTGCTGCCGGCAAAGCGTAAAACCCCTTTCATGGTTTTTTGCCGTCCAACGTCGTGCGCCCAAAAAATGCGGCAAACACCAGGTCTCTGATAGAGCAGTTGACATAGCCGATCTTATCACCTACCCGCCACACTGAAAAATGTCAACGTAAAAACATCGCACCGATGTTATACGCCGCAGTGCGTCGGTCGTCCAACACCGCACTGCGGCACCTTAAGACACCGCAGCCCTATCTTATGACGTGGCGGACGGAGTCGAACGGTAAACTGTGATGAGGGATTTAAATAAATTCTAAGACGCGGTGTTCGCTCTTTGTTGAGCGCTTCCACCTTCTTATTACCCGGTGCAAGCTCTCCATGTGAGGCCCCTGTCAGAGTTGGTTGAAAAAACGCCGCGGTCAACACGGTTGATACGTATGGAATACATGGACGATGAAGGTTGTGAAAAACACCCGATGTGGCCAGCTGTGGCTGACGCGGTCAATATGTATGAATTATGTGGAACGATAACATGGATATCATTCATTTCTTATCTTATATCATGTAAACATCGGTCGGGTCAGCCACATTGGGCGTTTTCTCCACCCCATCTAATTTATGTATTTCATGATTATAGGCCGGCTGGCTGCGCCGATCAGCCAATTATAACTGAGGCCTGATCACCGTTTGCCAGTTGCTAAAGAATTGAAATGATCAAATCAAGTGAACAAGTTCATCATAATGCCCCCGTCATAGTTGGTCGATCGGCTGCATCCAGCCAGATCGATAAGCATGAAAGACATGAATGAGTAGAGGTGAAATAAACACATGACCTACAGCTCAACTGCGCATTGCCGCTCAGTCCGCAAAGTGCACGCTCGCGCCGCAGCACGCTTTCGCAATCAGCGTGCACTGCGGATGGAACGGCATTGCGTAGTTGAACTGTATGTGCACATGATATAAGGTAAGAAATGAATGATATCACTAACTTAATTCCAAATATTTTATGCAGCAAGCAAATTACCAACATTGGAAAGAGACAGGTAGATTCTGCTCGACTCGTTCATGAAGTTGCAAAGAAGCTTTGTGTATTTGTTGACTTGCTCCTTGGTGAAGCCAGGCTCCTAGAGAATTAAAATTTTAATTATAGTAACAAGCGTCCTAGCAGAACCGTCGGCAAACTGTTTCGAGAGACCAATCGCTTTGCCATTGATATGAAATAATATTCGGTTGATACATGATTATGGATCGTTTTTATTAACGCTTTTTTTCTTTAGTAAAAAATGGCGTTTTGTCCTGAATATTTATATAGAAATAATCCTCATTATTTAGGCCCTAGTTATACATCGGCGATTCGGTGCCGCTGGTTTTTGCGGGACGTCTGCGATTGGTCAGATTTCGAAATTGACCAATAGCAGACATGCCGCGGAAGCCAGTGGCGGCGAAACGCTGGTGTATAACTAGGGCCTTAGTTAGAAAAATGAGTCTCGAAAATTGCACTCATATTCGCCATATCATGCTCTTCCGCTACATGAATGGATGGACCGCAGTCCGGGCCGGTCATTTCGCGATCTCAACGAACTTCTTGGCGAAGGAACAATTACTGATAGTGCAGTATGAAATGGTTTATTCGCTTTAAATCGGGTGACACTAGTTTGGTGGATAAAGACGGAGGAGGTCGGCCATCGGATTTTGATGATCAAGCACTTCTGACAGCCGCGGAAGAGGACGAAAGCCTGACAACGTGAATGCTGCCTGAAGACTTTGAAGGCATCGTACGTGCTGGAAACCACGCACCGTTTTTCGAGCTTGAATCATTGGTTGGTCCCGGCTGAGAATGTAGGTAGAGTTTGTTGGGTCACCAACACATTATCCTGAAGATAGAGGAGATTGAGTGCCTCGAATTCCATCAAGAAAGGCCGGCCTTCCGACAGCCATGTGGCGTGAAATGAGAAAAGAAAGTAACTTATCAACAAATGATACATCAACTTCCACTCAATTGCGCAATATCTATTGTTGAGAAGCTACTTTCTTCTCTCATTTTATGCCACATTGCTGTCAGAAGGGCGGAATTGGAGGCATTCGATTCCCAATATCTTCAGAATAATGTGTTGGCAACCCAACAAACTCTTCCTACATTCTCAAGCGAGCCCAACCAATGATTCAAACTCAAAAACGGTGAGTGGTTTGTAGCGCGTACGATGTCTTTAATGTCAATGAATCAACGATCGTTCGACGCCTGAAGAGGCTTGGGAAGGTATGGAAATTCGCTGGATGGGTGCCCCAGGAGCTCACCGACAACAACAAAGCCGAACATGTTCGAATTTTCACCGATTTACTGCAGTGAAACGAACAAACATCATTTTTGAAGAGTCTTTTCACTGGGGATGAGTTATGGCTTCTCTTCCAAAACGTTAAAAGAAAGAAGATCTGCGTTTGTTCACGTGTTTTCCCTAAGGAATACCGAAGGTGTGCACTGTAAGAAGGCAATGTGGTGTGTGTGGTGGGAGAGCGCGGAATCATCCATTAGGAAATCAAAGTTATTGGTTTAACGACGCCGATGAAAGGCAACAATGGAGAACCCCTGACAGAAATGGCAAGCGGCAATTCAGCACTATCAGCGGCGTCTATCTGGCTCAGCTTTATCGCCTTAACGCTGCAATCGAGGCGAAAGGACCGCGCAAAATACCACATCGTGTTGCATCACGATAACGCCCGTCCACATGTTGAGCGCCGTGTAATCGAATCCATCGCTAATAAGAGATGGGATTTGCTCCCACATCCGCCGTACTCACCGAACAGAAGCACCAACGGACTATAATGCCAAGCTCTCTTCGAAAAACTGGCAAACAAACAAAGCCTATGACGACTTGGATGATTTGGTAGCTGATGTCAAAGCGTGAATTGCCTCCAAGAATCGTGACATCTTCGCGCATGGAATCGACCAACTGCTAAGCAAATGGGAAGCAGTTCTTGGAGTGCATGGTGACTGTGCTCTCGAGGGAGCATTTGAACATGTTTTGATTAAATATTGTTTTTGTTTTTGTTGGAAAAACATATTTTTCCATTATTATGCATCAACCCAATATTAAAGGCAGTGTTCACGATAAATCATGGATGTTCGGTTTTTTGTTGATTATGATAGGTTAAGAGCTTACTGTAGCAGTAGCGTCAGGAAGAACTGCCGAAAGTGACGAGAAAGCACTGTTTTCCACCTAAGCAGGACCTCTTGTGTGACGTCATATTGTTGAGATTGTAAGGATTGACCGGTGTGAAGGAATGAAGTCTTTTCAGGTGATAACGTGATACAACTTATCCACTTCTACTTATCGAAGCCATTACCATTCCTGACCGGCTGTTTACGTGCTCAAGCTTCTTCAGAATGGATTAGTTTGGGAGGCGGGTGGCCCAATGGCTTGAGTGGTCCACGCGATTTTCACCCACTTCCCGAGAGTTTTTCGAGATTCTCTTTTCACTGTTTTCATCGGTAGGACTCAAAACTCACGTTTCTGTGAAAAAAACTAGAGATTTTTTCATCGTGAACACTGCCTTTAAGGCAATTTGAGGCTCAAGTAAACTATAGCAGACGACTTCAACTGAGCATAGTCCTTTATCCAGTGTTGTCTCGCTCTGCATACTGTCAGGGGACACATCGAAGTTTGCGAAATGAGCGTTCTAAACATAATCCTCACTTTGTACTGGAAGCAAAGAAGTGCATAGTTTCGAGAGAAGATTTCGCAGCAAGGATGAGTTCTGATCAAGTTTTCAAAACGTGAACACATATCAACGGCCTGGAAAAAATAGTTTGCAAGGAAACTGTCACAAATTGCTCTTAAAATCGAGAAAAAAACAGTTTTGAAAAACACAGCGCTCTCGAGGGACATAGATACAAGTGCTAATTTTACTAGTGATAAGTTGAAGGCAGTGGTAGCGATCAAAGATGCTTGTCTTCTTTTTCTCTCTAAACCCTTCTCTGGATTTTGAGTAGTACGACCTATAAGAAAAAATCGCGGAAAAAACGCTGTTTTGGGCCAAATTTGAAGCCTGAATTTTCTTGTCTTTTGACGGTGGACGAGCCCACTCCACATCATCAGCATCGATGATCTCTAAAACGTATAAAGAATATCAGCTGGTTTGAAATTCGATTTCAATCAATGAACATTGACTCATCTAGTCAAAAACATTGACTGAAGTGCTTGCTTCCATTGCTCAACTGTTTTTAATAGGTAAATTTGCATTAATTTCCTCCTCTGAATGTCGATGATTTTTGACTGCTTGGCATGAGACGGCGATCTTTTTGAGCGGCGCTGTGCGTGTGCACGAACTGGCATCTTTGGGCCCTAGAAACTCTAATTCTAGTCCGTTTTTCACCGTGCTACCTTCATAGTTTTTCAGCTGTTTTTGATCTAAACTGATTTTTGTAGCTTTTTCGATAACGTTTTTCATCGTGACTTTTAACAAAATTTCTTAGGATTGGGAATTTCGTATCTATCCCAAGCTATCAACTGCATGGTTCAATTATACCAATGGCGGATAAAATAATTGATTTAGGTTTCCATTATGATAGTAAGCTAGATTTTTCGGAACACCATAGAGTGATTAGCAGCAGGACCTTAACTAAGACTTATCAAATTTTCAAAGGCAGCATTCACGATGATAATCCTCGTTGACTTTTCACAGTGAAATGATGAGCGAGAAGGACCCTAGGCTCCCAGTGCCGAAAGAACGGGAGAAATAGAGCCAGGAGTGGCAAAATTACGGCTGCAAACAAGCGTTTTGGTGTTCCAGAACCGCCCCGTGCTCCAGTGTTGCGCTTTTGGGGTTTGCCTTGCGCTCGAAGTTGTAACTTCGGTCTCTTTTGTAGCTTTTCCTGGCTCGTTTTCATGCGTTCTTTCGACGTCAACGTTACAGTGTGCCCTTCCACTACCCATTCCTAGTGGATAATGAAACACATTTTTATCGTGAACACTGCCTTTGAATAGTCGTAAATAAATCAATCAATCAAACGTTTTATTGCAAGTGCAATACCGCTGCTATCCAAGGGAAAAAAGCCAAAGTGGGCAACTAAAGCGTCTTTCGACCACAAATCGCCTCAAAGTGCTATGCTAAGAATTATAAAAGGACCAAGATGTCCACCGTGCCATAGTATATCCAACAATATGAAATAATTTCAGAATTTCCCGATGGAAGACCATTTCTAAGATGGAGTCAGTTATGAATTTGATTATGTTACCAAAGATAACGAGCCCGTCCGATCAAAAACGACCTTACACGATCACTAGCATTGTCAGAAAGAAAATATATTTTACTTCGGAAAATAAAGTTTCTCCTGATTTTTGCAGAACATTCTCACATCGTTGGATTTTTTTTCGCTCATTTAAAAATTGAAGATAGAACACTTTGAGGCGAATTGTAGTAAAAGCACGCTTTAGTTGCCCACTTTGGCAATTTTGCCCCTTTTTTCCCTTGAATAGCAGCAGTATTGTAGACCATGAACACTTCAGTTTTACCTAACAATTAACTCAGAACCTTGGAACGCGCTGTCCGTTTACTCAATAACGGGCTAGTTTTCGCTCCTCATCCCGGTCGCCGGAAATTGCGATGCGGTTGGCGCACGATGGCGGATCATGCGCCGGGCAGCGCGTGCTAGTGTTCTGAGTAGAGGCGCACCGCAGAGGGAGGCCGGAATTCGTCATGCGGGTGGTGCGCAGCAAGCGAGGAGATAGCGGCTCGTTCGAAACGGGATTATGCCGCAGTTCACGAGTGTGAGCGTCGCCCGGAATTCCGATTTTCGCAGAGCGCAGCGCGTAAAGAAGTTCTGAGAGGGCCTCGTCCACTCCTTGCGAGGGCGCGGCGCGATTGCGCAAAAATCCATGGTCATCGAGGGCACACGATTTGCTAGACGCTCGCGCTCCCTCTCGTACGCTCTTGATCGCTCACGCCCGCTTTTGGAAGTGAGCAGAAAGTTTCAATCCTCTAATTCTTCATTCCTCAAGCAATAAGCGTTAAAGCTAAAGCCTAGCTTGCTACGATGAGTCCGGGCGGAGCAGTCGGTCATGGCAAAATATAGCAGTGACTAGGGGATTTCGACAAGATAAGCCCGATAAGCCTTACTTCGACCGGCTCGAAATGAGGGAGCTAGGCTATACTTCAAAACTATTGTCTTTGTATGCCAAATCCCCCCATGGTCTTTGCAAATGGTGGTAAATGTGCAGCCAACGAGGCGAATTGAGCGATTGATCACAGTGTAATACTTCTTTAATCAAATCGTCACTAGGCTGGGTTTCTGCCTTGATGATTTGTTGGTATGGACATCCCGAGCGTTGAAAAGCGTTGCGAAGTGCCAACCAGCGAGAGCGACCGTTATCGCCACCTATAGACGCTGCCTTAGTCTCTGATGATCTCGTCCTGAAAGGGGTTGGGCCCATTCTAATGGGAAGGAAGTCGAATGAATGTAAAAAACACCATGCTAGGTTGTACGGTGGCGCAGTCCGCTCCTCCACGTTGGTGCCACTGGAAACTCCTCGATTCTGTCGAGGTAAGCTGAAGGCGGACATCCGTGTTCCGGCGACAGACCAGGGCGTTTCGACCGTGTGACAGGTCGGCCGATGGTTATCCTTGTCACGCCACATGCAATGGTGCTTAAGGTTTCTGTAAAGGCTACGGCGTCCGCGGTAACCGACGCCCACTCACGGAGCCGGGTGAGTGGTGTAAGTATGCTAGGGTCTTCGGTGCAAGGACGGCATCGGAGGGTAACCAGGCTAGTCCGTAAGTCCTTTTACGTTGCCAAGACTCGCGCAGCTACGCTGAATGTCGGCACGTTGTTAGGCCGCTCGAGCGAACTGGCTGTCACTCTGGAGCGTAGAAGTATTGATCTCTGTGCGGTGCAAAGGACGAGATTGTCGGGTATTAAGTCCAAGGATATTGGCAGAGGCTTCAAGGTCCTGTATCATGGCAGCCCTAGGACCACAAACGGCGTTTGCGTTGTCGTGTCTGAACGCCTCCGTGATGCTATTGCCGAAGAGCATCGTTTTGACGATCGTTTGATGAAGATAGTGATTGTCAGTGAGGATCAGCGAGTCCATTTCTTCTCGGTGTATGCCCCGCAGACGGGTTGTTCTGAGCAAGTGAAAAATGATTTCTGGATGGTGCTCGATGAGAAGACCGCCGAGGTGCCACCAGAAGGTATCGTTGTTGTTGCGGGTGACTTGAACGGCCACGTCGGAGAAACGAGTCAAGGCTATAGTTGCCACAGAGGGTTCGGTTTCGGCCCAAGGAACACCGATGGCGAACGCATTCTCGACTATGCTGACTCACATGACTTAGTCATTGTGAACACGAAGTTTCGAAAGCGCCACTCCCACCTTGTCGTTTATTACAGTGGCAGCAGCATGACACAAATCGACTTTGTGCTTGTTCGGCGTCGCTACGAGAAGATGGTCACAGATGCGAAGGTCGTGCCGTACGAGACGGTCGCTACACAACATCGACCGCTGACCTGCACGATAGGCATTATGCCGCCGAGACGTAAGATTGGTGAACGGTGCGGACCACCTCGAATAAAGTGGTGTCGTCTGAAGAAAAGAGAAGCTGCCGTCATTTCACGTGTTCAGCTACCGCCAGTTACGACTGTGTGCGAATCTTGGCAGAAGGCAGTCAAACCAATGATTGATTCGGCGCGGTCCGAACTCGGGGTAACGAAGCCCGGACGGCGTAAGATTGATAAGAAAACGTGGCTCTGGACAGATGACGTGCGAACGACGGTTCAAGAGAAGAAGAAAGTGTACCACACTTTCTTGGCTAATAAGACGGCTGCCAACTGGCAGAAATACCGTGATGCGAAGAAGTTTGCCAAAAGGGCCGTTGCAAAAGCCAAGGCGGCGCACTACGGAGATCTGGGGCGGCATGCATGAACGCAGCGAACGGTGTCAGGGAGCCGCTCCGCGTGCCATGCGCGCAGCGTCGAGCAACGGGGCGGCCCCGAATTTCGTGGCGCGTATTAAAGTGCCTGATTTTCGAGGCCGCCCCGTTGCTCGACGCTGCGCGCATGGCACGCGGAGCGGCTCCCTGACACCGTTCGCTGCGTTCATGCATGCCGCCCCTGTATGAGAAGCTGGATACGCGTGACGGTGAACGTCTTGTGTACCGACTTTCGAAATCCCGTCAGCAGGGTACCGAAGACATCGAGAAGTTCCACGGTGTTAATGAAGATCATGGTCAGCTGCTAATGGACCGCGGTAAGGTGACGAGGAGGTGGCGCGACTATTTCGAGAAAATCTCGACGGAAGAATTCCCCCATCCTCCCATCCCTGAGCACCTACCTATAAGCGGTCCTGTTCAGCCGATCACCACCGAAGAAGTGAAGATGGCGTTGGGACGTATGAGGCCGGGAAAGGTGACGGGGCCAGACGATTTGGCGGCAGAGATGTGGAAATCACGATGCTGGGATTCCACTGAATGGCTTGCACAGTTCTTCAACCGGGTCGTTGCAGAAAAAAAAGTGCCCAAGGACTGGCAACGAAGCACGACCATTCCGATTTGGAAGAAGAAAGGCAATCCAGCGGATTGCGCGAATTACCGTCCACTACGTTTACTGTCTCACACCATGAAAGTGTTTGAGCGCATTATCGATCGTCGAATCCGTAAAATCGTCGAGATCACGAGCAATCAGTGTGGCTTTGTTACCAACTGTGGCACTACGGACGTCATCTACGCTGCACGACTACTGGTTGAGAAACACCGCGAGAAACAGAAGCCGCTCCATCTTGTTTTTCTCGATTTAGAGAAGGCGTTTGACCGAGTTCCGCATGAAGTAATCTGGTTTGCACTACGGCGACACGGTGTCCCAGAGTAGCTCATAGACTGGGTCAAGGTTCTCTACACTGATCTAAGAAGTCGGGTCCAATCTGCTGCTGGAGCTTCGGCCGAATTTCCCATCTCCGTTGGCGTGCACCAAGGGTCTGCTTTGTCTCCCCTTCTATTTATCATCGTGATGGATACTATCACTAGAGACCTGCAGAGACCAGTGCCATGGACGCTTTTGTATGCGGATGATGTGATGCTCGCAGCTGAAGATAAATTGGATCTCGAGCGACAGGTGCAAAACTGGAGTGACCGATTGGCTCAATTCGGGCTTTGCCTCAACGTTAAGAAGACTGAGTATCTGACTACGGATAGAAGTGAGCGTGCCTCCATCAAGATTGATGGTATTGAGCTCCCTCGCGCTGACGTCTTCAAGTACCTTGGTTCGATGATTACATCTGACTGCAGTCTAGATAGTGAGGTCAACACTAGGGTCAGCGCTGCGTGGTTGAAATGGCGGTCAGCGACAGGAGTGCTATGCGACAGGAAGATGCCCGATTGCCTAAAGTCGAAGATTTACCAAACTGTGGTCCGGCCTGTTGCGCTGTATGCAGCAGAGTGCTGGACTGCTACCAAGGAAGCAGAGCGAAGGCTCGGTGTAATGGAGACGAAAATGCTACGTTAGATAGCGGGTGACACCCGCTTGGACCACGTCGTTCGTGACGTGGTGCAAGCGGGTGTCACCCGCTTGGACCACGTCACAAACGACGACATCAGGAAGCGTTATGGTGTTGCTCCGATTGCCGAGAAGCTGCGTGAATCTCGATTGCGATGGTATGGGCACGTTCTTCGAGCTGGAAGTGATACCGTATGCAAGACTGGGCTTAGCCTTGACGTGCCTGGAAAGAGACCCAAACGACGGTCAAGGCAGCGGTGACTTGACACGCTGCACACCGATCTGAGAATAGCCGGCGTGCACCCTGATCAGGCTCATGACAGGGAAAAATGGCGCCAGCGCATAAGAAAAGCGGACCCCGCATTGGAGCGGGACAAACGCTGAAGAAGAAGAAGAAGACCATGCTAGGTTGTACGAGTGCCCCATGTGCATAACGGCAGAGTTCACGATAATTTTTGTTCTCGAGTTTCCCCCTCAAAACAATGCGTTGGCTACCAAGTGTTACCAAAATTACGGAGAAACGGCGAGAAACGCACCAAATCGCCTTATTTCAGTGATAATATTCTCTGACCTGGACTAGTTGTCCGGTTGGATGTACATGTTCACGGTGGTTGTCACCGGCAAAAAAATGGTGCTAATCGAAAATGGAAGAATATTTCGGGCAAAACAGTATTAGTTATGTTCCGAAGGAAAGAACGAAGCAACAGAGAGTAGAGATTTGCAAAACGCGGGTCCACAAAAGATTTCATTGTCACAACAAACAGTTCCAATGAGAGTAAAGAAGTGTGGTGAGAGTAAATAATTCCGTTCCCTTTTGGTGCATTTTTCTCGGTTTCTTCTTCATTTCAGTTCTACACGGGGGGAGGAACAATCGATTAAGCGAATGATCTCAAAATAGAAGATTTTCGTGAAAACTGCCTTCAAGAAGACACAAACGAACGTTGCCGATGTGTTGTCGAAATCCATTCAGGCCATTCAGTCGTAACACAAGCCATATTCGCAGTGATTGTACACGCTGATTGTCAGCTCCCCAATCGCACAGAAGACCGCCCTCTGAAAAACTGTCCAGTGGTCTAAAACATTATTTTGCCTCAGAGCTGCAGAAATCACCATTCCATGGCTTGATTGTCCTTTCACAAATGGCGAACGCATGCTTGAACACTCTCTGCTCTTTCGTCCAGATCATATCACTATTTCCGTGGAGCATGAACTTGTGGAGACTTATGTTTATAGAGGTCATGGCATCGAACACATCCCTGAATCTCGCGTTCAGCCTTCAATGTTTGAGAACGTTTGCAGCACTTCGAAAATCTACGGGCAGATAGAACCCGTTATTGAATAGCACCACCATCATAATTGGTTTTCAGAGGCACACTTCTTCTCACACATTGGTGGGCAAGGTCTCGAAAAAGTACTCTAATTTGGTCGTTATCACTCGGCCGAGGAGAGAACGGTGAGACGACTCTACTGAAGGGAACTCTGGAGAGGACATCTCGCCATCCTCCCTCGTATTGTACACAGACGTTTGAAACAGTTGAACAAACGCTCAGACAATGGGAGCGACGGACAGCTGGCGAAAAAATCGCCAGTTGCTCAACAGCTGTATGACCACTGGCATTTAGCTGGCCAATGGCAATTACGTGATCGACAGTTGGCATACACTCGTCATGTAAGGTAATGCCAGCGGCAGACGGCTGGCGAATATGTGCCAGTTGCCTTACAGCTTGGTAATAACTGGCATTTAGCTGGAAATTGGCAATTACGAGGCCAACATCTGGCTAATCCTTGACATCTGAATTAGTGCGAATGGCAGACCGCTGATGAAAATGCGCCAGTTGCCTGAAAGATGCGTGATAACTTGCATACATGTACCTGACATTGGCAATCACATCTCGAATTCACCGAGCGCATCAAAATGCAGCAACCAACCAATCGGCACTCGGCTAGCGCTCAACCGCCCAATGGCATTCGCTTAGCGCCGAGTCGTCACATGGCTGGCACTCGAGAGAGCTAACGACTCCTCACGTTTTAACATGTTATAGTTTGACCACTGAATTCATTGATAAGCCCAGCCGCCCTGGAAGGCGACCTAAAGTCACTCTACAGAGGCCAGCATATTTTTGGCAGCTGAAGGGAAATTCCCACAATTTGGGGGATGGGGAGGTGGGGTGGGTGCCTCATCTCAGACAGCTGCGAAAGCGATCTCCTACGCAACGGTCTGCGGTTAGGGACCCACCTCGATTCATCGGTCTGCCAAGAGGCTTGCGGACCGTAGTCAAGCGATTGCTCAGTTGCGGGAGCGCCTGGTAGCAGCCAATAGTCTGCCAGCTATCGGCCAGCGTCCGGCGGACCGCCGGCAGAGTTCTGGCGGACCGCCGTTTAAAGCCTGGCGGACACCGAGAATGGTTTTTGTTTACCAGGTGCCGAAGGTCCGGCAATCCCATTGTCTGAGTGGTCTTGGGTTGCAGAACTATGATGAACACCTGCATTCAGGAGAACAAAAGAAGGCCTGATGTGGGAGGTTCCCCTGCTACATGCTGTCGTGAGGTCATCTTCGCCTCCCCCATAGTCGGGAGATGTTCCCTAGTTGTGTCGAGGGAAATTCCGTCGTCGCTCCTGGGATCTGCCCTCCAACGTGTGAGTTGGAAGGGCTTTAGCTCTTCTGCATTTTTTTTGTAGGAACCACTGCTGCTCATGGAGCTTTTACTGCATTAATTATATTTATATTTATATTACTATATATACATTTATGGCAGGCGATGATGACTTACGTCTGAGGTCTGTACTTGGGAATAATCCAGGTGTTCCCACCATACGAGCCATCACAATGCATCCAAAGACCATACCTTGAAGTGCTACAGTTACAAGTTTTTCTTAAGATTCCGGAAATTCACTATGTAGCAAAAAAATCTGCAACTTTTTCGTGCTTGTCTGCATTTTTGGATCACGTGTAGAATATTCGAAAGCACAGCACTTCCTTTGTATATCTAATAGCAAACTCAGAGGATTTCTTTAACACATTACAGCACCAAAACGAGTTTGAGGAATCTCTTCGATGGGGCAAACTCCCATATTTTTCAGAATTGGCAGCTTCTTATAATTCATCATTATCCTACGACTTTATGGGCACCTAACTTCATGGCTAGGTTGGATGTTCAACGTGTCAACTGCTTTTATCCACTCGAGCTGTGATACTTTTTTTTGCAAGTGATTTTGTTGCTCAGTCTTGGGAGCCGTACTCAGAATTGCAAATGATGTATTCGGATGGCTTTTCTTGTCAGTATGACCATGTAATTTTTAGATCAGACCGTGATTACGTCTGTTTCCAATATTTGCAGCATCTAAAAATATTCATTTTGTTAATTATCTATCCATTATCTATCCATCCATCCTCAAATGAGAAAAGAAGGTAGCTTATCAACAAATGATACATCAACTTCCACTCATTTACGCGATATCGCTTGTTGAAAACCTTCTTTCTTTTTCATTTTATGCCACATGGCTGTCAGAAGGCCGGCCTCTTTTGGTGGAATTCGAGGCATTCGATCACCCATATCTTCCGAATGATGCGTCGGTGACCCGAGAAAATCTACCCACGTTCTCAGGCGGGCCAAACCAATGATTTAAACTCAAAAAACGGTGAGTGGTTTTCAGCACGTACGATGCCGTTAATTTCCGAAAAGCTTGCAAAAACATAAAAATCGAATTTACAAAAACGTTTGTCTGTAATTTGAGACGATACACTTTCGGTAAGACATTTCCATTCACATTACTTAAAGGCAGTGTTCACGATAAAAAATGTGTTTCAGTTTCCACTAGGAATGGGTAGTGAAGGGGCACAATGTAACGTTGACGTCGAAAGAACGCATGAAAACGAGCCAGGAAAAGCTCCAAAAGAGCCTGAAGTTGCCATTTCGAGCGCAAGGCAAACCTCAAAAGCGCATCACACGCCCACCGACGTAAACAAATGAATGCTCAATATCGTGAGATGAGCGGTGATTTCCAATCTTTCGACCCGTTCCTTCCTTCATTCTCAACTTCTCTCTTTACTCAGGTCAGCTCGCATACATCGGCTGCAAAAGACGGAAGTTACAAGCCTTGGACAACTCGTCCACCATGTTTCCTTAGCTCAATTTTTGAGGGACCATAACTCCGTTCCCAGAAGGTCTTGTACGATTTTGGAGACATCATTGGAATCAGCATGCGGCAGTTTTCAAGATAGGCGAGAAAACAGAAAAAACAATTTCCATCGTGAACTCTGCCTTTAACTGAAGTAGGGCGCCTTAAAGTTGATGGTGTGCAAGCCTGTTCATCGTCCTGTTTTGTGGGCGTGTCCGCCAGTATCCCTTCGCGTACCATGGAGTATCTCCCGAACGATGACTGAGAAAATACTCATTTTATATACCCCAAATTGTGGTGTTGGCGGGCGCTGAGATATTCCAGCGAGTTTAAGCCGCTGGGCGACAGTGTGCGCGTGCTTACTCGGTGAATCACAATTTCCAGTGTTCATAACATGCTCGATTTGTGGAATTTTCTGTTGTTTTTTTTTGCACTGAGAAAGAGCCTGCCTGCGTATCAGACAGCTCAGAGTTAAAAACAGCTTCGATTCAACTATAACTGAACCTTAATTGTATCAAATAAAAACATACTTTTTTGCAATGGGCGCAATAGACTCAATATGGTCCACTACAGCAGTTGCTGTTGTTCCCACCGTGCAATAGACGAGCAAAGGAATCAAATTCTGGCCCAAATCCTGGAAAATAAGAGAGTGTCAATAGGCTTTTTCACAATAATTCGACCACTCAGAAAAAAAAACCGGAAAGCAATGTCTACGATTCCTCCCGTTTCAGATGACTTTTGCATTCTGTGGGAGCCTTTGCGCTTGCAACTCAATGAATGGCTAGGATCGAGAGGAGTTGTATGGAACTTTCAAGCTGTATGTGATCCAATACGATTCCAGTTATATTTTGTCATTGAACACTTTGAAAAGACGGAAGTTTCAAGTTACGGGCAGATGTTCCAGCGATTAACCTCGACGCAGATAATCATCTTTAAAGGCAGTGGTCACGATGAAAAACGTTATTGAAAAAAACTATCTTAATCAGCTTAGATCAAAAACAGCTGAAAAACTATGAAGGTAGCGCGGTGAAGACGGGCTAGAATCAGAGTTTCTAGGGCCCAAAGAAGCTAGTTCGTGCACACGTGCACAGCGCCGCCCAAAAAGATCGCAGTCTCATGCCGAGCAGTCAAACATCATCGACATTCAGAGGGAGAAATAAATGCAAATTTACCAAATAAAAACAGTTGAGCAATGGAAGAAAGCACTCCAGTCAATGTTTTTGACTAGATGTATACATAAATTCGAAGATTCGTTGATTGAAATTCAATTTCAAGCCAGCTGATGTTCTCGATATAAGAGGTCATCGATGCCGATGATGTGCAGAGGGCTCGTCCACCATCAAAAGACAAGAAAGTTCAGGCTTCAAATTTCGCCCAAAACAGTGGTTTTTTCACGATTTTTTTATAGGTTCTACTAATCGAGACCCAGAAAAGGGTTTGAAGAGAAAAAGCATACTTTATCGCGACCACTGCCTTTAACCGTGCCAGTATAGAAAGATAAAATAAACCTTCTTGATTTGTGATTCCAGCTGAGCACCTGTTACGCCCCATTTGTTTACTGCTGTTGCTTGAATTTCGCGTCCTCTCACCATAGCTAGCTTACATGCTTTCAGAGCGTAGATGTGAGCCTGAAGAACGAAAAGATAAGGGTGGTATCATTCTAGAAGGTCATTTGCTATTATTGTTTGGGTTCCTCTTGTTTTCAACCTGAAATCAGAACTGTTAAAGAAAATGAAATGTCCACAATATTCAAGGGATGACCCGCTACCAAGGCAGCAGGTAAAAAACGTGGTCGAGGTCACACCATAAAAAGGTTCTCATGACTTCTACCATGTCGTAAACGAAGTTGGAAGCACTGAGAACTATCCAGTGTGAAAGAATTTGATATATCCCTTTCTGTGAGCCTGCAAAACTAAACCACTAACTATAAGAATAACAGAATAAAAAGCAGTATTGATAAAACATGTGGTAATACTGATGAAGTACAATACCCGCACTAATTTTCTCGAAAAAGCCGCAAAAGTCGCGATCTCGCGACTTCTGCGACTTTTCGTCATAACTCGGCCTAAAGTGTTCCATTCGAGCAATGAGGGACACATATCGAATCAGCATCGAGAGCTCTTTCTTGTAAGCTTTCGTATGTCTCACGGCAAAACAAGGCATATAGGGCTAACACAATCAATCGACTTAGCGAAAGGAAAATTCAAGTTTTCTGTGGTTATTTGACGTAATGACACGTCTACCTCAACAGTGCTAACGTGATAGACAACAGTTTAATAAACTCTGCGGCTGACCAACTTTTTCTGTGGAATTTCGGTTTTTTGAATTTCTAAACCCGAATATTTCACCATTTCTACAGCCACAAGCCTCCTCTTGCTCAGATTTACAGAGAGTAGCAATGTTTTTTTTAATCAATTGTGTATGAATCCATCCATGGTGGAAAACTTGGAGAAAATTTAGCCCGTGAAAAGTGGTTCACAGCGACGTCCAATTAGTGATCTTTGGCTGCAGCCCTTCCAAGAAGCCCGTACTCCCTCTAAGGGGTTTGTAATATTTGCAGCTCCTAGGTGTTCATGACAAATAGTTCGGATAACCATCTCAATTTTTTCGCCATTTATTCTTTTTAAAATCAAAACCGTGTAGTAAGCATCGATAACTTCTATTTTTATCCGATGCTCGGTGACCCACGATCAGCCGCTTCCCGAAATTTAGAATGCTGGTGGTAAGAGCTTTCCAATGGTATAATGTTTGCTAAAGTTTGGACAAGTTCTTCTGTGTTTCTCAGATCTAAATGAGTAATTTATCGTTGGTCCCTCGCTCTGAGTCTCTGCGTCCCTGCCTCTGCGCGCCCTGCACACCCCCGTTTTTGAAGGCGCACTGTCTTGCCTGTCTCGCTCAATGAGCGAAGTCCACGAGAAATGGATCGATTTCCCTGGTCAGAGTTTCACTCGGGAGACGATAAGAGCATGGGTTGAAACAGTAAAAAGAGAGAAGAAAGAACAAGGAAAATGAGGGGAGGTAGTCGCACGGGAGGTATCCGTGTCATCAACGGGTAGGGATAGGCTAGAAGGTGATTGAACCAGATGTGTAGTCCCTAGCTCATCAGCGACTACAGGCAGGTTGAGCAGGAAGTCACTCCAAAGGTGGTCTACTTACTGCATATCAACGTATAGAGTTCAATGGCCACACGCTACTTATCGCACACGCGACGCGGCTACTCGCGCTGACCTCTGGCTCCGAAGCGAAGCATTTTTTCCATTTTTCTTCATCTTTAAGCCTCAATCCACTGTCGAGCGGCAGCGCAACACGGCGCAGCTGTTTCGGAGAGAAATGTTTTAGGTTGTCTACTAGTACATCCAAGTCAACTTGTCCGCAAAGGCGGGCATTTGGCAAGGCGTGAAAATTGCTCTCAGTTGTAGTGCGCGCCGTGTGCGCTCTGCTGCGGCGAGGGTCGCACCCATGACGCCGCCTGAGAGGCGCTTCCCTCAAAGAACGCCGTCGCCAGCAAGTAGTGAAATCGTCTTAGATTTTGATGAGAACTCGTTCAAGAACGTATTTTCCCGTTTTTGATGTTTGTTCGAATAAATAAATTATTACGCCATTAGCCGTCCGCGCAACTCGGAGCGAGCGGTCGCGTCGCGTGCGCCGCAGCCTTGATATTGACAGATGCGTGAAAGACTCATACACTGTAGGGGGCTAGCGCAGCTCTTCAGGGGGGCAACCCTCCGGGCACCGGCGCTTGCCCCCCCAATCGGGGGGGCTACCGCCGGAGGGGCAATTTGGCTTGATCGGAGCCCCCCCCGTCACTGCCCTGAAGCCCCCCTGTGACTGCCCCGAAGCCCCCCTGTGACTGCCCTGAAGCCCCCCTGTGACTGCCCTGAAGCCCCCTGTCACTGCCTTGAAGCCCCCCCATCACTGCCCCGGAGCCATGACGTTACGGCTCCGGAGCAGTGACGTCTGACACCGGAGCAGTGACGTCACCCTCCCCCGGAAAGCGTCTCCGCTTTCCTCCAAAATATCCCTTTCTGACAGTGACTCGAAGTCGCCGTCCAGGGCCGGCCCTGTTGGGCCGAATGCGGCTCTCCATGAGGTGAGGCGCCTTTATACCGGTCGAGCACGTGATAGATGCCTTCTCTGGCCTCTATTGTCGTAAACTACCTTCTACGACTTCTTCCCATCTTTTCCCTCTCTTCCTCTCGGGGGGGGGGCAAGCGCCGGAGGAGAGCAGGGGCTCTCCCCTGAAGCCCCCCTCGGGGGAGGCCTGCGCTGTCGCTCCCCCAAGTGGAAAACGGGCTCTATTGTCCGGCGCTTGCCCCCCCCCCCCCAGAGTCTGAGGATCAGGGGTGTGCGGCAAAGGAATTTCAAATTTCGGCAAACGGCAACGGCAACGGCAAACCCCAAAAATGACCGGCAAACGGCAAACGGCAAAACGGCAAATTCTGTTTTGTGTAATAATACGCCAACATTCGCGAACAAGGGAGGGTTACCAACTTCAGATGGACTTTCGGGATGCAATTTTAATATGTTCTAGGGGGAGGACAGTGTTTCAGTATCCCATGCTCAGAATCTGCTAAATGCCTCAGGCAGTCCCTAAAAAGGTGAAAATCTGATCAAGGCCAGAACGGTTCGGCCGAAGCGAGTAGAGCCGATTTAACGATTGAATTACCTTGAGGTGTGTTCAGAATAGATTTAGAAAATTTTGGTGCATTCATTCTGTTTAGATCAGAAATTATGCATTGTTGCCCAAATTCTGATCTATTCTGAACATACACCAAGGTAAATCAATCGTCAAAGCAGCTCTACTCACTTCGGTAGCGCCGTTCTGGCCTTGTTCAAATTTGTATCTTTTTTAGGGACTGCCTTAGGCATTTCGCAGATTTTGAGTGTTGGATATTGGAACACTGCCCCCCCCCCCTTAGAACATATTAAAAGTGCATCCCGAAACTCCATCTGATGTAGGCAACCCTTCCTTGTTAGTCTTGTCGTATTCCATGCAATATCTGCCACTTACTATGAGTCTGACGTTTCAATAGCCTTTACAGGAAGGAACATCCTTTATATCAGAAGCTACTTCGAAGCCCCAGGTGATCAATAGTCAGTACCAAGATTAACAAGGCTGTAAGCTTCTCCATCGCCAACGATAATTCTGTTAATTCCTCTCCATCTGAAGTTTCCGTACAAATCAACGCTAGAGATTCAAAAGATGGGCGTCTTCTTAAGCAGTGCAAAGTGTAACAGGCCCGCAAAGGATTTTCTAAAAGGGGCCTGCGGCCAGCGCGTCCCAGCCTAGACGATCCATGGGAGATCAGCAAACCGTAAGCAAGCTTGGTGCGATGGGAGTTCGCGCCGGCCCAAAGACTGTGGACGATACTGGTACCATAATCAGATGCGAATAGAAGGGTGAATACGCGATGATTGGTCATGATTGATGGCGAAGTACAGTTCACACCGCGATCAGCGGCGCGCGGTTTAGGCTATAACCGGAGTCACAAGTATTACTGTTAGTAGCAAGTAGTAGGCTCAAGGATTCCAATTTCGCTCACTTCAAACTACGATTGAATGGCTACCCTTGTGAGGCTACAGGAATGGAGTCAGACCAGCCTAGTTGAATGCAGTGCTCACGGTAAAAGCAGCCTTCGAATTTTCGAATTAAGAGCTCCGAGGGGCATGTTGATCGAATGCGCAGAATGAGGGCGTTTGACTGGTATACTCTGTTTATCTTGAATTGCACAAAACACGGTCCGCCAATAGTCCTCTAATTGGCCCGCTTGTACCGTAGTGTACGTCCACGACGCGTTCTCGGCAGACCCGGGTGTACACCCGGTGTGCAGAGCAATCGATTCGTCAATGCCGTCACTCGGCTACCCACCCTGCCACCCGGGTCTGGCGAGAACGCGTCGTGGACGTACACTACGGTACTAGCGGGCCAATTGGAGGACTATTGGCGGACCGTGTTTTGTGCAATTCAAGATAAACAGAGTATACATGCGACGCGCGCGACGGAAGTCCGCTGCGCTCACTTCGTCGCTGGGGCGTCGCGTGCAGTGCGCTAGCCAGCTGGACTGCTCTTCGGCTCATCCCTTTGTGCGTATTCGGCCTACAAGCTAGCACGAGGCCAATTGCAGCAACAATGTCGGCTAGAAACAAGCAATAAATGGCTTCATACGGTCCCAAAACTTGAATGTGGTTTACCCGCCCAACTTACCTCCCCTGTGGCTACCGAGGAAGTGGGTGGAGCGAGTACACTACGTTCAAGTTTCGGGCCGTATATTGCTATTGGTTGCTCGTTTTGAGCCGGTTTCCCACACTGTTGTTGCAATGGGCCTCGAACCCTTCGATTTCTGGTGAAAATTTGAATGCCGTTTTAATCGTTGCCTTCAACGATTTTTCATTTTTTCCTCTTTACACCATTTCCTAGCAAACCCAGCTCTGCCATTAAGTCAACCTTTCATTTCAGCTAGTGATCTCGAAATCGAAGATTTCCTTGACCACTGCCTTTATTGACCGCTGTGAATATTGATCAACTTTTAAAAAGCCGGACAAAGTGTTTGTAGAATCGATAATTTTCCTGTCCCAATTATTAACATCAGCCAACCAACCGACGATGAGTGGGCCTATATACTGTGCTTATCTGGGCTAAATTCCGGTCCGCAATTGCGTCTCGACACGCTTTGCGGCCGCACGCTCTCGAGTCAGAAGAGCTTCCAGCGCTGCAGCCGCCGATGTGGTGACTCTGGGTGGGTTTCGGAAGCTGGAAACTAAGAAAAATTGGAGAAAATTGTATAAAAAGTCACATCGAGTCGGCTTTGGCGCCGGAAACCCGACTGACTCGAGCGCGTGCGGCTGCAAAGCGTGTCGAGACGCAATTGCGGACCGGAATTTGGCCCAGATAAGCACAGTACACGAGTTCTCCACTGGTTCACATGTCCAGATAAGGCTGCTTTTGCGCTACAGCTTTGATATGACTTGGTTTTGTAATCTTAGAATTTGCAGTAATCGGTATGCCTCTGAAAAAAAGTTTTTTTTACGATTTTGGCATTTGATGATTAAAAAAGACATCTGGAGGCTCCCAGACAATTTAGAACTCTAACGAACTCCTCTGATTACCCAGTCGAGATGTTGTCATAAGTTACTGATTGGAAGGATACATTTATACATTGAATGAACCAGAACCAGAAGCTGGAACTAGTCAAAATAATTATTTATAGCAGCTCCGAATCGGTGACCAATACAGAGACTGCGGTTAGGAAAATTCTGTTGTTTCAACGAATTTTTGCCGAAAATTTGCCGTTTTAGACGACAATTTCGGCAAACGGCAACGGCAACGGCAAACCCCAAAAATGGCCGGCAAACGGCAAACGGCAATCGGCAAACGGCAATTGCCGCACACCCCTGCTGAGGATTCGATTCACGTGACGTAGCAATTACAAAACGCGATGAAGAGGAGTGACCGTGCAAAGCGTTGTTGCATAAATGCGACCGCATCGCATTGCATTTGAATGAGCAATAGGTCAAGGACTGAAGACGGAAAAAATTAAAAATGCTTTATTTTGAACCCAAAAGTCCGCGGCCGCGTCGCCTATGAGACAAGCCGCGTGATGCTTGAAGTCGACAGATGTGTGACAGATTTGAATTATTTACTATCGCTCTCAGAGCCCGATTCCGGGCCGCGATTGCGGATTACGACTGCTGCATCATGCGACACGTGATGGGAGAAAAGACCAAGTGGTCCCAGTATGACTATCACATGTCGCATGATGAAACAATACTTAGCAAATCTAATACACTGAAGATGAGAACCGTGAAAAAAGACTTGGACGCAGAAGTTCGAGCAAGTCGCGAGAGGACGCTTCGCATATACATGAAGCTACGCGCGCCTCAGCCTTGATGTTGAAACGGACTGTGCGATGTTTCAGTAATCTATGTCATTTGTCGCCATGCATAAAGGAAAATTTCGGAGATAATTCTTTCAAAGCATGGCAGATTCCAGCTGACATCGGCATGGATCGTGAAGAGACTTTGCGTTCACTGTTGAAGGTTTTCGCAAACTCGGGGAACCTATGTTATAGAATATGGCACCGACTTTGCGCCAACTTTCAACAGTGAAGGCGAAGTCTCCTCACGGTCCATACCGACGTTACGTGGCTCATGAATGCCTATGAATGACTTACCGCGTGGTATAGCATCGCATGGCGTCGACCGCGCCGTCAGCGCTGCGGTAGGAATGAGCAGATGATCTGGGGACTATACTTTGACCGAATCGAATGATTCGAAAAGTCATTCGACTGAAAAATTCGACTTCGAGTTATTCGAAAAGTCGAATATTCGAAAAGTTCAAAATTCCTAATTATTCGAAAAGTTCAAAATCACGAATTATTCGAAAAGTTCAAAATCCCGAATTATTCGAAAAGTCGAATATTCGAAAAAAATCTGAAAATGTAAAAGTATACTGGGGACCACCCGTAAAGTTCTACATTGAATTCGATGCGTTGATTCGCAGTAAGTGGACCACCCTTGGGTGACTTCCTGCTTAACCTGTCTGTAGGGACTATCCATGTGGTTCCATCACCTTCTAGTCTATCCCTACCCGTTGATGACACGTATACCTCCCGTGCGATTACCTCCCTTCATTTTTCTCTTCCTGTTCTTTCTTCTCTCTTTTTACTGTTTCAACCCATGCTCTTATCGTCTCTCGGGTGAAACTCTGACCAGGGAAATTGATCCATTTCTCGTGGACTTCGCTCATTGAGCGAGACAGGCAAGACAGTGCGCCTTCAAAAACGGAGGTGTGCAGGGCGCGGAGAGGCAGGGACGCAGAGACTCAGAGCGAGGGACCAACGATAAATTACTCTTTTAGATCTGAGAAACACAGAAGAACTTGTTCAAACTTTAGCAAACATTATACCATTAAAAAGCTCTTACCACCAGCATTCTAAATTCCGGGAAGCGGCTGATCGTGGGTCACCGAGCTCGGATAAAAAATAGAAGTTATCGATACTTACTACTCGGTTTTCATCTCAAAAAGAATGAATGGCAAAACAATTGAGGTGGTTATCCGAACTATTTATCATGCAAATATTGCAAGCCCCTTAGAGGGAGTACGGGCTCCTTGGAAGGGCTGCAGCCAAAGATCACTCATTGGACGCCGCTGTGAACCACTTTTCACGGGCTAAATTTTCTCCAAGTTTTCCACCATGGATTGATTCAGACACAATCGATGAAAAAACATTGCTACTCTCTGCAAATCTAAGCAAGAGGAGGCTTGTGGCTGGAGAAATGGTGAAATATTCGGGTTTAGAAATTCAAAAAACCGAAATTCCGCAGAAGTTGGTCAACCGCAGAGTTCATTAAACTGTCGTCTATCACGTTTGCACTGTTGAGGTGGACGTGGCATTACGCCACATAACCCCAAAAAACTTGATTTTTCTTTCGCTAACTCGATTGATTGTGTTAGCCCTATATGCCTTGTTTGGCCATGAGACATGCGAAAGCTCAGAAGAAAGAGCTCTCGATGCTGATTTGATATATGTCCTTCATTGGTCGAATGGAACAATTTGGGCCGAGTTATGACAAAAAGTCGCAAAAGTCGCGAGATCGCGACTTTTGCGGCTTTTTTAAGAAAATTAGTGCGGGTATTGTAATAGCACTATCTATCGGGGGAAATGCGAGGATCAGCCTGATTCAGTCGATCATAACATGTCTATCGTCAATCTCTGGATGGGAGGAGCCGCGACGCTGCTATGATAGCCTTATCATAAAAGTCGAGCGGTTGTTTTTGAGATGACACAGTGGTAGAAATGAAGAAACAACCGCTCTTCTCCCAAGATAGTGAGATAGAAGCCGCATCTCGGCTTCCTAGAAATAGGATACAAGTCATACTTATCGGCGAATTCTCCTCCACCTTGAGAGTGGGCCATCATTCTCTCGGTTGGCTTTTAGAATGGAAGATTCCACCGGTACGCAGACATGCAGATAGGCAGACACATGGTTTCCGCATTCGATTCAGTCTGACGCATGGACTAGGTGGCTGGCAGTGCGGTGTTGGCGGCGTCACAGGCTAACGGGGTTTCGATCGCGAGCGGCGAACTACCGTTGCAGCCCCGTGCACTCATCGGACTAGATTTATTTCGTGAACTCTACATAGAGCCTTTCTCTCTCACTTTGAGCCGAATCAGGGCTCATCGGGTTGATCAGACGGAATCTTCTTATCACTGTTATATTTTACCATAACCGACCGCTCCGCTGCTTGTTCTGCCCGGGACCGTATTCCCTATCAACTCGCCGAGAAGTCGAAGGAAAGATGAAATGAAAATACAGTACAAAACGCGCGCTCCGCGGCCTCCCCTCTCCTCCCTTGTCTTCCCTCGCGACCGCCGGAATTTTTCGCATCGCTTCGCTGAAAAATGGCCGCTCCGCAATGGAGTTCTTATCTTTTCGCAGCGAAAGTGAAATCAAAACGTAACACAGTTTGCGTTTCCATTTTACATAGTGTAAGATGGGTTGATCTGTTTCTCTACCGCGCGCGCGGTATCATCCCTTTCGCTTCCCTTCGACTTCCCTCGGCGGATTGTTGGTGAATACGACCCCGGACTCATCTGACTATGAGAGAGCGGGCTCTAAATGTCAATCAATCAAGCTATTTGCTCCTCTGATTCCTCCCAATTGATAGTGCTTATGATCCTGACTATCAAATATTTTCCCATGCTCCTCTCTTCAGTCTGTTGTTCGTAGGGTCGGGTTTCGCAGCCTTTCGAGAAGGGACCGCTCAAATACTGTCTTTATGGATAGCTTTCAGCGCTTCAAACGTCGTTGACGAAATGGTAGGAGCCATGAAGGCCTACTAATGGTGTAATCTCGACCATGTTTCGGAGCGTGTATGCTGACTTTAATTCCAAAGGTCTCTGCTTGTAGACAGGCTGACTCAAATTTGCCAGACTTTTTGAGCAAATTCTGAGCAACCTTAAAGGCAGTGTTCACGATAATCTTCAATTTTGAGATTATTCGCTATAACGATCAAGTGGCCCCCGGGTGGAACTAAAATGACGTAGAAATCGAGAAAAACGCACCAGAACTACTCAAATTCCTTAAAGGCATCGTACGCGATGAAAATCATACTTGGGTTCTTGACGTTTTCGTGTTTTTATATCCCTATAGTGACTGAGGGTTGCAAAAAGCCCCCTCAGAAACGTCAGCTTTTCAAGAAAAACCCTCTTCGAGAAAGCTCAAAACAAATTTGAAGTTTTCGCCGACATCTACCTGGGATATTTGCGCGAAAAATGCAAGCAACAGTTTTACGATTGTTTCTTGACGCAGCGTTGGAAGCAATTCACCGAGGACACCACTCAGATCAGCGATCATTTCTTTCTCAAACGAAATGAAAGAGGGTTACTAACCTGCTGCGTCCATTGATGTCAGCTGCTTTCTATCGACGTCGAACGTGAAATCGAGTGGCGTGTGCAATGCGCTTACGACGCGTCAACGCACGATCGCCGGCAGCGACCACAGAGTTTTGTTCCTGGTAACAACGGATCAACCCCAAGGCCGGCTCCCCAAACCCAGGAAGCCCTTTTGAAGTAAGCAAATCTTCATTCAGAGGCAATTTTGAAACTCCAGACTTCCTGAGTGACATTGTTCTGACCCACTAGTCCGACTGAACGCAAAAGCTGGAATTCGGTTTTCATCGTGTGCGATGCCTTTGAGTATCACCCCGCCTCTAAGTATCACAGGAATTGTTTGTTGTGACAATGAAATGTTTTGTGGAGTCGTCCTCTGCAATTCTCTACTCTCTTTTGCTCCGTTCTTTCCTTAGGGCCTTAACTAATCCTGATTTGCATGAAATGTTCATCTATTTTCGATTGGCCCAATTTTCCACCGGTGACAACCACCATGAACATGTTCATTCAACCGAACAACTAGTCCATGCAATATAATAATGTCTTTGAAATACAACGTTTTAATGCGTTTCTCGCCGTTTCTTCGTAACTTTGGTTACACTTGGAGGCTAACGCATTGTTTTAGGGGAAAAACTCGGGGAAGAAAATCATCGTGAACACTGCCTTTAAAGGTAGTGGTCGCGATCGAACATGCTTGTCGTCTTTTTCTCTCTAAACCGATTTCTGAGTCTCGAGTAGTAGGACTTATGAGAAAAAATCGCGAAAAAGCCACTGTTTTGGGCGAAATTTGAAGCCTGAACTTTCTTGTCTTTTGATGGTGGACGAGCCCACTCCACATCATCGGCATCGATGACCTCTTATATCAAGAAAATCAACTGGTTTGAAATTGAACTTCAATCAATGAACCTTCGGATTTATGTACACATCTAGTCAAAACATCGACTGGAGTGCTTTCTTTCATTGCTCAACTGTTTTTATTAGGTTAATTTGCATTTATTTCTTCCACTGAATTTCGATGATTTTTGACCGCTCGGCATGGGATTGCTATTTTTTTTTGGTCGGTGATGTGCACGTGTGCACGAACTGGCATCTTTGGGCTCTAGAAACTCTAATTCTAGCCCGTTTTTCACCGCGCTACCTCCATAGTTTTTCAGCTGTTTTTGATCTAAGCTGATTTTTGTAGTTTTCTCGATAACGTTTTTCATCGTGATCACTGCCTTTAAAGGCAGTGTTTACGATAAATTTCAATTCCGATATCTCCACGGTTTACGGAAGGTCTGGTGCCCTATATAGCAAGACATGCTTAAAAAGGACACGAAAGTTTTTGGACGTTTTTGAGCAAAAATAGGCCCTCTCTTGTTTACGTTGATTTTGAGCATCTCAGGCAATTCACCGCCCCGAGCCGCACTGGATGGGAACACGAGCCGCCTGACAGGGCGGCTCGGGGCGCCGAATTTGCCGATCTCCAGGCCACAGCTGTTGCCGATCGGGCGCCCGCAGTTCGGCTCGATCTCGTATCCTGTTGCCATGGCAACTGCAGTTCGTAGTCCTAGTGATATCAGAAACCGCTGTAGCTCTCTCGTACAAGACCGTTCTTCGCTCGTTTCACTTCTCACTCCACACCATTGGTTCGCCTACCTTTATACCCCGGGTATGAGGGCACATCTGGGTATAAGCTTCCGTACTTTGCTAAGCAAAGTCCGGAAGCCTAGTCCCCTTAGCATTCTTATACCCGGAGTATACCCGTTGACGAATCCGGCTTCTTTAGAACATACTGCTGTTCCACTCCAAAAAGTGACCCTTCCAGTGGCAATATCGCGGCAAAAGCTATTCCAATTCCAGGGATGTTTTTTTTCTGCACGAATTTCAACTAGTGTGTCTTTCAGCCCTAATCAAGTAGTTATACTGGCTCTATCTATAGCCCCATCATCGTAGTACCTTGGATAAATTGAGAAAACCTCCCAAAATGAATCATTATAACTTTTTTTTTATCGTATTCTCCGAGCGTTGCAAATATCAAACGGCATCCCTTACACAATTTGATGTAATCTCAGTATCAACTTCAGGAGCAGTCCATATTTTTCAACTTTTTATTAGGTTCAAAAACAAAAACAATCAACAGACAACTCAACAAATTAAAGTTAAATAACTGAACAGTGAATTCTTGTATGACTCCTGTAAAATATTATAGGAAATAGACAAAAAAGGCTACAAAAAAAATTGCACAATTATTTTTCATATACACCGGACAGCTTTCACATCGTCCTCGTGATGCATCCGTCATACACATCCTTCGTATTCATTGCGGGGGGGGAGGACGGACCACTTTCACTCTCTAAAAAAGATTCGCAGAGATTTTTGATGGATTTAAAACCAGAGTCGCGCAGTGTTATGACTTTCTCACCAGTTTTGTAGTAAGCCGTGCGTGCTTGATCGTGTATTAACTCACATCCGCTCTAAAATACTTCACATGAAATAAGGAAGCGTTTCTAAATTTGGGACACCGTTGCCCTCCTTCCCATAGTACCGTAACCCAGTACTCTTCCTTCCGTTTCATATGGTCTGCGAGCGGATGTTCCAACATATAAAAATCAGCGTCGCAATGCGGCTCAAGCCGCCCAGCGCCGCTGACGGCTCGGAGGCAAGCTTTGCCGGCCTACTTCAGATAGATCTGAAATATGTGAGATGATTACATTACTGAAGGAAGGCTTTGCTAGGGAACACTATGTTTTTCTTCGAAGCATCTCTCCTGCGGAGAATAGTTTCTACAACGCCGACCTCCACACCTAGTCGTTTGGCTTCGTGAAACAGCAGGCCCACTCGGCCGGCCTCCCTCCATCACCCGAGTATAGATTCGTTTGGCTTAGCCGAACGATAAACTGGCTTGATCGATTCTATCCTATTAGTCATGTGTAGCATACGTTTGGCTTCGCCGAAAGATAGATCGGCTTTGCTGGCCTCCCTCCATTAACCATGTGCAGCATTCTACGGGGGTCTTGCTCCACAGCCTATCAATTCAAGGAGTTTCCAAACTGATGTTTTTTGTGCATGATAATGTAGAAAAAAGCAAATAAGGTGCTTGCAATCTGCCCCGCCCTATCCTCCTCAAGTTAAAACGAAAAATCGAGTTAATGCCGTCGGTGGTCAATGTGAACTTGCGATCTCTTATGTGCTCAAGGACGCAATACTTAAAGGCATCGTTCGCGCCGGAAATCAGGTTTCATTTTTCAGGTTCAATTTCATGATTGAGCCCGGTAGACCACATTGGTAAACTTTGGCACTTTAAAAACGTTGGGCAATGAGGTTGGAAGGCGTCAAAGATGAAGATGCGCCACCGATTCTCACGGGACAGGGGCTCTCCACACATTGAGGGAGGAGTTGTCTTGCTTTTTGCGGCTCTAATTCCACTCGGGACCACTTCGCTCGCGTTGAGTGGCGTGACGTTTCGAACTGCGAAAATGGGACAACTCCTCCCTCGGTGTGTAGGCAGCCCCTGTCCCAATTCTCACCAGTCATCTAGCACGTTTTAATAGAATGTTGGTGCGAACGTAAGACAACATGAAAAATAGTTACGACACTCCACATGCAGAAAAACTCCGAAAATGACAGTGACGAGGTCTCCAGAAGCAGAAAAACTTCGGAAAGGATTTTGGCGCGAAATTCAAATTCGTATTTACAATGTGTTCCGATTGACTTTTCTTTACAAATGAAGGTTTTTCATGGGCCCCTTCGACATTTTCGTTCACTAGAGAGGCCAAGCTACACAAAAACATGAGAAAACAATATACGCGTACGTTGCCTTTGAGAGGAGTTGCAGAGCGGCCAGATAAGAGAAAACAGCGAGACGTCTGTAGTGGACAGTAGTATGCCCAGCTGTCTTCCCTCCAACGTCTACTATTCCATACACGCAGATGACTCAAAAATGACAACTGTTAAAGGCAGTGGTCGCGATAAAAAACGTTATCGAAAAAAACTACAAAAATCAGCTTAGGAGGAATACAGCTGAAAAACTATGAAGGTAGTGCGGTGAAAAACAGGCTAGGGTTAGAGTTTCTAAGGCCCAAAGATATCAGTTCGTGCACACGTGCACAGCGCCGCTCAAAAAGATCGCAGTCTCATGCCGAGCAGTCAAAAATCATCGACATTCAGAGGAAGAAATAAATGGAAATTTACTCTATAAAAACAGTTGAACAAAGAAAGCAAGCACTTCGGTCAATGTTTTTGACTAGATGAGTCCTAAATATATTGAAATTCAATTTCAAGCCAGCTGATGCTCTTGACACTAGAGATCTTCGATGCCGATGATGTGGGGTGGACTCGTCCACCATTAAAAGACATAAAAGTTCAGGGTTGAAATTTGGCCCGAAACTGGTTTTTTCGCTATATTTTCTTATAGGTCCTACTACTCTAAACCCAGAAGAGGGTTTGGGGAGGAACAGAAGACAAGCACATTTGATCGCGACCACTGCCTTTAAAGGCACAGTCCAAGCTCAGGGGCGGAATCCGTGAAAACCACATAATTGTGAAGTAAACCTACCCCATATAACACCTGCCAGGTGCGAGCTCTCGATTCCCCCGAATAGGCGAGATATAAGGGGAAGCCACCCTGGGGCGCCCACATGGGGAAGCCATTTTGGCACGCCCCTTTTACCATGTTTCGAGCTCAACAGTGGCGAAATGAGCGATGGTTTTTGATCAATACCCCCGTTCTTCCCTTCATGCTCAGTCTCTATACCCATTCAGGTCCGCTCGCAGAGATCGGTTGCAAATGACGGATGTTACAAGCCTCGGACAACTCGTCCACCATGCTTCCGCAGCTTAAATTTTGAGAGGCCTTAACTCTGTTCCCAGGGGGTCTTGTACGATTCCGGAGACATCGTTGGAATCAGCTTCGAACCGTTTTCAAGATAGGCCAAAAAACAGAAACACGATTCTGAGGTTGGACTGTGCCTTTAAAGGCACAGTACACCCTCAGATATGAATTTTGAGATTTTCATGTAATTGTGTAGAAGACCCCTCCTGTATAACACGTGCCAAATGCCAGATCTCATTTCCTCCAAATAAGCGAGATATAAGCGACCACCACAGGCCCGACCCCCTTCGCTTACCACCACAGGCCCGACCCCCTTCGCTCACCACCACAGGCCCGACCCCCTAACAGATTTTCGGACTCGATAGCGGCTCGATGGATGGATGAATTCCAACAAATCGTCGTTCTTCAGTCCATTGCCGGACTGTCTCCTTATCCTGGCTTTCTCTCACGCAACGATTGCGAATGAAGAGAAATGCAGGCCTGAGACAACTCGTCCACCAATTTTTCACCCTCAAAATCTAGGCATCTTTGAAGAGCCATAACTCTGTTCAAAGGGGGTCTTGGACGATTTCAGAGATACCACTGTGATCAGCGTGTGACTCTCTCCAAGAATAGTTTGAAATCTGGAAATTAATTGTTCGGGTGTCCTGTGCCTTTAAAGGCAGTGCCCATGATAGGATAAAATCACTATCCGAGTTTCACCGGAAATCGAGACGTCCGAGTCCAACTTCAAGAGTAATCTTGAAAAAACGGCTTGGAACAAGCACAGAAGAGCCCTATACGGCCCTAAACTTGAATGTTCCGCTCACGCAAGGCCCACTCCTTCTAACCGCCTCTGATCCGTAAATAACTGGAAAACCCATTTCAAAGGCAGCGTTTACGATGATCATCATCGGTGACTTTCCACAGTGAAATGATAAGCGAGAAGGACCCTAGGTTCCCAGTGTCGAAAGAGCGGTAGAAAACGAGCCAGGATTGACAAAATAACGGCTGCAAACAAGCGTTTTGGTGTACCAGAACCGCCCCGTGCTCCAGATCCGCCCCCTCAATATGAACAAACCAGCGGCAGGCCGGCGTCAGCCGGCCTCTGCCGCTGGGGTCCGGATGCGCCGGCCCATTTGCCAGCTTGACCGGCATCTTGGGTATAAGGCAAATAAATCTTCTTTCTTCCTGCGCCGGCCCATAAGCTGGCTTAGGCGGCAACTCTTAAACCATCGAAAATCACAAATCATTCCTAACCTTGCAACGTTCGTTTAGCTCCTTATCTGTACCGTGACACACCGGTCGTTCCTTCGCTTAAAAGGCCCTGAAGTGGCTTCCGATTCATTTCCATTTCTTTCATGATAAGAACAACCGCTGTTTGAAATTAACTAAACGTTTCCATGACCAACCAACACCCTGCTACTTTTATTGCCAAATGAAGTAGAATGATGTTTGTGTTCCATGGATGCGAATTTCGATAAACTCTTACTAGCGAGACCTAGCGAAGTTTTCGCTTAAGAAATTTTTTAGGTGCGCCAACTTCAAGAGGTATATTAGTTAGTCAAAACGGTGGTGACTGACTTCCGTCTACCCGAAGGTGGCTGTCCGTATGAACTCTACTGAGCGGAGCAGGCTGCCGGAGATTTACAGCAGGGCGTTGGGTAAGAAAATATGAGATCAAAAAGTAAAACATCTTTTTTTCCCATTTTGAAGTTTGCAAGGGATTATTCTCACTTTATCATCTCTCTCATGATAAGCGAAACTCACCCGCATTCTAGGTGATGTTTCCCTAGTTGACCAACACCATGCCCTCGTTCCCAGTAAAAGAAATATGTCGCCAGTCACATGAGAGGTAGCCGCGCCGCTGCTATGATAGCTTTATCATAGAAGTCGAGCGGTTATTTTTCATGAAACGCAATTGTAGAACTGGAGAAACCACCCCTCCGCTTCCAAGATAGCGTGATATGAGTTCAAACGAGGCTACCTGGAGATAAGATACAAACCATACGTGGATGATTATCTTTTGAGAAGCAGATTTTGATAAGCTCAGACTTTCAGCGTATATAAAACTGATTTCTGGAAGCTAGTAAATTGGAATGACTGAGCGGTTGTAATGAGTGACGGACAGTGAAGGTGCTGCACAATTCCCTAGATTGGCAGGGAAAGTCTTCGGACTTTCGAGACGCGTAGCAGGCTTCTTCATACACACATTTTCCTCTGTTTTCTTCGCTACAAAAAAATGTTACGATTTGGGATGAAAAAAATTGTTTAAAGTTCGTTATTTTTTTACATTCTGCAATTTCGATGACGTCCTGCACACTCGTACTGGGGAACTGCCCATTTTCGATGACGTTCTGCACACTCCCGCTGGGGTCCTGCACACTTTCTATGACGTCCTGCACACTCCACTGGGTCCTGCACACCTTTTATGACGTCCTGCATTTTTTGCATCGCTAGACGACTCATAGAAGTTTTCATGGCCCACGGCCAAAAGTGCGCCCCACGGACAATTTCCGTTGCCCCGAGGCACGTAGGAGGTGACTCGCGCTGATTTTTTGGTAATCGATAAATGTCGCACCCACCTAAATGTTGGTACCATTTCATAAAAGTTTTGATCGGCCATTCTTAAGATAAGCGGGACACACACACACACACACACACACACACACACACACACACACACACACACACACACACACACACACACACACACACACACACACACACACACACACACACACACACACACACACACACACACACACACACACACACACACACACACACACACACACACACACACACACACACACACACACATGTTTTCTCAAGTTGCGCGGTAGTTAGAAGTTAGTCGTTAGTCGTTCCACGAGCCAACGCCTTTTTTAGTCGGGAATCCGTCATAGTTAGAAATCTAGACTTTGACAATAAACCCTGCAACACCGAAAACAGAATTCACGTGTAAGAAAGAAACTTAAATTCCTGAAAGTTTGGGTTCCTGGCAAAAGTAAAGATTTGGCATGTCCATTTTTCCGAAAAATTAGAAATATACTCAGTTAAAAGGGGAAGGTAAAGTAAAATGAAAAAAGTTTTGAAATAACCCTGAGAACGATTTGGGGTGAAATAATTCAATTTTTGGGAAATGTAGTGAAATAGTTGAAAGTATGATTTGGCAGTCGAGTTTGAACCAACAATTGATAAGAGTTGTGCAAAATGAGAGATCGCATTGTATAAGCTTATCCGTAGAACAAATCAAAGCAAAAGCGCGCGTGATATGGAACAAACAGTTGATTCTATTTTACTTTATACGTGCAGACCGCGGCATTCCAGCTCCCGAACGAGTTTTTACTGCATGCCTTATCACGCGTGATTTTGCTTCGATATGTTCTACAGATAAGCTTATACGATGCGATCTCTCATTTTGCACAACTCTTATCAATAGTTGGTTCAAACTCGACTGCCAAATCATACTTTTAACTATTTCACTACATTTCCCTAAAATCAAATTAATCGACGCCAAATCGTTTTCAAGAATATTTCAAAACCTTTTTTCATTTTTCTTTACCTTCCCCTTTTAACTGAGTATATTTCTAATTTTTCGAAAAAATGGTTACTTTTGCCAGAAACCCAAACTTTCAAGAATTTCATTTATTTTTCCTTAAGGTTTCCTTTCTAACATGATTTATGCCTGGTGGTGTTAATTCAAAATATACCCACTGATGCCCTGCCTCCCCCCCCTTCTATGATGTCCTGCACCCTCCCACTGATGTCCTGCACACTTTCTATGACATCCTGCAAACTCCCACTGATTTCCTGCACATTACCACTAATGTCGCGCACACTCCCACTTTTGTCCTGCACACTTTCTACGGCGTTCTGCGCACACCCATTTGGGTCACAAGCACGCTCCTGCCGATCATTTTTTTCCGCAGGGCTATCGTAACCCTCCTTCGAAAAATTTTCAAGTGTCAGCTCGGATGTGAGCACATCGTAGTAGCCAACAATCATGTTTGCACAATTTCGACCTCCTCAACCACTTCCCAGTGGCTTCTCGAAGAGAGCGATGTGTGAATGAGTGCATACCGCTCCTCTGCCCTTTTATACCCCGCATGTTATGAGCGTGTGTTATCGTTCGTTATCATGTTTTGTTCAAGAATGGTTACGGTATCCCTGCGGAAAAATGATCGGCTTGGGCGTGCTCGTATTTGGGTCCCGCACACTTTCTACGGCGTTCTGCGCACACCCATTTGGGTCCCACACACTTTCTATGGCGTCCGACGCACTGTTATTTGGGTCCCACACACTCTCTACGGCGTCATGCGCATCCCACTCGAGTCCGGCACACTTTCTACAGCGTCCTGCGCACTCACATTTGGGTCCCACACACTTTCTACGGCGTCTTGTGCACTTCCACTCGGTCGCCGCACAGTTTCTACGGCGTCCACCTACTTTTGTTTGAGTCCCACACACTTTCTACAGAGTTCTGCGCACACCCATTTGTGTCCCGCACACTTTCTACGGCGTTCTGCGCACTCTCCTCTCGGTCCCACACACTTTCTACAGCGTCCGGCGCATTCCCACTTGGGTCCCACACACGTTCTACGGCGTCTGGCGCACTCCTACTGGGGTCACGCACACTATCTACGGCTTTCTGTATCGAACTTGTGAGTCACACCGTGCGCCGTTTCAAAAAGTATTTCCGAGATCCCGCCGTATTAATTGAAGCGTTGCCTCGTCTCAGGAAACGTTTCATCCAGAGCAAAAGCCTATCATCAACGGTGTTTATTTCATTAGTTCATTTTTACGAATGAGTAAACGTCGGATGGTTTATAATAACAGGTTTACGTGTTTTTGTCTTTCTTGACCCTCAATTTTGAGGTCCCGCAAAAGTTGAGCTACCAACCTCAAATTTTGTCAGGAGCTAGCGGCAATCATAACAAACTTTCTGGCCAAAAATGAGCTTTCGAGCTCAACGATAAGTGTTCCAACAAGATCGTGTACGCCAACTGAAAAAAAAGGAGATGAACCCTTTTTCCGACCAAAATGACGTGGTTTTGACCATTTTTCTCGAATCTCAGGTAACCATTCCGGACCATTTTTTGAACAGTTATTCAACTTTCTAATGTATATTAAATGCAAAGAGAACGGTCTTCCTACGTTAACTCTGGACCCTGATACTGAGATCAGGGGGTTGCGCGATGTCGAATCAAAGCCAAATCTGGTGAGCGCTTCGCGCTCACCACAATTCCACCATTTCAGGAGTGTAACTCTTTTGTCGCGCTCACCAGAATTTCACCATTTCAGGGGTGTAACTCTTTTGTTCAGAACCGAAGCGACGCCGCGCCCGTTCATCCCTGAGGCCATTGTTATACAAAACTTTGCCAACGCGACAGGTGCGGTCAACTGTTACGAATCGTGCCGGGACAAGGCTCACGCAGTAGAAAACTGCTGTCGCAAGAACATTTTGCAGCATCTGTCGCAGTCGCTTGCTCAACAAAAGATGTTATGCCTGAAATGTGGGAACTGTGCGGAAGTCGCGCTGTCGCGGCTATCCATCGCAGTGCAGTGCGCTAGTGTCAGCGACAGCGACCCAGCCAAATCCAGAATCCTGCCTAGTGTTTCTTGGTCCTGAGCGACAGCGACGGCTGGCCCTATGCGACAGCGACGTAACAGTGCTCAGCGACCGCGACAGATCTGTCGTGGGGTATAACAAAGGCCTGATGGGATCCCCATGATATCAGAAATTCGATTTACAATGGTCTAGTGTCAGGAATGGAGAAGTGTCTGGCGATTAATTATTTAATGACGGCGATGCTTCTTAACCCGAGGGTCAAGAACATGTATTTCGATGCCAGCTTCCACTATACTTTGTTCCGTTTTTCGATTTCCGCATTCCGATTCCCGCAGTTTTTTCGCCTCGGAATTTCGATTTCCGAAAATTTGAAACTTGTTTCGATTTCCGAAATTTTTATTTTGTTTTGATTTCCGATTTTCCTTTTCCGAAATTTTAATTTTGTTTCGATTTCCGAAATTCAAAATTCTCACTCCGCTCATCCCTGACTGGGACTGAGAAAATGTCAAAGTCCAGGAATGCAAGGGAAAATCTACAGGTATTAAGACATTCTATCTGACTAGGGACTTTCGCGTTGCTGCAACGTGCCGAAAAGCAGAGTCTGGGACCGGAATAACAGATTATGCTCTTTAGTCAGACAAAAACGCTCCTTGAAGACCAATTTTTAGTTGTGATACAATCGATTGAAAATCGGTCTCTCATGACCGTTCTTGATCAGCTACAAAACTCGATTTGTTATATGGATACCGGACTAGCTTTTCTGCACTTCGCAGCAAAGCGAAAAGCCCTAATTAGAATCCCAAGAAATACTTGTGATTTTATAATTATCCTGGACTTTGACATTTTTCAAGGACACCTTCAATTTTAGCGATCTTAGGCTTAAAACTGCTTCCATAAAATTTTGGATACATTTTCAGTAGCGGACTGTCAATTGAATGTAATTTGGGAGCCCTAAGCTGCGACTTGTGCCTTCAAGGCGTTAAAACAAGCTTTACCCTCCTATTGTAGCGCTCGTCGGTTTTATTCTGTTAATTTTATCTTCACTGCCGAAATACAATTATACCATCACCTTTTTTCGCCATCAAAAAAGCATTTCCCCTAACACGGAAAGATCACCGAAAATCTGTTACAATTTCGAAAATGTACAGCGCGGGGGGACAGGCAAATGGCTGCTGCTCCATCGAAGGATCAACTGCTTTAGATCACCTCAGTTTAAGTTGAAATCTTACCTCAACAGAATCCCGACTGACTTTGATGTGTTCGTGTTGTGTACGTAGAAAACACCGCAAGTAGAGAACGGGTAACAAGAATACTAGAAGCAGTAAGAATAAGGTAAAAGAATACGCTGAAATAACAATACGAAATGAAAAGGGAGGATCAAGCCACAAGTGATGAGGGAAGGACAAGAAGGAATCAATCAATGAACTAAGGTTGTGTTGTGCGCATACGAGGAGGATGTAGACGTGTTCCCCCGTGTTTCGTAATCAATAAGGTGGAGAACAGCTGTGGCCCGGGTAGCAACATAATACCAACAGGAGTTGCCATTTCAACACAAACACAGGTCCAGTTCCTTTGGGAACTGCAGTTGGTCAGCTCTTGCCGATGGCGGAAGTGGGAGGAGCCAGTTCGGCTCGGGGCCTCGTATCGCCTGAGATGGAGGAATTGACCGCTAGAAGGATGATACCTATCAAAGCAATGAAGCGATCAGCTCACTTATCAGCTCTTCCTTGACTTGATCATTCCTGTAATCTGAGTCTTCATTTCTCTGGCAAACGGGGTAGCAGCAAGGGCGGTAGGTCCGCCTCTAATCCCACCCCTCCGAAGGTTCAGCAGCAAGGATAGAGCGCCGGGCTTGCTGCCGTGAAAATTCTGATTGGTCAGCTGCGGAAGTGGGCGGAGACTGGGCGGGGACAGATATCCGCCCCTGGTCCTGCGAGCGAGCGAGCTCGGAGATGTCCGCCCTTGGACCTGCAGCGCGAGGATCGACGCAAACGCTCCACCCTCCTCGTCTGCTATTGGTCGAATTCAAAAGCCGCTTCGCGCAATGGACCTGTCGACAGCATCGATCGGTCAGAATTCAACCAGGCGGCTTCCGGCCGCTTTTTTTCATTATTTTTTTTATTTTTCATGAATTTTTGTTTGATTTCTAACTAATATGTGCCTCTCCTTATCCCCTCCGTAAATAGGGGCTAGAAAAACGTCGGGGCTACGCCTTTTTTGAACTCTCACGGTTACTGTTTACGATTTTAAGAAGCCTTTCTCAGAAAATCCGTTTGCAGCATGGAGAATTTTTCACATCCTTTTTTTTTGAATTCGTTTTCCCAGCTTGTGAACATTTTGAAGATATTTTGCCCCTAAAAAAATTGAAATCTCACTCCTGATTTGCTGTTTTCTACTCGTTGATCTCTTCATCCGGGTTTACATGAGTTTGAAATGTTTGGTGTTGCATAACTGAAAATATTTCCCACTCATCGAAATTCTCATAACCTTTTGCCAATTATTTCGGAATTTCAAAAATTTTGCGAATGTCTGAATGAGGGAATTTCAAAAATGTTGTGAATTAAAGTCTGTCTGAATGAGAGTGCCTGCCCAGGCGGTCGGCGTGCGTGTCGAACGGAAGTCGAGAGGGCATTTGTTGGACTACGTGACGACCGTTCAACACACACGCCGACCGCTTGGGCGGACCTTATCATTCGGGCAGACCCTACATGTACTGTTCAGAAATTTTGTTTAATGTTTAACTCCGTTTTCGTAACTTCTGGAGTTCTATCGTGTTACACCGCATTTCCATTTCTCATGTCTGAAAACTGCCGTGATTGCGAGCTTGTCGCTGACTATTTCCAGAATGCTTTCCCGCAGACTGATGCCGGCTGGAGAGGTGTTGGATGTTGAGATCATGAAGGATAGGCCACGTGCTGCACAAGTTCTCCGTTACTTGTGGAGCTACAAAAAACTGGAGGTTAGTTGTAACATGCAAGCAAGATTCACATGAACATGATAAGTGGTTTTAGGTAAGAGAGAATGTTTCAGGTAAGAAGTCGGACAAAGTTATTAGTCTGATGTCCGTTTGTAGTTTAGTCTGATGTCCGTTTGTACGTGGAAAGAGATGGAACGCTTGTCCCAATTAAGGTGAGTTTTATCTCAAATAACTTCTCAAGTAATTGGTTTTAGACTGTTCTATGTGATGGTTTTTTTAGAAACGTGTGATCAACGATGTGGACGCGCCGCCATCTTGCCTTGTCGGAGTCATCGGAAACCCGGCTTAGAGTCCTGTCGATCGGACGTCGAGCTCAGACCATTTTGGGAATGTGAGTTGCGATATTCAGTGAGCAACTTGAATGTCTCAAGTTACTTACTCATAGCAGACAAGTCACATACACAATGTGGTGAGTAACTTACCCGAGGGGTTTTCACAGGGTCGCCTCGAGTAACTTGCTTACCACATTGTGTATGTGACTTTTATATTATGAGTAAGTAACTTGAGACGTTCAAGTCTCAAGTTACTGCTGCTTACCACAAGTAGTTTTCCCGGAATATCTGAGAGTTTTTTTTGTATTTTTTTGCGTTTCATATGCTTTTGAATTTTGTTTTTCTTGTTCTGCCCCCGGTACTCTGCCTACGGTTCGATGAAGATGCTCTAAATCCGATTTATCTCATTTTTATTCCAGTGTCATTCCGTAGTTTCATATCGCTTTATCTGCTCATCATTCTGAACCCGGTCACCTCTAAACCAATCTCATGGATATTGAAACTAACCTTTTAGACTTTGTGAACCTTGTGGTCGTCATGCATATATTGTGTTGTAGTGTTCTGACATAGTCTATAGTCTTGATTGCGTTTGCCGTAGCACCGTTTTTTTCGCATCTCAAACACTACATCATCTCGAAGTGCCTTCAAAGGCTTTTTGCTTACACGTTAAACCTCTATTGTAGAAGTGATTTCGAGCAATAAATTTGCATTTGTTATTACTTGTAGTTTTTATTATGTGTTGCTCCAGAATTCTTTAGCGGGCTCATTCAAGAGCCAGGTTGTAATGGAGCGATTTTGGATTTACGGCGAATTCAAAAGGCCGCTCTGCTGCAACCTGGTCTTGGGTGAGACCGCTAAAAAGAATTTTTGAGCAGTACGGGTGTTGGAGAAATCGTTTTCAAGGGCGTATAAGGGCAGGATGAAGGGTGAATATGAAAATTTGCGGCAGTAAGGGCGTAGTGTCAGGGTGGACGAGTGGCCCTAGCAAGGCCGGTCACCGCCCGTGCAAGGCTAGCCACCTGCCTTTCCCCTCGGACTGAAGTGGCTGGTTTTCCCTGAAGTGTACTGCTTTGAACGGACGGAGCACGGACGGAGGATCCGCCCCAAACACGCCCCTTTTCCACTATCAAGGGTGGGGCCCGAACCGTGAACCTGCCCTGCGCGTTCCTTCCTGCTGCCCCGTTTGCCAGAGTTGTTCATTTCGAGAGGGCGGATCTGGGGCCCAGGCGTGTCTGGGGCACCAAAACGCTTGCTTGCAGCCGCTATTTTGCCGATCCTGTCTCGTTTTCGACCGTTCTTTCGACACTGAGAGCCTGGGATCCCTCTCACCTTTCATTTCACTGTGGAAAGTCAACGAGGATGATCATTGTGAACGCTGCCTTTAAGGCAGTATGGGAGATGTGCATAATATAAACTTTTGAATCATTAGTCGTTCAATAAGCCAAAAACCCTCGCTAGCAGCAGAGCCATGCCGGTATTGTCCGGCCGGACAACGAGGTGTACGTTAAATTTTTTAAATTTTCAAATTTTCTTAGGGGGACGTCAAAACTTTGTGCCAAAAAATAAGGGGTGTTTTCAATGGAGAAAAAAATACTGGCAAGGTAAACAAACCAAATTTTCACAAAAAGTAAGGCGTACGTATTGTAATATGGAGAAAAAGGTGAAAGAGGACATTACCAGCACTATAACAGTACAAGTGAAGAACGACTTTATACGTTCCGATGTAGTAGCAGTATTTTAGACTTCAGCCAAAGTTTCAGCTCATAAGACGTCCTTTCGGAGGAGGTACACGCCTTCATGGAGCCTTTAATCATTCACTTCGTACACGAGACAACGAGCGTTTCCCCTTACAATTTTAGATTTTCATGATTCTTAAAAAAATTTGGAAATCTCCGTGAAGTTTTTTTACAATACCTAACATCCCTACTATAACCTTAAGGTCGTAGGGTTTTTTATAAGTACACCCTTGTAAAGAATCACCAAAACAACACTTAAAGGCGGCATACACGCTCGCAAACATGTCCGAGATAACAGCATAAATAGGCTTGCAAGGCCCCTACCATGTCGTCAACGACGTTTGAAGCGCTGAAAACCATCCACGATGACGATATTTGAACAATCCTGTCTCGCACGCCCGTATTTTCACACCCCTTCGAGTAATAGAATGAAAAGGTAAACTTGAGAAAACATGTGATAAATTAGAGTGATAGCACTATCAAAAGGGAGTGTACGAGAGAAGCAGCTTGATTTACCTGGGCCCGTAGCAAACCCACCGCCGCCATCACATAAAGATGGCAGCCGACCTGAGGTACGTCGTGCCCAGATGCCACCTATTGTCGCCAACCCGGAGCGACATTTTCCGACAGGATAAATCTATTTGCAAAAAACAGCGATGTGATGGAGTCGAACCACGCACGTTGGTCCCATCGACAGCGCGCACAGCAACTGCACCGCGCGGTCACATTGGAGGCGGCATTCTCGGTAGTAGGAAGGATGTGGGATGAACAAAACAATCAACAGGCATGCATCTATTCCATGCAAATCTTTCTCTTTAGGTCTGCAGTCCATCCTATTCTGCAAAGTTCATTACAAACTATGCACGGCTAATTCTGCTTACACGTTTTCAGCAGTTGCACAAGTACAAATTTTCGAATTCGCAAAAAATTCATAGTTTCTGTTTGTTTTTTTTTGGAAGAGTCCTTAGATTACTCGAGACTTGATCAGAGTTTTTTTTGACATTGAAAGATATCCCCTCTTTCCCGTGTTATACTTAAAACTTTTTTGAAACTAAGCAGGTGATGCCCTAGCTCCAAAATTATACCTATTCTTACAGGACTTATGATTTTTCTTTCAAAAATCATGTCTGTATCACGATCATGCTGCTATTCGCTTAACGAACATAGACTTAAAATGGGGTTGAGAATAGAAGCAAATCTTGATGTTTTTGAATATTTCATGTTTTCGAGTGCAATGCCCTTTTTAGAGGCATAGAAACCGCTCAGAAATTATCTCGAGAATTTTGCCTGTACCGAACAACTTTGTTAATAACTCAGCTACCTTTAACACTTAAGAGACCGCGTGTCCACACTGCGCACCCACGCCATAAAACCTTTAATATTTTTTTATATTTCTGTGGCGTGGAGTCATTCTTAATTACGGATAGGTTCCTTATGATGTAGCCTATTTACACTCACAGTGGTCAAGCATTTTCAGTGTTCCTAGTAATTTCACAAGCATCTCCGGAAATGGCATTTTTCGATTTTTCGAGCTTCTTTGGCTGGAAAGAAATCGTTCCAAACTTGGCTAAGAAGGGGTATCAATGATGCTTATCACGAACTGATGTTCTACAGTTGATTGTCGAAATAGTAGTGCCACCTATTTGAGATTAGTGTAGTAGGTCATCGTTCAAAGTTTTGCTGCATTGACCTCGAGGGTTATTCGAGTTGCTGCAGAAGGTTCTGGTTTTTACTTTTCAATTTCCAATGAAATTTCCTTCGACTGCGATATATTAGCCATCGGCCAACTTTGTTTAAATTTTCGCTAAATTTCGAGTGGAGGGTATTTGGGGGGAAAGGGGTGAAAACCTAGAAATAATTCAGTGCTTAAAATTTTACTGAAATTCAACTACAGGGTAAGTTTGGAGGCGCTCTACAATGAAGTGGTGTATATTTCACAGTTTTCTAAAGCTTCGCTGGCGTCTGTCGTTCGTCATCCGTTTGTGAACGTTTCAGGTTTTGGTGCGATTTCGCTCTTGTGGTCATTGGGGAGGAGGGGGTGCTGATCATGAATCTGATTCCCATTTTGAGATTTCTGATAAAATTTCTGTCGGTCGCATCAGACAACTTGATAGATCAAAGTATTTGGGTCCGCCGAAAGTTCTACATGAGGTTTATTAGGGCATCACAGAGGAGAAGTTTGTTAATTTTTCAAATTTCAATACTCCGGGTCGGCCTAGCTCGGCTCAATCCTAACGATTAGCTGTAACCTGAAGAAAATTCCAGACGTCGACAAACAGACGCTTATTCCGTTACCAGCCTTGTGCATGTAAAGCTGGAATAACTTCCAAAGTAAAAAAAGCAGGTCCGCGAAAAAACGGTGGATCATTGCTTCACCACGGCCTCACTCCACATTTCTGTGGAGCGACATACTCTCAGATGGAGTAGAAACGGAATACTGGTTGTCTAAGTAAGAAAGCCTGCTCCGATCAAAATGGTTCCCAGCGGACCTCGTGTCCACACATGTCACCCACGGAAGCGATTAGCCGTGGAGCGCACCGGTCCGCTGTGGAAATTTGCCGTGGAGCAGGCGGTCTCTTAAGTGTTTTAAAACCCCTTGGTGTAGGCCTGTTTTTGATTGTTTCCAGGGCAAAAAAGTGGAAAGAAAAATTTCCGATATTTATCGGAATTTCTCAGACTTTCGAAATTTTTTTTTTGGGACGATCGTTCGAATTGTTATCCGATAGGAGCTCATATTAAAAAATTCCTGGGGAGGGAAAAGAGGCACTCCGATATGGGCGGGGCCCTAGAGCGCATGGCCCGCGCACCTTCTCGTGGACAGCTTCTCGCGGATAAGAGAAACAAGTGGGAGAAATAGTAATCATCTGGTAGAGACGAAATCTAATGAGGGTGGCTAATAATTCCAGGAATATCCAGGACAAACGCTTCCCGATGTAAAAGAGACACGTCCACGAGAAGGTGCGGCGCCATACGCTCTTAGGCTCCTCCCATATCAGAGTGCCTCTTCGGGCGCACCCAAAAATTTCTTGTGCTTGTTTTCTCTCCAGAATATCCATCATCAACTTTAAATCCGCTGCTGTGCTTGACCTCTTCTGCCATTTCTCCTTTCCTTGCTGTTAAGGTTTTTTTCTCCACCTTTTTTCATAAGCACTGCACGCACTGTGTCTTACGGTATGTTGGTATGTGTGTGAGTTTTTCTTTTTTGGGGGTGTGGTATAGTTGTACAATTTCGAAAAAAATGTAGAACGAACGAAAAATTAATAAATTTTGTTCGACGAATTTTCGAATGAACGAAAGCGAACGAAAAAAATTCGAAAAATCTTTCGAATATTTTTCGAAAATTTCGTTCGTGTACAAATATAGGGGAGAGAGAGAAGTTCATCGAATGCGCTTTTTTTTTGGGGGGGGGGAGAGTATAGATGTTCAATTTCTAAAAAAAATGTTGAACAAACAAAAATCCGATTTTTTTCGTTCGAAAGCTTTTCGAACGAACGAATTTTGAAAAACTTCCGAAATTTCGGAGGTCGAACGAACGAAATTCCGAAATTTCGAAACGAAATTCGAAACTAATCAAAAATTCGAGTTTTTTTCGAAATTTCGCATTGTTTTCGAAGTTCGTAGAAAATTTCGAACCTTTTTCGAATTTTGTTCGAAAGTATTCTGAACGAACGAAAGTATTTCGTTCCACAAATTTTCGAACGAACGAAAACGAACGAAAAAAAATTAGAAAAATCTTTCGAAAATTTTTCGAAAAGTTCGTTCGTGTACATCTATAGGGGAGAGGGAGGAGTTTATCGAATGCGCATTTCAGACAGCTTCTGTGCTGGAAAAAAGGTGTCGTAGAACAGCACCATTTAGATCGAAACGAAGAGATCCACATAGAGATATGTTTAACTGAAACACGATCTCGAACTCTTCATCGCGACGAATTTGTAAAACTATCTCTTAGTGAAGAACCAAGAAACCATACGAAAAATTGGCACGCTCTCTGGAGAAAATACTTCGATGAATTCGATTTCGAATTATTTTCGTGAATTCGCGAAGGGAAAACACGAAATGGAACATAAAGTATAGACACTTGGTAGGTAGAGCCTCTCATGAAAAAAAAGAGTCAGCCTGAGGGTTTACAAACGGCAATATTAATGAGAAATCAGAGCGAAATCAGAGCCAGCAAAAAATCAACAGCTGAAGAGGAGCGATTGATTATGCCATCTTGAGAGATGACCAGCATCAATGCAGCAATAATCGGCACTCATTGAAGCGTTTTCCGTTGTTGTGGGCTTCATAAAGGGTTTTCCTCCAAGATCCATTCCAGTTTCGCGAGGCTATCATTCTAATGCCCAATTGATAGCCATTGCGGGTAATGTTTGCATGATCAGCACGAAATTCAGAATTTCACTTGAACCTCAACGGGGATGGTCAAACGTCGTCAGAAAGGTCAAAGGATCGTGTTCTCCTCCCCGCGCCGCCACCACCTCGGTCATGCACGGCCCATGACTTGGCTCCCTCCATACGCGTCTCTGCATAATGCGCGCTATTTCCCCTTTCCACTCGCAGCTCGTGGCTCCCTTTCAGACCTCAGGTCCATGGCTGCATGCCGAGGTGGGTGACATTCGGCTGCGAGCGAAGTCACTCCACCTCAGCACGCACACGTGCATTAGGATAGGGTGGCCACCACCTATTCTTCACTTCCGCACTGCCGTTCAGTCCGCAAGGTGCGCTTGATTGCGAAATCGTGCTGCGGCGCGGTTGCGAGTATCCTCAGACAGGGATGTGGGATCACCCGGGCGGTGGGATCACCCGGGCACCAAAGGCCAAAAGCGCCCGGGTGATTCCATATCCTTGTCTGAGGATGTTCGCAACCGCGCCGCAGCAAGATTTCGCAATCAGGGTGCACTTTGCGTACTGAACGGCAGTGCGGAGGTGAACTGTATTTCGCTTGTGATGTGAGCCACCACCTCGCGCCGGGGAGGCAGCTATGAGCTCCCACCTTTAGGTGAGATTGCTACGGGCCCTGAGTATAACATGTTTGTGCACCGTTGAAATCCTCCATTTCAAAAAGTCAGCCGAAGTAGAGCGGCATTCTCGGAAATGAACGAGAATTAGTAGGCATTCAGACACGCTATATTATGGTAAATCAAGCTGTTTCTCAGGCCCGCTCCCTTTTGATAGTGCTATCACTCTCAGTTATCACGTATTTCTCAAGTATCAATTCTCATTCTGTTACTCGAAGAAGCGGGAAAATACAGGCGTGCGAGACCGGAATCCATGAATTCTGTCCTAATGGATGGTTTTCAGTGCTTCGAAAGTCGCTGATGACATGGTAGAGACCGTGCGGGCCTATTTACGCTGTTATCTCGAACATGTTTGCGAGCGTGTATGCTGCCTTTAAAGGTTCCTTGTAACAACTTTAAAATTCTATCGCACGAAAACGTTAATAGCGGATGCGAAGTTTTTATTTAGTAGGACTTATGTCTTGTTTCTCCCTCGAAAGACATGTGATTGTTGATGAGAAGCATTTCGAGGAACAAATCAACTTTCGGTTTCTTGCCAGAGTTTCCGGATTAGAAATGGAAGGAGTTTCGGTTTTCGATTTCAATTTTTTTGGCATGCGTCTACAAGCACTGTCGTGTGGAAACAGCAGTTTGCGCACATCGCTAACTCTAAGCCTTGTCCGCATGTACCTCTGGTGAAGCCTTCTGCAAAAAGTCCTTGCTTTGTCAGTGTCGTGACTGAGATGGGCCCTAATTATAACCCGTCGGAAAGCTGCAGAAATGGAAAGACAACTGCCATAATTAGGAACTTCCAATGTGTTGAGGTACCCGAAAAGGAACACTTCTACGGGGGAAAACGCTGGGGACGCCGCACTTGGATCGTTTATGCTTCCGTCACCAAAGGCGATCGTGCCGCGCCACGCGGTCAATATCACTGAAACGCACTGTGCCGAGCCGCTCGGCGGCGGAAGCATAGACGACCCCTTACGCAAGCCGCCGCACCGCGCACCATGTTTTATTGCAGGACCTCCCCTTGGAAACCTGCCAAGTTCCACAAGCAGATTATTTTGCTTCAGGGTCCAGTTTGTTAAAACACTATAACAATAGCATAAGCAGCTTCACAATGACTCAGGCATTTCGATATCAGCAAGCGGCTAGCAGGACAGGCGCAAGGGTTAAGTCATTCCCTTGCTGGTGAAAAAGGGGCGTTCCCTGGGCGTTCACAGGCCCCTTGCATGGGCCTTCAAGGGAGGTGAAAAATTCACAAAGCATCGAGTCGTAGAATTTAGCAAGGAGGCTATGTTCCAAATACAAGGGGCCTGCAAAAACTCGTGATTTTTAGCAAGGGAGTCATCTTCGGTGAACAAGGGGGGCTATGCTCCAAGTACAAGGGACCCGTGAAGACTCGTAAATTTTAGCAAGGGAGTCATCCTCGGTAAGCAAGGGGTGTTCAAAAGCTATCGTATATTAGCAAGGGAGGTCATGTCCAATCTATCCATACTTCTCCTGCCTTGCTGCTGTTATGTGGGTTTTTTTAGCCACGGTTCAGAAAAAGGGCTTTAATCATGCCCCCCCCCCCGTCACTCAATTAGATCTCACTATACGATGAGAGCTCGTTCATCCTCTTTGACCTTCACAACCACACATTACACAAGCATGGCCAACTTTTAATGTGAAAAACAAACAACAAAGAACAAGAGTGAGACAAAGTATTAGAAAGAAGGTACACAACCACCCATTACATAAGCATGGCTAACTTTAAGTGCAAAAAAACAAAGAACAAGTGAAACAAAATATGAGTGAGATTTATATTATAGAAACAAAAAACTTTACAGATTTCTGAATCCTTCACAGATACAACAAGTATTGATATCATAAGCAAATGTATTGACATTGCCTTTTCGCGGACTCTGTTTTTATATATTTCCCGGCCAGGGCTTAGCAATACTTGATGAAACTTCAATATGTTTTGGGGTGTCACATGCCGTGCTTTAGGGATACACAAGCTTAGGATTTTGAGGTCTCAGTTTTTAAATATGGAGTTAGTTTATGATTTTGTGGTAAAATTTCAGAATAGAACTATACCCTCGAAACATATGTAGCTATTAATATCCCAAACCCATGGCACTCATTCTTCATTAGAAGCTCTTCTAAACCGCTGTATTACTTTATGAGAAAGTAATCTCTACCAGAATTTTTCTTAAAATGAATTCGAAACGAAATTATGCAATTTTGCATCTATCAAAGGCACTATTCATGATAATCTTTAAATTGAGATTATTCGCTATATTGATTAAGTGGCCTCCGGGTAGAACTAAAATGACGTAGAAATTGAGAAAAAAGCACCAGAAGTACACGAAATCCTTACGTATCACCCCGCCTCTTAAGTATCACAGGAAGTGTTTGTTGTGACAATGAAATCTTTTGTGGACCCGTCCTTCACAATTCTCTACTCCGTATTGCTCCGTTCTTGCCTTAGGACCCTAAAAAATCCTGATTTGCAATGAACATGTTCATCGAACCGGACAACTAGTCCATGTTATGGAATAATGTTACTGAAATACAACGTTTTATTGCGTCACTTGGAGCCCAAGGCAATGCTTTATGTAAAAACCTCGGGACGAAAATACCTTTAAAGGCAGTGTTCACGATAAAAATCGTTTTTCTGCTTTTCCGCCTATCTTGAAGACTCCCATGCTTATTCCATTGATGCTTTTGGAATCGTACAAGACCTTCTAGGAATGGAGTTATGGTCCTTCAAAAATTGAGCTAGGGAAGCATGGTGGACGAGTTGTCCGAGGCTTGTAACTTCCGTTTTTTTTGCAGCCGATGTATGCGAGCTGACCTGAGTAAAGACAGAAGTTGAAAATGAAGGGAAGAACGGGGCTGTTGATCGGAAACCATCGCTCATCTCACAATCTCGAGCATTCATTTGTTCACGTCGGTGGGCGTGGAAAGTGCATCTGGGAGTGACGAGCTGACGGGTGTCCAACTTTGGGGCCGTAGGGGACCGTTCCGAGCTCATTTTTCTTAGTTTTTCCAACGCTAGGGCTGCGCTTGGCCTCGCAGCTGCCGATCTCCACCAGAAAATCAGACATGGTTTTTATCGTGGACACTGCCTGCCTTTAAGTATCCCTCTCCGAAGTTAACGAAAAGGGCCAAGTTCGTGACCCAGTTTTACTTGGTCAAAGTCTACATATTTCAGATGGGTTGTCGAGCAATTAATTTTATAGGGGTAACTTTCAAAAACATGCCATAATATGTTTGGTTTTCGGTCTTCAGAAAATCTTGATAGGGATTATCTTCTCACAAGGTTATACTACGACTCAGAAGATCTTCCGATGGTAAATAACTGCTACGGGTTTGTAATTGTATTAGCCGTGTTTTGAGGGAATTGTCCTCATTTGAAATATTAAAAGGAAAATGCAAATGAATTTCATATTTAAGAACTGCACATGCAAAACTTAATTAAGCTTGCGTATGTGTCAAGAAAGAATTGCGATGCCCTATAGCATATCGAAGTTTCATCAAGTTTCTCTGAAACTTGGCGAAGGAATGTGTAAAAACAGTATCCGCAGAAATGAATGGCAAAAGATTCATGACCGCTACTGAAGCGGTAGTAAAGAAAACCCCAAAAATGCACCTGCACATGGGATGGGCACTATAAGATAACAACATTAACATGTAGAGAAACATCACTGGAGATGAGATAACAATATTCACAAGTAGAAAAACTACACTGAAGCCAAACCTGGGGTCGTTTGCACATCTTCCCCTTAAAGGCAGTGTTCACGATAAAAAATGTGTTTCAGTTTCCACCAGGAATGGGTAGTGGAAGAGCACACTGTAACGTTGACTTTGAAAGAACGCATGAAAACGAGCCAGGGAGAGCCCCAAAAGAGCCCGAAGTTGCAACTTCGAGCGCATTGAAAACCCCAAAAGCGCATCACACGCCCACCGACGTGAACAAATGAATGCTCGAGATCGTGAGATGAGCGATGATTTCCGATCATTAGCCCCGTTCTTCACTTCATTCTCAACTTCTCTCTTTACTCAGGTCAGCTCGCATACATCGGCTGCAAAAGACGGAAGTTACAAGCCTCGGACAACTCGTCCACCATGTTTCCTTAGCTCAAATTTTGAGGGACCATAACTCCGTTCCCAGAAGGTCTAGTACGATCTCAGAGACATCATTGGAATCAGTATGGGGCCGTTTTCAAGATAGGCGGAAAAACAGAAAAACGATTTCTATCGTGAACACTGCCTTTGAAGGCAGTGTTCACGATGAAAAAAGTGTTTGAAATTTTACTAGGAATGGGTAGTGGAGGGACACTCTGTAATGTTAACGTCGAAAGAACGAGATAGGCTAAGAAACAGAAAAACGATTTTTATCGTGGACACTGCCTTTAAACACAGGGGTATCCCTGCCGGGGTTAGAATTGATGGCTATGGAATGTACTCTAGAGACTTTCCGTGACCATGTTATCTTCCGTTTTATATGAAGAAAAACTATGAGAATTGGCTTACAGAAATAAGCTTTTCCCCTTGCTCTGTGGTAAGGGGCTGATAGGAGGCTATAGTTGCAGTGTTTTATCATGGGTTTTCTACAGATAATCGGATGATAACACGATCACAGTAAAGTTGCTGGAATTCATTTAATAATCATCAACTTTATCCCAGGTGAGAATATCCCCTCGTGTTTCAGGGGGAAGCAACACATACGACCTGTTACCAGTCAAGAGGAAAAACTTCGACACAAATGTCTTGAAAAAACATCGATCCATTTACATGGCTTTGCACTTCCCAACGGCCCATCTACACTACTCAGTTACAGGTCTCTTCTGAAACAGTTGTTTGTGGGATTAATTGCTCTATCAGAAAACAGAGCTGGTTACTGTAGCTAAGGTACTGCAGAAGGTGTGGAGAAGGCCAATTTCACTCAGACCCCCATAGAAGGGTAAATTGCTCAATTTTTAGCGGTTTTCTAATATCCCCCCCCCACCCACAAGCGTCCCCAAAAGCGTGATTCGGTCAAATTCTCAGCGATTTTAACAGACTCTTACGAGAGTGACTTGCTCTGTTTTTTTTTTTTTCGGTAAAGTTTGAAGAAAATACAGTGCGTTTCATAATTATAGGGCACCCTCGAATTTCCCTATAACACTTCTCCCATTATCGATCGGGCTTCTCTCTAAAAACTATAGTGATCAGCTTTAGAAATCGCCATTATAGTCATATTTCCGGATCACACGCGCATCTCATCTTTTTTAGAACACAGCTTTTCGTTTTTTGGATTGTTTCATAATTATAGAACACTTTAGGTAATCCGCATTTTTCTTGTTCCTACGAGTGAAGTAACGACAGTTTCATAGCGAATATGTTCTCTGCCTCTGTTTTACACCTCACTTTTAGAGGACTGTCGTGTTGATTTGTTAGCAGTCCTCTAAAACATCACGTTTCATCTCTTGCATGGCCTCCATTTCCTAATTGCTAGACGGGCCACGGTAAAATAGACACAGGTAAACTCTGGTACCGCCGTAGAGACCTGTTGATTTCGATCAATACCAGCAGCGGAGCGGTGGGCCTCGGTGAAATATAACTAGTGATAAGGATGTTCCGACGAAAAAGCCACCGCTCCGCGCTGTGATAATCGAAATCAACAGGTCACTACGGCGGTACCAGAGTTTAGCAACCAGGATGTGTGAAGAAACCCATGGGTCATGAATTGAAGCGAATTCTCAATCAAGCGTACGCGGGCCAGGACCAGACTCACGCAGAATTCGGGGTTGAGCATCCTTGCACAACCATTAGACGCTAACTTTGTGCAGCACAACATCGGATGAACAGCTATAAGGAAGATATCTTTGTTTAGAGAGATTCGCGGGATGACTCGGTTCAATTTGGCCCAGCTAAACAGGACAACCGGCTCGTGGAAGTTGAGCTGCCTGATCGGTGTTGCATGGCTGATGTTCTTGGGAAGGGAAAGCAGTTGATTCCTTCCTAGATGATGTGTTCGAGCCAAAATAAGTTCAACATGGGTGAATGGTGTAGACAAACATGCTACTGGCATGCTACCGCCAAGCGACAAGGATAGTGCTCTGAATGGAACTACGTTAGTTTCGCTGATGTTCATCGAAGCGTTCTGTGAGACTTGAGAGCGTGAGCTAGCTCTCGATTCTACTCGAATACTTTAGATTAAAGGCAGTGGTCGCGATCAAATATGCTTGTCGTCTTTTTCTCTCTAAACCCTTTTCTGGGTCTCGAGTAGTAGGACCTATAAGAAAAAATCACGAAAAAACCACCGTTTTGGGCCAAATTCGAAACCTGAACTTTCTTGTCTTTTGATGGTGGACGAGCCCACTCCACATCATCGGCATCGGTGACCTCTTACATCAAGAACATCTGCTGGCTTGAAATTGAGTTTCAACCAATGAAGCTTTGGATGTATGTACGCATCTAGTCAAAAACATTGACTGAAGTGATGCTTTAATTGTTCAATTGTTTTTATTCGTTAAATTTGCATTTATTTCTTCCTCTGAATGTCGATGATTTTTGACTGCTCGGCATGAGACTGCGATCCTTTTCGTCTTCGCTGTGCACGTGTGCACGAAACAGCTTCTTTGGTCCCTAGATACTCTAATTCTAGCCCGTTTTTCACCGCTCTACCTTCACAGTTTTTCAGCTGTTTGTGATCTAAGCTGATTTTTGTAGTTTTTTTCTATAACGTTTTTCATCGCGACCATAGCCTTTAAGTGCCATAAAGTGCTGGCACAGTGTAATTTACCATTTTCGAGTGGAAGGCAACGGCCAATCTTCGTATGCAAACCAGACAAAGCGAGGGTTTGAGCGCATCAGTCCTGATAGTTGTTCTTGGGCAGACGAGACGTGGCGGTATTGCAAGAGCCAGCATGTAATCCTAACCCAAACTTCAAGGAACACCTTGAAGGTACACCGAGACGTCGAATTTACGCTGGCCACAGCTAGGTTTAGACTGTGGAAGTGAACAGGCGTCTTAAGCTATAAGAAAACGACCAAACCAACTTAACAGTCCTTCAAAAACTCCCAAGAAAGACCCAATAACATCTGTATACGATAATAGAGCATGGCGATGGCCATACTTGCTATAAATGTATTGCGATTCCGTTGGTATGAACAAGTAACCTGCGGATTATCTAAGGTGTCTTATAATTATGAGACAGTCTAAAAAATGAAAAGTAGTGCTCTAAAAAAGGTGAAGAGCTCGTTAAATCTGGAAAAACAACTATAATGGTTATTTCTCAAGCTGATTACTATAGATTTGGCAGAGAGGCCCCATCGATAACGGTAGAAGTGTTAGAGTGAATTTGAGGGTGTCCTATAATTATGAAACGCACTGTATAAAGAATTGTCCACTTCGTCTCCCGGCCGAACTCAGATCCCCTATGAAGCTCCACACCCCGCACTGGATCCTGTTCCTGATTTAGGGGAATGGTATGCCTTGTCGCTGTAATGAGCGACAGGCATGCAACCTAGTACATTTCGCGGGGGCCGTTATTAGTCGGGTGTGGGTCGCAGCGGAAGCCTGTCGCTGGGCAGCGACCAGCGACAGCGACAGTTCATCGCAGGCATATCGATTTTCGGCCGATATTGATGGCAAACACTGCATCGCGTCGCTCGTCGCTGAGAGTATGATCCCGGCCTTAAGGGCGGGAATTCTGAAACAGGAGGTCGCTGTCGCTGTGCAGAGCGACGCGACCGGTGTTGCAGAAGTATACCATACCCCATAATCATTATACGGAGATTCTGAAGACTGCACTGCCACAACCAATCCGAAATGTGCGAGTTCGAAAAATTGCACAATCCGAAGAAATATTGTCGTTATCTGAGTGAAATTCCGGTCCGAATTTGCGGGCAGCGACTATTGCACCAAGCAGCTAGAAGATAACCGTGCCGAGACCTCGTTATTAGAGCACGAATACCAGCGGTCCCAACAAGATTTCGCGCGGCATGTGTGTGGTTGCCCGCAGCTGCGTTTCTCTAGAAAAAGTTTTTGGTCTTTTTGAGTTTAGAGGCGGCATACGTGCTCAAAAAACATCTAAATCAGAAGTTGGTAGCTGGCAGTATTGAAGACTGACGAAGAAACCGACGAAAATGCGATGGAAATAAAGAAATAATAGGTTGCTTTTGTATGGGGAAGAAAGCGGACGAGTTACACAGCAGCACACACGCTCAGTCAAAATAGCCAAACCAATAGATTCTAAAAGGCACAGTCCTACATACTTCAGAACCGTTTTTCAGTTTTTCTGCTCAGCTTGGAGACAATTACACGCTGATCGCAATGACGTCTCTAAAATCGCTCAGAACCCACCGAAGAGAGAGAACAAGGCTACGTCCCCTAAAACATTGTGAATTCAAACGGCGGGAATTTGAGGTCGGAAGTGTTCTTTCTCGTCATGCTCAGCATTCGCGCTGGAGCAGATCATAAAATAAAGCTAGACCAATAGCAAATGGAAGAATATAGATTTTTTCAGAATCCATCTCGCGCCTTGTCTCTATTGAGATCGACAAGTTTTTGTTGGGCGTTACCCATTTTTTAGTTTCTGGGGGCGTAGTCGGTTTTTCATCGCTTACTTGAGCGAATCGAGATTCCGAGCTTAACAGGCTTGCTACTCACGGCAGTCGAACCATAATATCGAGAAATGCCCTTGAGGTTGAACTGTGCCTTTAAGGATGACTCGCAGCTAACCGTCACGGCGGCTGCGGGGTGTAACTCGTCCATATGTTCAGGATGTTCATAGATTTGGGGGGAAAGCATTGAAACCTCCGGAAGGGTGAGATTCGCATGTGCGTGTGGGGGCTTTAACTACTTCAAAAGAAAAGGGAATTCCAATTTTACTCAGGCAAACTCAAATGTCGACAGCAGGTTGAAACACCTCTTTCTCGAGCAGCCGTCAATAACAGGTTCTTTCGGGAGTAAAACATGGACCTGTTATCGACCTGCTATTGAACTGTCGATAGCAGGTTCACAGCAGGTTGACAAGGCAACACATCCTACCGTCGGTGAGCATTGATCGTGCAAATCTCCCAATGCTTGGCGAAATATTCAGACGGTTTCGCAATTGAGGACGCCGCTTTTCTTTTTTTTACATTTTGGTTAGCACACCTGTTTTTGTGCAATAACGCCCAAATCAGGCCTGTTATTGAATGGAATTAATGCTCGAATAGTGTTCTAGGGATTTTCCAAGAATTCCACTATTTTGTTCACTTTTGGGATTTTAATATGCGATTTTTCCAAGCACCAGATATATTTGGAATCTTGATACATCTTTTTTTAAACATCCGATTCCGTCACGATTTTTTACTTTCTTCTCTATTTATCGGAGGTTTCATATTTTTTGCCTCTCGGTGAATTCCGTTTATTTGGGAATTTGAATAATTATTTGCTCTCGGTTAGGTTCAATGTCCGTTTGTTCGAGTATTTGTCTCAATTCAGCTGACAACATAATTGCCCATCAAAAAATTTTCAATTGTACAGGTATATTTTTTGAGAACCATTAGAAATTCGAAATCGAGTGATTGCTTGAGCATTTGTACAAATTTTCACACGAATACGCATAGCCTTTATTGAAAAATTTCTCAAGAATATAATTTACCATTATAACCACTTCAAAATTACCGAAAGCACGAATAACTTCGAATGAGACATTTTTAAAATTTTCGGATGAATTAAATACTCAAATAATGCGTTTCTGAAATTCCGGATTGGGTGAACAGATTTTAGTGAGGCCTCTCTTTTTCTTGACTGTACGATTGAATTTGAAATTCTGTCTTCTATTCGAAGCGAATGCATACTTGGAAAACATATCCGAATAATCGGACGAAAATCAGGTTTTTCCAAAATATTTCCAAGTATTTAGATCATAAATACTTTCTGCGCATTTTTTTTCAATAGCCGCAAATTTGTATGTAGTTACACAAAACTGGCCTCCCATTCAGAAAATCGAATATGCGAGCTCTATTAACAAACCGAATATTCCATAACCCAAATGATTCACATTTCTGAATGAATCGAAGGTGTGGAAAAGCAAAAATCGCAATTTTCGACTGAAACGAACACTTGAAAAAATCAGAAATTGGATTTTCCGGTTGAATCGAATATTCAAAAACTCAAATCTACTAACTCTCTGAGTTTATATCACTCGGGCTCCTTGACTCGGGTTCAGAAGGGCGTCGGCACGCTGCTTGAGCATCTTTCATAGTCCTGGCCGCAAGCGCGGCACGCACGGTGGGCTATGAAACTTTTCACCGCTCGGGACGCGCTTGTCGCCCATCCAGGGGCGGCATGCATGAAAACACCGTGAAAGTAAGGGTAAACGTTCGCGCGTGTGTGCAAAGGTGAGCGGCCAGCGCGTAGACCCATACAAAGAGCCAAGCGCACCTCCATCGTGGCGCCGTCCGGACCGCCATGGCGGTTTTACCACTTGTATCATTACACGGTGCTCAGTTCAAGTCTACTGCAACATAAACAACTCTACCGTTATCCTACGCTACCGTGTGCGCAAATGCAGGCTAAGAATTTTCGTGCATGTCACAATCTTTCTCAACTTTACTCCGCACAGTCATTTCGGTAGTGCCGTGCATTTCATAGTTGCTTCCCGTCTTTTTTATTCTTACAGCGTGTCGCGCGGTTGAAAGTTTCATAGTCCACCGCTCGTCCCGAGCGGCACGTGCATTTCGCGCTCGAGGTGAGGGCTATGAAAGATACCCTACTTACGGAGGGTAGATCAGCAGGTTTTCCCTTATGTGTACCATCTGTGGAAAAGCGTGATTCTGATCGTTCCGGGCGCGTGCGGCGCGCGCGATGCTGGTACCTTGCTGTCTCTAAGCGGTGTTGCTCGCAGCGACGAAAAACACTGGGTGATTTAATATCGATTACATTCAGCGACGATGACGACCGATGCGGCGTGAAGGGCGACTAGGAGGCACCGATACGGCACTAAATCACTGCCAGCGAGCGGCAACCGACGCCGCGACGATAATGTTTCGAAAAAGTTTTATCGCCGCGTAAAGGCTGGCGCTCGGCGTCCACTCGCCGGTCTCTGCTACTCTGCAGACCCCTTAAAGGTAGCATACACGCTCGTAAACGTGATTGGGATAACTACGGAAATAGAATGGTTTGGCTCAGATTACAACGCCTACGCATTTTGAAGCGTCAAAAACAACCCACAATGTCGTTACAGAAGTAGCGAGTTTGGCCCCGCATGTATTTTCACGCCCCCTGCATTTGGCCTTTTCCTGCAACGCAAGGTTGGTGGGTCATCTTCAGAGTCGGTACTGTTGGTGAATTGCCTAACAAGAGAACCACGCACGTCACTGACGGCGATGATGATCCAGAAACGCTGCGTTGGAAAAAATTTCAAATACAGGGGGCGTGAAAATACGGGCGGGGCCAAACTGGCTACTCCTGTAACGGCATTGTGGGTCGTTTTTGACGCTTCAAAAAGCGTAGGCAGTATGTTGTAAGCCATACGGTTCGATTCACGTTGTTATCCCAACTACGTTCACTAGCGTGTATGCTGCCTTTAAAGGCAGTGTTCACGATAAAAATCGTTTTTCTGTTTTCCCTCCTATCTTGAAAACCGACCCATGCTGATTCCAATGATGTCTCTGAAATCGTAAAAGACCTTCTGGGGACGTAGTTATGGTCCCTCAAAAATTGAGCTAAGGAAACATGGTGGACGAGTTGTCCGAGGCTTGCGCTTTTGGAGTTTTCCTTGCGCTCGGAGTAGAGATTTCGGGCTCTTTTGGAGCTTTTCCTGGCTAGTTTTCATGCGTCCTTTCGACGACAAAGTTACAGTGTGCCCCTCCACTACCCATTCCTAGTAGAAACTGAAACACATTTTTCATCGTGAACACTGCCTTTAAGGTAGGGATCACACTTGCAGTGACGAGCCACTCGGCGCAATGCTTACCATCAATATCGACCGGAAACCAATATGCCTGAAAAGCATAGTCGCTGTCGCTGGTCGCGGCAGGTATTATCCCGGCCTAACCTCCGCTCCGCACCAGCCCGCGCCGGAACCACAATAATTTCCCTGTTTTAGGGGGTTTTCAGAGTTACATCGCCGATCGCTGCGATAGCATGCTTCGAATGAGAATTAACATGCGATGCAATAACGATCAATTCTCATGATTATATAGCACCTCTATCTATAGCACCACACGGTGACCGAAGTCTAAAATAGACCTTACAAGCTATATGTATCTTTTCAGCAAATATGGATTACCTTTCGTACGCGCAACACTTCCTCTACCTAATAGAGCTACCCGAAATCTCTACGTTTGTATTTTACATCGAAGTGTTGGGAGAGGTTCAAGGGACCGAAAATATTCTAGTACACCTCGCTCACTTCTTTCAACCCATCGACGCTGTTTAAGATCCTAGAACATTTGAACTACTTGAGGACTGATTCCCAGTACCAAATCGAGTTCGTGGAACTTTATCTCAATTCAGCGAATTTCGAATTTCTTGAATTGTTTACGAGCATTATGCGCAACGATTTATCCCACTGCATAGATTCATTTTGCCAAATCTCAAAGTTTTTTCAGAGATTCGATTTATCTGGAGAGAAATAACCAAGATCGGAAAATAGTTATAATCAGATAAGACAATGTGAATAATACCTACACCCATAAATGTGAGGTTTAGTGTGGGAAAATATTCGGATCATGAGGCTGTGCTGGGAAACCCCGTTTTGAAAAAGTCCCGGAAACTGCGGATTTCGCTTTATGGGAGAAATTTCGTTAACCCGTTTCATTAATTACCATAATCCAGCCCTCACATAGTCAAGTTCTATAGAGTTATTTTTCTCAGATCTCTCGGTTTTTATATCTTTACTACATATTTGTTGCTTAATGCTTCAAATGAAGCCTGTTACTGTGCTTATCTGGGCCAAATTCCGGTCCGCATTTGCGTCTCGACACGCTTTGCGGCCGCACGCTCCCGAGTCAGAAGAGCTTCCAGCGCAGCAGCCGCCGATTTGCTGACTCTGGGTGGGTTTTGGAAACTGGAAACTAAGAAGAATTGGAGAAAATTGTATAAAGAAGCCACATCGAGTGGGCTTTGGCGCTGGGAACCCGAATGACTCGAGCGCGTGCGGCCGCAAAGCGTGTCGAGACGCTATTGCGGACCGGAATTCGCCCCAGATAAGCACAGTAAGCCGAACCGATTCGAAAGTAAATTAAATAATATTTTTCATTTTTTCTCTTCTGCTGGCCACTGGAAGCTTCGAAATAACTGAAATAATGAACCAGTAAGAGTTGGACCTTGATAAGAAATAGAAAAACCGGAATGCCCATGTTTAGGCGCCATTCATGCTCCTCAACACCCTTGCGGCACTCGCGTGGCGCGCGGGCGTGGCGTTGGAGTCAAAATGGCCTACCCCTCGTCAGCGGGGCACGCGCGTGACGCCCGCTCCGCCATAACGGCAACGACTTTTACAACTTTTTCATCATTTTTATTATTAAATCACCATCAATTTCATTCCGTTCTATGATAATTAATCCTAGTATCATTATAGCGATGTACAGTGTTCGCTTGCTGAACAAAGTTAAGGCTCATTTTGATCCGCTCCGCCACAGCGTCGCCGCTGGAATATTCGTAGCCTACGCAAGCGCCTGACGCGCGTAGAAAGTATTCATACTATAGTTGTACACGAACAAAATTTCGAAAGATTTTTCGAAATTTTTTTCATTCGTGCGAAAATTCGTCGAACGAAATTGTTTCCAAATTTCGTTCGTTCGATATTTTGCCGTGCGAAATTTTGTTCGAATTTCGTTTGTTCTAGATTTTTTCGAACAAAAAAGTTCGATTTTCGTTCGTTCGACTTTTTTTTCGAAATTGTACAACTATAATTCATACCCCCAAACCCCGCCCGCGGGAGACGTGTGCCGCGCTGGCGTTGAGGAGTGTGTTTACTGCCTTTAGGGAAGTCGAGCATGGGGACGGCTACAATAACAGCTAGGGATAGGAATACTACAGCAATAGTTTTTGAATCCTGCGAAGTTCCAGCTCGTTTAGCTGCTCCTCCGAATTTCGCAGTTGGCCACCCTACCAATAATAGCCCGGCGTTAGGATGTCTACAGCGAAATGGATAAATCCGGCGGTAGCAGGTCGACAGCTGAACCTTTCGGGGCTTCAGTTAGGCCATGCCGCCGTCTGCGAATCCGGCGCCAGGAGGTCTACAGCTGGACCTTTCGGCGTGATACCAGGTTCTCTCGCGCCGAAATCACCATCTTTTTCGTGTCCTCAGCTGATGTGCTCTGTGATGACACCTCAGAAACCTCCTGTCGACATTTGAGTTTGCCTGAGTAGTTGCATATCCGTGCTATAAAATGGGCGCGGTGGACGAGCTGTTTGACACCTCTTCAAAACACAACTTAATTGATTTCCTTAAAAAAGGACCCAATTCAGTTCCATGCTTTCAGGAAGATGAGGCTAAATTCAAAACACTGCGCATTTGGACGGGTTTACGTGCACGCAAATGAGAAAAAATATGAGTTACATCACCCGTAGCCGCCGTGATGGTTAGCTTCGTTTTTAAGGATGAAACCCTGGGTAGACTCTGGTTCATTTCAACTGAACTCCTGTTTTCGATTATCATGGCGCGGAGTGGTGGTTTTTTCGTCGGAACCTCTTTATCACCAGTTATATCTCACCGAGGCCCACCGCTCAGCAACTGGTGATAATCGAAATCGAGTGGTCACCAGAGATTCTCCATAGTCTAGTTCATGCCGCCGCGTGGAGATGAGGACTGCGGACTGGAGTCTCGTTACGCCAAAGGCGGCAAATTAGTAGCGTTCAAAACCGCAGTCTTGTTTTTAGATGTAACAACCGTCTATCAACTGACCTATGGTGCATTTTCTTTGCTCCGAGACTAAATTTGCAGCCGTATTGCAGCAGATAAAGAATCTGCTCACTCGCGTGCGTACGCTTCATGGTTAGGTAAGAGTCTCGCGTGCTCAGCGGATGCGGTAAACCCGTTGTTCATGGATGAGTATTAAAGACACAGTCTAACCTCTGGGGTAATTTTTCCCATTATAGCCCGACCGCAGAACAAAGCAACACTGCCAAGCGCGGAATTCCAGTTCGCCCCAAAAGAGAGGAGAAAGCCGACCACGGCCCCAGAATAGAAAAAATGGGTTATTCCCACCGACATGTTCTCGGCCTCATTAGCGACCTGACACGCGATGGATTTTATTCAAAATGTGTAATTATATTTCCTAATTATACGGCTCTATATTGCCATCTACTCAAGAGCGATGACTCTTAATCCGTATTCACCACCCCGAATGACCCCGGATACAAATTTTGGGACCTTGATCAAACTACCGTATACCCACCGTAATCCAGCGTAATCTGTAGAAAATCGGCAAACGGACCTCCAATTCGTGTAAAGCACATCAAATTACTCTCAGAGAATGACTTTGTGACACATCTATCGAAGAAATCTGAAAATCTCGAAAGTGGCGTGTTGTCCTCAAACTTTTGCGCCGCTGAGAGGCTCTGAGCGAATTGAGCAGAATACTTCGGTAAATTGACGAATAAACCGGAACTCTTTGGCAATAGACGACCCACTAGAGATATTTCCTGAGAAATGAGCACCCCACTGGAGCCGTCGAATGGTTGTCTTTTTTAAACATACTGAACTGTTCAATGTGACCAACCGAGCGGACGGCCACGATTAAGCAATCGCTAATTCGATTGTATTCTTTAGTGGATCGTCTATTCCGAAAGAGCACTAATAAACCTCTTATTCGTGATCGGCGCCCAAAAAACCCTATGGAGGGAATTTAAGTCGAATCGGGAACATTTTTTGAAGCGCTTTCAAAACATTCAATTTATATAAGAGAGCGCTCAACCAAGAATCCGTACAAGTCGAAAGGCTGTCAGTTTGGGCAAAAAGTTCAGAAAACGTATTATCGCTCAAACATTTCGCGGAGGGGTTGTTTTGGGCGCTGAACACGATTATGAGGTCCGTTTCCAGATTTTCGAAAGTTTACAGAGCGTTTTGGAAGGTACAAAAACCATAACAAACCACCGTTTTAGGCTCATAACTTCTCGTAACCAGAGGCTCGGGACGGTGTCTTAAGGAGCTTTTAGAGTGGCGTCGCTGCGAAATTCGCTGTCGCAGGGCTTGTTCAAAAGATGGGGAGTGCTACGCAGTACTACGTAGCACTCCACATTGTTTGTACACGTCCTGCGACAGCGAATTTCGCAGCGACGTCGCTCTGAAAGCCCCTTTACTATAAATGCTCAAAAGATACTAGCAATACAGTTCGTTTTCGAAGATTCGACCAACGCTTTGCATGCTTCCCTTGTAAGCTCTGGAACTCGTATAATAAAGTGAGGTCTCTTAATAGTCCAGATAAAAAAAATCGTAAAAATAAACCTAAAAGATCTCAGAAGAACGAAATAAGTGGAGATGGAAAGCACTAGAAAGAACCGAAAATTAGAACAAAGAAAAAAAGAAAGCCTCTCGTAAGTACCTTTTTCCCACAGCCATGTGCGTACCGAAGGTTCTGGAGAACAGTGCTCTGGATTGCCAGGTCGAGTGGTTCTGCAAATTCGAAAACTTGAATATCCAAAAAGAATGGAATCAATTACAACTTTGTACGTACAAGCGGGCGGACTCACTAAATGAATATGTATGTATGAAAAAGTAGAGCTATGGCACAATCAATGTGGTAATCATAGCTGTAAAAGAAGGATTCATCCGTAATGTATATGTATACTGCAGCGACGCTATCTTTGTAGAACTCAAAAAGTCAGATTTCAGTTCCTATAAGAAAATAATGTAAAAAGGTATTGTAGCGGAAACAGAGCAAGAGAAAAAGTATCGTCGATCACTGGTCGAAAGATCTATCATAGATAGGCTTTACTTCGGAACAAAATTTACTCGGTGCATTGCGAGAGACAAACGTCGAGAATGAGTGGTTGATCAACGGAGTCGAGTAGCAGAGGGAACCAAGTGCATTTCGAGTTCGAGCAGTCGTGTCAATACAAAGACAAGTCAAGACAAGACATTGACACGTCTGGGCCTGTTTACAATTGACGCTCATTTCAATTGATCGTGACGACCACGGCCATCATTGGACGCCATGATCAAATTCGAATTCTATCCCGAGCTCGCGAACACCGCATTTCAAATTTTTACAAGGGCGGCTTTGTGGTGAAAAATGAGCTCCGTCCCCGAAATTTCTCGGTGTCCACCCGCCGTGTCGTTCGCACTGGAATGCACAGAAAATCCGACCGAATGGGTTCTCAATTATATTTCGCACTGCGATTGCGACGCCTCCTAAAGCGACATTTTTCAAACTGGGGGAATTCTAAAGCTATCGCAGCGAGGAGGGGGGGGGGGCTAATGTGGTATCGTGTTTGGCCACGCCCATTTGACAGTGCCGCCGCGCAATTCAAGCTCCTAACCGGTGTTTTCCTTCCCTTCCAGAATCAGGAAATTCGTTTCCGCGTGGGAAAATGGGCGTGGCCACGTATGATACCACCCCCCCCCTTGCCGCAATAGCACTCCAATTCTTGTTCAGTTTGGTAAATTCAAGTCATATAAATCACTTCATTGAACTCAAACTGCTTTACTCTGGATTAAAGTGGGGATGGGAACGATACGGACGTTCACAACACTGAATACTTCACAGGCCTACCTACAGAAACTCGGTTTGCCCAGAAATAATAAAGAAGATTAAAGGTTAGAGCGAAAGAAGGTTAATTAGAACAGGATGACATCACACGACGCTAATCGTTGGTGTATATCATCGATTTTTTTGAGTTACGCCAGCAGCAAGGGGACCTCAAAGCCGAATTCGCTGCGGGACCCCTCTACCAACATCAAGGGGTCAGAGGTCATGAGAGGAAGAGCGTTGCAAGTTCAAGGGAATATGAAGGGAATAGGAGAAACAACAGCATCAAGGGAGGTGAACTCTCCCTATTGGCTATTTCGAAAACAATATTAGCAAGGGGGGATACCTCTTCAAATACGGAATCAGCAAGGGGCTGAACTGTGACAGCAGCAAGGGAAGCGTGCTCAACGAACCAATCACAGAGCAGAGTGGGTGGGGTTACGACATCATCGCGATGCCTCGTCTAGCGCTGCATGAGCAAGGGAGTAGATGTCAAGCGGTGGTCATTCCGAATCAGCAAGGGAGTCTAAATCTCTTATGGACAGACAGGCCCCCGACCAATCACGTGCGACCACCCACCTAGCAGCAGTGCTGCCTTGATCGGCCTTGAGCCTGCATCGGTGAAAATGGGGCGGAGAGTGGTCTTTTGTTAGCCCCTTGCTAATATCAGTTTGCCTGAAGAGAAGAGTAATAAGATAAGATAAGTTTCTCTGCAATATCTCTACGATGGAGGAATAACTTATCAGTAGACTAACATTTTGAAAGCTCTCAACTTTTTTTGGTCTGCAATTAGAAGTGCACGCAAGACAACAGAATCTACACGGCTAACAACCTCAATGTCAGGGTCTTTTCATTCCGCCGGTGTATTCTTAGAGCCTCAGAGAGCCTAAAATGGGTTCGCGCGACATACCGTTCAACTCCGCAATGCCGTTCAGTCCGCAAAGTGCACACTCATTGCGAAAGCGTGCTGCGGCGCGGTTGTGAGTATCCTCAGACAGGGATGTGGGATCACCCGGGCGGTTTCTGCCTTTGGTGCCAGGGTGCTCCCACCGCCCGGATGATCCATCATCACTGTCTGAGATTACTCGCAGCCGCGCCGCAGTACTCTTTCGCAATCAGCGTGCACTTTGCGGACTGAACGGCATTGCGGAGATGAATTGTACGCGACGTCGCACAAGCGGTACATTTCCCCTTGCTACTGGTTTTGGTCACGACAACGCCATTCCAGAACTTCCAAGTCATATCGGTAGAAATAGTAAAAAAAAAATGCTCACAAAAAATACATTACCTTAGTCGTTAGAGTAACGCAAAAAAGCTCGTTAGTCGTTAAAATCGTTAGTTGTAATAACGCATATTCCTGGGCTATGTTAACCAGAAGTGAGCGATCGCTTTTTCGTCCGGACATAATTGTCAATGGTTATGTTTTGCCATGGCCCTCCGCTGCGGGTGATATTTGAGATGAAGAGCTCTTTAGAGATGCTCCGGAGAACTATCTACATCATACTACGGGTAAGCTCATAATCGTAGAACACTCACATCCTTATTGAGGTACACGACGAATTTGGGGTACACATCCTTCATAAACTCTTCCTCCGTCTTTTTTCCCATTCCCCTCAACTGAATAAAATGGATACAGTGTGTTAGGCAAAAGCGGTAAGGATAGCCGTAAAATGTGAATACGGAAAATGGGAAGCAATCCTATACATTCTTATCGAGTATAGTGCAGTCCACGAAACGTTGCACTTCTAGACATCAATGAGAAGCGGTTGGTTGAAGATCAATGTACACAAATCTCCTAGCAGAGTGTTCGCCACCGCTCGAGCGGAGCTGCAATGGATTCCATGCACATTGATCTCGAATCGACGGCTTTTCATTGATATGCAGACGTGCAACTTCTGCCGAAATACACCATACACTGCAGTTACGTGATGTTACGCCATAGATATATACATCACTAGCCTGTATTAATTTCCTCTGCCTAGCGGCGACGATGCAGCATAATACAGCATTCGCAGCCGACACGATCAAGAAACCACCTCCTTTTCGGTCATCCGGTATCTCGTCATAAAAAAGATTTTTTTCAAAAGTTCACAAGTGCTGTCAACCACGCTTTTCGTTCTCTGACTGGCGGCCGATCCCAGTGCACGCTGGAGTTTCGGAAAACGGTCTGTTGAAAGTTGTGGGGTTGATTGAAAAAAACAATTCCAAAATTGGGTAAAATCCCCTGATGCACCTGAGTAGATCAAAAGCGACAAAAACATTATACATTTTCCAGAAGTTCAGCTTCCCGGCGAAAGTGATGATTTGCATTGTCATTTCCCAAAGTTATTATTAATAAAGTAAAATATAGCGTCTTTAGTGGGTTAGACATTGAAACATTCCTCAAATATTCAAGGGATTGATTTGGCGAAAAAAATTATTAAAAGTGAAGAAAAATTCAGAAATGTAGTGAAATGACTCAAAATTACGATTTTGCGGCCGATCATGAACCTACAACCAATAAGTGTAGTGGAAGACTAGGAATCAGTTTTTGCAATTTCCTCCGTTAAACATTTACAGGCGAATTCGCGTGCGATGCGAATTGAAGTGCTGCGTTAACATAGTTTACTTACGTAGCACGGCATTGGCCGAGTTCCGATCACAGCTTCCAGAATAATGAATTTTTGTTCCAAAACGTGCTTGTTTACACTTTGATATGTTCAACAGAGAAGTTTGTGAAAACCGACCCTTCACTACACTTACCAGTAGTTGGTCCATGCTTGCCCGCCAAATCGTATTTTGAGTCATTTCACTACATTTCTCGATTTTTCTTTACTTGCAATCATTTTGCACCGAGTCGATTACTATTAACATTTTGAGACATTTTTCATTTTTTCTCAATAAGGATGATACATTTTGAATTTTTATTGATGTTAATTTCAGAAACATAGCAATAGCGAATAATTATTTCCGCAAGGAAGCTAAACTTTCAGGAATTTCATTGAGTTTTACTAAAGCTGTTCTTTCTGATTTGATATATTCTCAGTGGTTTTATTTCAGGAAAGAAAATCTTCTTACAAATTTGCCTTCGGTGAGTTATAGCCGCACTTAGCTTTATATTCTGGGAGATTAATTACACAGACCATTTTCTAAAACTAAGATTTATGCTGGGAAAGGTCCCTAGTGAGAAGACAAAGAAGACGGAGACCTGCAAAGATGTAAAATGAAATATGTACCTGATACAGGAATGATTCTGGGAGGCCTACTGCCCGTCCCACCCAATCTATGACCACCGCCTCCAACTCTTGTATTCCGGGAGATTCTCGCTGTAAAGCAATTGTTATAGGGAGCGCGTAGGAGAAGCCTGTTAGCCTTGATCTATTGAGATAACTATAGAGACTAGTTGAACTCACAAGACCATGCCCGAGTAGGCACATGAAATTCGTCACAAAATCTCCGAGCATGAATGGAAAACATCGGCCGCACGGAAAGAAGGCGTGAAATCGTGGGTGTTGCCAGTGCGTTAACTGTAAACATCTAACAATCAGCCTCTAACCACTGTGCCCGTCGTATTCATGCAACCACAAGCCCGGAAAGTGGCGTAACCTACCATACCTTTCTGGAGGATATTGGTCGTTTTTTCGGGTCGATATTGGAGTTGCGGGCAGCCACAACCCACTACGTCTACCCGCTATATATATGTGGGAACGAAACCTCCCGTGTGGCCACCAGATCGCCGGGAGCCGTCCAGCCAACCCGCCGACTACGTCGTGTGGACTTTGAACTTTCCCGGGAGGCTCCTTCTGGTTCATGAGAACCGCAACAGCTTATCTTTGATTATTGCCGTGTTCATACATCCCGCGATGCACGACCTCCTCATTGTATATCAGGCACGTCGGACATAGGCGCTGTATCGCCTCTTCGGTCACGGAATGTATGAACCTGGCCTTACGCGCTGGAGAGACCGCTCCCTTTATGAATGTGGCCTTACTGGAGTGGGAATATTAATGCATTCACGGAGCCGACCTCAATGTTAATTTTTCACTGACCTGTGGAACGATTGTGTACTGAATGTAGTGCAACAGCTCATCGAAACAGTCCGGTGTCTCCGGTGCTTTGAGTGGCATTGACTTGTACAAGCGGCCCGGAACCTCATCTGAAATCAGCAGCCGAACACATCACAATCTCGCAACTTTCGGAATAGTGTGAAAGTGAATATTCCTGTCGCGGTGAATGTATATTTTCATAGCTCGGCGGAAGATACGTGGATTTATTACCACTATAGGGAAGCACTATAAGTCATAGTAACCATTTCGAAAGAAATGTAATTTTCTAGAACCATTTTTATACGAAAAGTTTGAATATGCCCTTCGCAGCTGTCTAGACTTTCTCTGAAAGAAGTTATGAGCGTTTTCGATGATTCGAGGCAAGCCATGGAGACCCCATGGAGTTTTTAGGGTGTTTTTGAAACTTTTCTCCGGATTTAGCTAAAACCATGCATGTATGGGTAGTCTGGGGTGCTGAACACGAATTTGAGGTTCGCTTGTCAAAATTTTAAGGTATGCTGCAGGTTACGGTAGGTAGCATGCCATTTAGGAGGCAAAACCTACCTTAAAGGCAGTGTTCACGATAAAAATCGTTCTGCTGTTTTCTCGCCTATCTTGAAAACGGCCCCATGCTGATTCTAATGATAACTCTGAAATCGTACAAGACCTTCTGGGAACGGAGCTATGGTCCCTCAAAGATTGAGCTAAGGAAACATGGTGGACGAGTTGTCCGAGGCTTGTAACTTCCGTCTTTTGCAGCCGATGTATGCGAGCTGACCTGAATAAAGAGAGAAGTTGAGATTGAAGGGAAGAACGGGGATTTTGATCGGAAATCAACGCTCATCTCTCGATCTCGAGCTTTCATTTGTTCACGTCGGTGGGCGTGTGTTGCGCTTTTGAGGTTTGCAATGCGCTCGAAGTGGCAACTTCGGGCTCTTTAGGAGCTTTTCCTGGCTCGTTTTCATGCGTTCTTTCGACGTAAGCGTTACAGTGTGCCCCTCCACTACCCATTCCTAATGGAAACTGAAACACATTTTTTATCGTGAACACTGCCTTTAAAGGCATCGTACGCGCAAAAAACCGTATCTCAGTTTTTGCTGTTTTTGCGCAGGCAATGCTCTGACATACAGAATAAGAGTGGAAAGGCTCCACAAAACCATCAACTTTCGCGAGAAAACTCGTTTTGAAACGTCTCGAATTATTCTCTTCCCACCCCTCCGTCAATTTCGGTGTGTCTGGTGCAATACGTCGGAAGTTTTTTTCGCAAACGTCGGATGTGTTTTTTTGCTTTAAACTTATTGAGTGGGTGAATTTTTCTTGCCTTTCATTCACTGGAACTTATTCAAAAAAGAGAAGTATCCATTGGGCAAGTTTGGATGTTAGAATTTCCCGAATTAAAAATTTCAAATGCTGAATCATCTGCGCCTGTGATGGCGCTTCTGTTCCTTGTGCTAGATGGTTGGTGAAAACTGGTGGCGGATCGTCATTTTGATCCACTCCAACTTCAGAACCAAATGTTTTCGAAGCGCAAAACTCCACCGACGTGGTCCACCGGGTTCATTCATGAGATTGAGCCTGAAAAATGGAAATTGGTTTTCAGCGCGAACGATGCCTTTAATAGTTCGAGAGTCGACAAGTGAACATCGAGTTCATATTCAGCACCCCAAACAACCCCCACACAGAAACTTTGAGACAAATCTGAGACTTTGACCAAACTACCGTATATCCACCGTAATCTACCGCAAGCTGTCAAAAATCGATAATCTGACATAAGATTCGTGTTGAGCACTCCAAATAACCCCCAGAAGAACGATTTGAGCCGCATCTGTCGCCCAATTCCGGAAATCGTCCAAAGTCGATTTTGCCGTCGATTTTCTCTGCCGATCAATCAATCAATCATTTATTTGTCAATCAATCATAAACGATGAACGACAACATAAAAGTAATTAATCTACATCCAGATTGACTAAGCCTAAGCAAACTAAGCTCCTCGCTTGCGAAAAAAGCGCCTCTATTTGAAAGATCTGACGTTTTGATTATAAGCTCATCGAAAATTAGTGGCCATTCACTTAGAGAAAAAATTGTTCTGAGTAAGATCCGTAGCAGCCAACAGTTTAAGGGGTTCCAAGAAGGGATGGCTAATTGAGAAAATAAATAGAAACAAATAGAGCAAACGAGAAATATTTTACTTTGCTCTTCAACCAGCATGAATGTGACCTCTCGTTGACTCCCCTCGTTGACATCAATTCCGCACAGAGAATTTGGCCAGATTTTGACTATTGATCAGCCGTCTGTAGGATAACCCGATGGGAAGCTTTGAACAAATTTAGTCGAAAACTTTGGAAAAACGAGAAATCAACCTCAGATTCGTGATCAGCACCCCAAATAACCTCCCCAAATTTTAAGTCAATTCTGGAATATTTTTCTAAAACGCTTCGAGAGCCCTCTAATTGGTATAAATTCCAACCGGAAATCCGTACAAGTCGAAGACGCTGTCAGTCTGCGCAAAGTTTGGAAAATGATCCTTCACCCAAACTTTGCCTAGGGGAGGGTAGTTTTGGGCGCTTAACACGGTTATGAGGTCCGTTTTCGGATTTTCGTGAAAATAATGCGCTTTTTGGATGGTACAGTAGGTACGAAAATCAGAGAAAAACGCCTATAACTTCTTTTAGAGTGTGTCTAGGCAGCTGCGATAGGCATATTCGGACTTTTCGTCCGAAATCGGTTCTAGAAAAGTACATTTAATTTGGAATGGTTACTATGACTTATAGTGCTTCTCTTGTAAAAGAGCGCTGTTTTAAACTGCTATGAGAGAGCGCACACCACTTCAGTGGAGCCCAAAAATCTTTTGACGAAGTTTTAGCGATGCTGTAGATATTAACCTCTTGGGGTATCTTCTAGTATGGAGCCAAATCTACTCTGTTCCTTCGCGTGTTTGTGCTGAGCAAGGGGAGAGACAGCGAAAAAGTGTGGGGGAGAAGGAGACACAGCACACGCGCGCAGACCCACGCTATAAATTGAAACAAATTCCACTTCGAAATGGGGGACATGCCTACGGCAGCTGACGAAAAGTTCATCAGCATTCAGAAATTGGTATCAGATTTTGATCAGCTCCTCAAGTGATCCCTTGGTCCAAGTTAGATATATCGATTATAGCGCGACGTCCGCTGCATACAGTATATTCAGTGGAAAGACGCAACTGCACATCCGCCTTTTTCCGTTGCCATGGACTGTATTATAACAATGATCTAGTCCAAAAAGGGTGCTACGCACCGAGACGTCACCAGGAAAGGGGAGATTTGTTTAGAAGAATTCACCATCCCGCAAAGTTTTTGGTAAATTCTAGTTTTTCTCCATTTTCAGGAGCCTCATATACACTAAATATTTTGACACACTATAAGACACAGGATCGGAGCATATCGCCATAATTGGAAGTTGGTCTTCGGCTAACTTAAAATACCCATCAAAACTTTGACCAAAAATTGGAGAAGTAGCAACAGATTGGGGATCTGCATTTCAATTAATCCCTGGCGAAGCTGCAGCAAAACATATGGTTCAGTTCCGCAATAGCGTTCAGTCCTAATTATCACAATCGTAGAAGCGAAGCGGTTGTTTTCAGAAAATTCAACTGTGAAAATGAAGAAATCGTTCTCAAAACAACCGCTTCGCTTCTACGATTGTTACAATGAGACTTTGCGGACTGAACGCGATTTCGGAACTACATCATAAATCGTTGACCGCTAGCCTACCACATCCAAAGAAGTCGAATCGACAATCTTAAGTTGCACAACAGATGCTTTCTCAGCACTAAAAATGACCCCCGGGCGAAGTTTCAGCCACATCGGTAGCGTTTACCTACTACGGTTACCTAATGTAACCCATGGAGCTTTGGAAATCGACTAGCGAGCATACAGTCGACATGAATCGCTATGATACTTTGCCTTCCTTATTGAGCGTTGGCGCATACATGGTGTACATATTTTTGTAGCATACATGCACCGAGTCTAGCCAACGTACAACAAGGAACGCAAAGTCTCAGTGCGATACGCGTTCGCAACAACTATTGCATTCAACCCCATTTAGTGAAACATGGGCCGATTTAATCTAGACCATAGAAGTTCAAGATTCTCATAGGGTCAGATTTGTAGATGCTGATTCAATATTCAGGAACATTTAAAATGCTCGTCCACTGTGATTGTAAAAAGATTTCGGTATGAGTAATTTTTCTCAGGAAAGACCTCACTTCTCTGTACTTGAAAAAAACTGAACGTTTCATGGCATGCTCGGACAATAGGTGTGGACTGACCGCTAGCAATCAAGCACTCTGCGGGCGGAACGCCAGCAAGTTGCGGGCGGATCGCTGCCCATCGTGGCCTCGCCGGGCGGATCGCTGCGTTTTGGCGGGCGGATAGCAGCACTTAGAAAAGTTTATCACGTTAGCGGGAGGATAGCCGGCAAGCTCTAAAGCGGTGATCCGCCCGCAACCTGCCAGCGATCTGCCCGCCAGGGCTTCGATAGCCAACGATCCGCCCACAACTGCTTTGATAGCCAGCGGTCCGCCCGCTCAAATTTCACAAGGTGAAACTTGTCAATCATTGATGAGTTCTTTTCTGGTATCAGTATCATGCTCAGAGTAAACAAAACGAAGGATATGAAAGGCGCTCCATCTCACTGAATGCTCACTGAGCATTTCGAGGCCGGTACTGAAAGGTGACTTCAAGTCACCTCTGAAGGATCACTCAGAAGCCGGAGAATAGTTTTTGGCAGCTGACGGGATGGTCCCCACGGCTGGGGGGGGGTGGTCCCGCACACGGAAACCGTGGTGGGAACCATCGGAATAACCAACATGTGGCATTGGGGGGGGACCGCTACCTGCTGGCGGGCGGCTGGGGGGGGGGGATGTCGATCCGCCCGCCAAAAGCCAGCGATCCGCCCGCACCTACCGTCTGAGTGGGTGAAGAATGTGCGTACGCGGTCTCTTAGGTGTTAAAGTGCGATCAAACCGCTAGCGTCTGTGTGCGGCCGCTGTAACCGCGTCTAAAGCACAAACCTGTTCGCGGCCAATTGTGTGCAAAGGAATGAGCGATAAGTTCTGCTCGCGATAGATTCGCGCTTTCGTCCGAGTCTGATAGCGAATTCTGAGGGCATGCCAGTTGTTAAAATTTTCACCTCACAAAATGGTAACCTACAGTCGACCGGTTTTTCTCAGGGGATGGATTCAGCGCTACAAACCACAGCCAGTCTACGCTAGATTGAAACTCAGAAGTTTTCTACATATGAGGGACAGGCTCCCAACGACATTATCGTTTGCTTTAGCCAACAACTGTAAGGCTATTCGTGTTGTCGAGAAAATGGTTTCTTCATTTATGTTGTGTCGCACCGCTCTGCCGATTTTCACCGTTTTCGGGTAACCGACCCGTACCGTTGCAAATGGAGGAATGTCAGCATATTCTGAAGAAGCTGTACTCAATGTGAGAATTCACGCGACTGATCCCCTGTGAGGTGCTGTAGAGCTCGTCGCCGCCTTTACTTTTTTTCAAACATTTTGCGGAGGAAAAAATACAATCAATACCGTTCGTGACGTTGCATTTGACTGGATGATGGTAACAATCGAATAAAAAGTTTGCCACTTGGTTCAAATAATAAGTGAGCTCCTTCGTTGAGACGGGTTCATCTAGCACCTAGAACGATTCAAGAAATCGGAACACGGCTGGTAAGCAATGAAGTCCAACATTACTAGGACTACGGAAAGAAGACATCTTCACCTCAGTCAGAGAACGGGCCAATTCCGGCATTATGAAAAGATCTGCAGTGTCACTTTTCTGCTTCTGCAATGTTTCTATGTAGGTAAATTTAGTTCTAATTTTCGAGAACGATGGTAAACGCCGAATCTGAAGTTTACCTCTCAGTCTCTTGCCTCGAGATCTGTGACGTCGAGGTGTCTCTGTTAATCCTATCTAATGCACATTTGATCTCCAACTTTCAATTAGTCATCGAGTCTCCAATTTTACTGTTTCTAATTTTAAACCAGGTGTCCAGAATTGGGGTCTTTACTTTGTGGAAGGTGTTACATCGCTTTTTGTTCAAGTAGATTTTGCGAATGAGCTTTTTAAGCGAATTCCCGGCAGGTTTTATTTTTTTTAAGAGTATGAGACCGATCTGATGTTTCTGGAAGGCCACAGTCGTCGATTACAGCATCATCTTGTCGAAAAATGTGCATCTGCCATTCCCTACTAGAAATTATCATAGACCACATATATCACGGACATAGCTGGTTAAAAAACTACAGATTTTCACCCAAAACTTTGTCTCCGACGAAGCTGCTTTCTTGCAAATCACGCGCATCACTTCTATTAGAAGTACTTTTTCATTTAAAGCTCATCTCTAATAGAAGTCCATCAAAAACAGATGGCTGAGTATCAGAAGTACACCTCTATTAGTAGTAAACTTCTAAATAAAGTAAGAAATAAAATTAGACCCTAAAACAGTGTTATGGCTTAGAAAAAGATATAGTATTAACAAGTGTGCTAGCGATGACTCACTTGGACTTAAAGGCACAGGACACCCAGAAAATTACTTTTCAGTTTTTTAGCCGATCTTGGAAAGAGTCACACGCTGATCACAGTGGTATCCCTGAAATCGTTCAAGACCTCCTACGAACGGAGATATGGCTCCTTTGAAAATGCCTGCATCTTGAGGGCAAAAATTTGGTGGACGAGTTGTCTCAGGCCTGTATTTCTCTTCATTCGCAATCGCTGCAAGAGAGTAAAACAGGATAAGGAAACAGTCCGACAATGGACTGAAGAACACGACATATTGAGAAGTCATCCATTCAATTGGCCGCTACCGAGTTCGTAAATCTGGAAGGGTGTCGGGTTTGTGGTGGTGAGCGAAGGAGGTCGGGCCTGTGGTGGTCGCTTATATCTCCCTTATTTGAAGGAATTAAGATCTCGCACTTCGCACGTGTTATACAGGAGTGGTCTGCTACACAAACAAATAAAAATCACCAAATTCATGTCTGAGGGTGTACTAAGCCTTTAAATAGCCGACTTTTCATGGTTGTTAATCGCGGAAATCATACTATGAGAGTTCCAAAAAACAAGGTTGAAGAATAGAGGTAACCCTCTATTTGAAGTACACCTCTATTAGAAGTACATCTAAAAAAGGGGCCTGAGAAATAGAAGTACATGTACTTCTAAAAAAGAAAATACGATATCTCAAAAATTCCCCATTCACCTTAAAGGCACAGTCCAAGCTCAGGGTCGAAATCTGAGATTTCCACATAATTGTGAAGTTCATCCACCCTGTATAGCCCCTGCCAAATGCGAGCTCTCGATTCCTCCGAATAAGCGAGATATAGGGGGAAGCCACCCTGGGGCGCCCATACCAGGAAGCCACTTTGGCACGCCCCTTTTACGATGTTTCGAGCTCAACACCGGCGAGATTAGCGATGGTTCTCGAACAGTAGGCCCGTTCTTCCCTTCATTCCCAGCCTCTTTCTTTATTCAGGTCATTTCGCATACATCGGTTGCAAATGACGGAAGTTACGAGCCTCGGACAACTCGTCCACCATGCTTCCGTAGCACAATTTTTGAGGGGCCATAACTTCGCTCCTAGGGGGTCTTGTACGATTCCAAAGACATCATCGGAATCAGTGTGAGACCGTTTTCAATATAGGCAAAAAAAACAGAGAAACGATCCCGAGGTTAGACTGTGTCTTTAACGCTGAGCACTTGCATGAAAACGAGAGGGCCTGGCCAAAAATGCTCGGGAAAACGACTGCCGTTTTTTTTTTCAAGCCATAATCCAGCAAAACAGTGTCGTGATATTGGGTTTCAATGGTGGCTATGTAATTTATTACGTCTTGTATAGGACGGTGCTCTCTCGCGATATGGGTTACGCAGCAAGAAATAAAAAAGACAAGCAAAAAGAAGACAAAGAAAAAACAAACAACAAATGAACGGTATTTCTAAAGCGATTTCCTTTGTTGACATTTCTAGACAACGAAAGCAAACCGTTGTGATGTTTTACGAGGAAAGCTTGATGTTTTCGAAAAGAACTTCTATATGCTTGACAAGATCATATGGAAATACTTGTATTTGATGCTGTACTTCTATTGTTTCACTTTCCCTACCAGTTTGTGAAAATCAATCTAGCATAGTTTTCTGTCTTGAAGGCATCGTGCACGCTGCTTGAAATCCAACCAAAATGGAGTTTTTTACAGTTGAAAAAGTCTTTCTGGGTTCGGGGTTGGCCTTTGGGTCGATCATCTGTTACGTCCGTTCACCAAATGAGAAACGAAAGTAATTGATCAACAATTGATATAGTACAAATGCGTGGAATTTGATGAAATATATCATATGACTACGTCATGAATGCCTTTTCTGCACATATCGGTCAACCTTTTCTCCCTTGAAAATCAGCTGAAAGAAAGTTTAACGCGTTTTGATCGGGAGATCACGGGTCAACACAGCTATTCATAGCGATCAACTCTTCCCCTCTCATGCGTCGATTGGTTGAATGGGGCCTGAACACGAAGAAAAAGGGGTCCAGAAAAGCAGTTTTTAGTAACTTTTTCGCGAATCTTTCCATGGGGCTGTTGTGTAGGGTACTCGATCACCCATTAAATAGTGAAAACTCAGAAACGAATTTCATCGCGGACGATGCCTTTAAGCTCTGGTATCTACATCCGTAGTGACCTGTCGATTTTGATTATCACCAGCAGCGGAGCGGTGAGCCTCGGTGAGGTATAACTAGTGATAAGGAGGTTCCGACGAAAAAGCCACCGCTCCGCGCTGTGATAATGGAAAACAGGAGTTACCTTGAATTGAAACGGAGTTTACTTCTTTCACATAATTTGTCGGTACTTGGTAATTCAGAGGAGAGTTCTTTTTGGTAACCACAAAGTATCTACATTTTTACTCCCGTGTGGAATACCGCATGGGTCTGTTCCCAGTGTTCATAACTGCCAACCTTGTCGCGAAGGCGAGCTTCCGCTCCCAAGGTGGGTCTGTAGCGTGACCACCCGTCGATCAGCGGCAACCAACCGCCCGGGTCGATGCCGTCGGGCGGGGGGGGGGGACGGCGATTATTAGGGTCTCCACTCCCTCCGCCGTCGGCAGCCGGCCACTTTTTGTGCTGCCTTCCTCCTTTTTCATCCGTCGCTGTTCGAGGGGCTACTCAGCTCCTAGAACTATATATTACATATCAGTACAGCCATCTTCTAGCCGGACATTGGTCCGGCCCTCCTGGCAGCCGTAGGCCCGTAGGTTCTAATAACCAACTAATTTAGTACAGACATGACTCCGTCTGTACTCATCTCCATCTTACTAATTTCTCTCATCTATTAACCTCTCACTAATAAACAGTAATCATTCTGGTGTCGTGTTTGTATTTATCGGATCGCCTCCGATCGTATTTCATATTTTGTAATCTTGTGTTTGATGTTTCCCTATTGTGGTCCCCTGGACTTAAAAAGTGGGAGGGTCGGTCTTAGGTCCCCTGGGTTAGAGGGTAGGTAATACATTTTTAATACAGCTATAATACAGTAGGGTGAGCGGGTGAACTCGTCCCTCACCGACCGGGGTCTAGCCGATACGCGCCATGGTGCATCGGCCGTTGGCATTCGGACCCGCATCGATCATTATTGATCGAGTAAGGGTGCTCTGCCACTGGCACTTCGGTCGGCGGGGTACAAAGTTTACCCCCCCCCAAAAAAAAAAAAACAACATCACCCCCACTTGGGAGTACGGTAATACAGGGGGTCACCAGCAGGGCTAGGCAGCGCGCGATAATACAGTCATAATTAAATCCGTAATACAGAAACTAGGGTGCTAAGCGGGGACCAAAGCCTTGAGAGGGATGTTGACTTGGATTGTGGCTAACCAGTCGGCGGAACTTCCACACAGATCTGAGGCGGAGGTCACTGCAATACCTAGGCAAGTTGGCCGCTATAGGCTAGTGGAGCTGGGAAGGGATAGAGCCGGCGTCTTGAGTGGGTACATTTGTCTACTAGTACCAGCCCCCCTGGTTGGGAGTATGTTCCAGGGTGGGTGGATCGCCGTGCCAAATGAAGGTAGAGCGAGGTGGAGGTCGTGACCGTTGCGTTAAAAACCCTACCGGTCACCTAGTGAGTCCGGACTCATCCTCACTACCATGTGGCTTGGCCAGCCAATAAGGTAAGTGGATGTACGGTGTTTGCGGGGCAGCGTTGCTTGCTCGCTGGTGGCTAACGCCATTGGAAAGTCACCCTTCCCCCCTATCCAGTAAAGCGGTACACTGAGCGGCTGACCCACCTTTGTATTTGGCACCTAATACAGCTTACTACAATTTAATACAGCTGCCTAAATCTGCTGGCCGTGCACGATGGATAATACAGCATGGTATGACCTGCGAGCGTTGGGGCAGACTCCCCTACCCAGAAATGGGAAAGGGGTGGACACAGAGGAAGAAACATCCCAAAAAATTCAAAAATCACCCGAAGCGGACGGAAACTTTGCGTTAATCACATTTAGGACACCATTTCATCCATTTTAGGCCAAAATAAATTTTCTTAATTATATTAACACACTTTCCACACTAATTTCTCAGTTTAACCGTACCATCTGACACATTTACTCACTTCATCCGTTCTCACATTCTGTATGTATATAGGTCGCGTCGCGTCGAGTTTCGCGTCGAAGTTTTCGCTGTACCCACGACTTTGTCGTGGGAAATCATTTAATTTCAGAATCGATCTCGACTTGGATAATATAACGCCAGCTATTGACCCGACCTGGTTTTAAACGACGATGTCTGCGTCCGGCCCAAGAATGGCGACTTGACCAAAGCGGTCAATTCGCTCAGAGCAGCTGGCCGCATTTGATCCAGCTTTGCTGGAGAAGAAGGAGGCCGATGGTAAGTTGGTGATACTGCAGAGGTGTATGAGAACAAATATTCGCTGCTGCATTTTGCCTGTGTTTTTATGCGTTTAATTAATACAGCCCGCGACAAGTGGAGAGACTGTGAGCGATTTGCTCAGGCTTCGAAAGAGGACGAGGCTTCCGGCGTGCTGGCCGCCTTCCAATCCCATTGGGAAACCATGGGGGCGGAGGAGGCCATCAGACACGCGGAACAACTGGTCGCGAGCCTGGAAGCAGCAGCCGCGCTGCTTACGACACCTACTGCAGCACCACGGAACGCGGATAATACAGACGTTATTTCGAACTCACTTAATACAGCAGCCTTCCAAGCATATAATACAGCTAGTAGTACAACGCAGGGCATTAAGCTTCCTAAGGTAGATCTCCCTGAGTTTGATGGAGATATGGCCCCGTTCCCTGAGTTTTGGGAGTTGTTTTCGGCAGCCGTGCATAACAATGCATCGGTGCCAGCAGCTCTCAAGTTCCTTTATTTAGGGCGAAACTCAAGGGCATCTCTAGGGACCTTATCGGAACCGCTCAGCTCTCGGAGTACAATTACTGTGAAGCCGTTAATACACTGCTTATTACATTTCAGCGCCCAGAAATACTCCGGAACAGGCTTTAGAAACAACTCGAACCCCTCCCCCCGTGCAACGAGGCTCCGCTAGCACAGCGCACATGCCTGTGCAAAATCAGGAGCATCTGGTCGTGGAAAAGGTCGCGGAACTCCGCCGAAGGGATGATCGTTGGACGGTAGAAGAATTACTTTACGGACTGGACCGAGTAATCGACCAGTTCGAGGTGATGGAGGATACCGACCCTCGATATACCCTTCAGTCCAATACTACAAGAGTAAAGAATACTACATATAATACAGACCGATACTACAACAGGAATCGAGTGAGGGATCGCACCTCTTCCGAGTCTCCGCAGCGGACCGATGGCAGGTCTCACACAACGCGCTGTCCCTTCTGTCGCAGATCGGGACACGAAGCATCGCAGTGTCGAGAGTTTTCGTCGGTCAACGAACGGAGAGATTTGGCTGCCGAGCGACAGCTTTGCAGGAGATGATTGAAAGAAGGGCACCGTAGCGCACAGTGCAAGGCACCTTCGTGCTACAAATGCGGACGTTATCACCACAACGCTCTTTGCTATAAGGGTCGCTCGTCTCGCAACCCTCGTCGATCACCATCCTCCTAGCTGAGCCTCCGCCTAGGACGAGATTACGACACTAGAAGATCGCCTAGCCCAACCTCTGGAGCTGTGTCTAGAGTCAGATCTCCGTCTCCACGCAGTCCAAGTCGAAGACAGAGCAGGTCGCCGACCCCCCCCCCAAGATACTCCAGAGACCGACGGGAATCTTCACCCCACTCTGACAGGGTGGGATTCCAGAACTCCACAGCCGGACAGTCCCGTCGAAGTTCTCATACTACATCGAATACTACATTAAGTGAGCACACCACTACACCGACTACTGTGCACACTTCTAATACATCACCTAATACAGTGCGAGATGACAGCACCACTCCTGAGTCAGACATTGAGGCGTATGAATCGGACCCGGACGCGTTTGTCGTCAATTCCGTCCAGATAGAAGACCAATGCAGCAAAGTGGTGAAAGCTACCGTCTGCAAGCCTTTGTCGTCCGACACTGGCCCTCAGCTCGAGCAGTCACTCGCAACTATAATACAGCCTCGGACGAGATGATCACTATCTTCCTAGATAGTGGCTCTCAGCACAGCTATATCCGCAAGGATACAGCAGCGGACCTGGGATTGAAATTCAAAAATCCCAGGGATATTACAGCCCTTACCTTTGGTGGACATAGGCAAACCGAATGGTCATATGAGATGGATATCACAGTTCGGGATCAGGTTCATGGCAGACTTACGTGTCTGAAGCTATGGACCAGAAGGTTCCTTACTACAGTCAATGCAGGCGGTGTTGAACGTCAAGACACTTCCATCAAGTCGATTCTCAAGAAGAAAGTCGATGTGGACATCCTGATTGGAATGGACTTCTATTGGAAGATTGTTGGCTTCAACACCAGCCACCAGCTTCCATCGGGACTAATGCGGTCTAATACAAGATTGTGTCCCGTTCTATCGGGAACCCTTGAACCGACATCGAGTCGTGTGAATTCTACGTCGGTCTCTACTAGACACCTGGAGGAACACAAGGCAGTTGACGACACGGAAACATTGATCCAGAAATTCCTCAGCTTAAACTCAGTCGGCGCTTGGGAACGTTCCGACGTCAGGGAAGCTGAGATAATACAGGAATACTACAATACCGTCAAAATCAAGGACGGTTTAATACACGTCAAGTTCCCCTGAAAGTCTGATCATCCTCATCTTCCCGATAACAAAGCTCTCGCGTTGCGCAGATTTGAGGGTCAATGTACCAAGCTCCAGGTCAATCCACAATTGTGGAGCGACTTTTGCAAAACCTTTGAGCAACAGCTACAGGCAGGGATCATAGAGGATCTCAAAGACATCTACCTAGAGGGACGAGACGTATACTACATACATTCCACACCAAGCTGTTTACAAATCTGACAGCAATACTACAAAACTGCGCATAGTATTTGATGCATCCAGTCATAGACGAGGTGTACCCAGCTTCAATGACTGCATCCATCAGGGGCCCACAATGCTCCCTGACCTTTGTGGGACTTTACTACGCGCAAGGCTTAATACAGTACTTATTACAGCAGACGTCGAGAAGGCGTTCCACCAGGTACGTCTTCAAGAGAATCAGAGGGATGTCACCAGGTTCCTCTGGCTCAAGGACACATCTAAGGGTCCTACCAGAGATAACCTTAGGATTCTGCGATTCACGCGGATTCCTTTCGGTGTAAACGCATCCCCATTCCTACTCAGCATGTCTATTAAGTACGCTCTCGAGCGCAATCACGGAAAACAAATTTCGTAATAAGGTTTTGGCTAATACCTATGTGGATAACGTTCTCATTGGCGCTAAAAACGCGAGCGAGGGAGCTTTGAAGCAGATGGAATGCAAGAGAATCTTCATAGCTATGGGCCTGAATCTCAGGGAATTCGTGTCAAATACCCAGGAAGTTATGGAATCCATTCCGCTCGAGGATCGCATGAAAAAGACATCTAATACAACCGATAGTACAGTAGCTAATACAGCTAATACAGTCAAGTTACTAGGTCTCAGATGGTATAATACAGAGGACACGTTAATCGTGCCCACTGAAAATCTACTACAACAGGTGTTGACGAAGCGCAAGGCACCTAAGGCCTTCGCGTCCACCTTCGACCCTCTGGGCCTAGTAACACCACTATTTGTTAAGCCTAAGATCTTCATTCAAGATCTCTGGCGAAACAAGCTGGATTGGGACGATACCATGGACGCGGGCACCACTGTAAGGTGGCAACAGATCGTCCAGGAGATCAGCGGCTTCCAAGGAAAAGTACCCAGATTTATCGGCTCAAACACTGAGTGCAAGTACGACTTAGTCGTATTCTCAGACGCCTCCATCAGGGCGTACGCTGCCATCGCATAACTGGTGTGCAGACCTAAACGCGTACGTCCCTACAGCCACTTGCTATTTTCTGAAAGCAAATTGGCACCTCTGGAAAAGGTTACTATTCCTAGACTGGAGTTGATGGGGTCTGTTTTGGCCGTTCAATTAGTGCGGTTCCTTAGGAAAAAACTTACAGTCCCTACTAATACAGTCCAGTTGCTATCGGATTCACAGATAGCACTATACTGGATATACTCCAAGAAGCCGCTAAAGACCTTCGTCCAAAACCGCGTCAATCACATCAACAAAGTGCTTGACGAACTCAAGGAGGCGAAGATCCCAAGCCGCTTTTACTACACCACTACAGACGCCAATCCAGCGGACTGCGCCACTAGGGGTCTAACAGCTTCCGAACTAACGGACCACATGTGGTGGCAAGGTCCGAAATTCATACTCAAACCTGCGTCTAAGTGGCCTAATACAGAGATAGATTTTGCGTTGGCGCCTCCTCCAATCAAGGAGTTACAAGTCGAATTTAAATCCATCGATACGCCAATTACGTCTAATACAATAGTACAGGAATCATATGATTCTCTTATTCCATTCAAAAGGACTAATTCATTCCCCAAGTTGGTTCGAGTCACAGCATATCTGCTCAAATACCTAGGAAAATTGCTTTCCTTGGCTAAAAGGAAGCACAAAAACCTTTGAACCAACACGCATCCTATTCTGGATAAGATAGATACGAGTGGGAAACTTAACAGTTGGTCATAGTACATCAGAACTCCTTCTCTACCTCGAACATTAGCGCGAAGGAGACAGACACCCAAGTTGCAGCGTTTGCGAAAGATCACGGATGACTATGGAATTTACCACGCGCAGTTGAGAACGGCTAACTCAGAGATGGAGTCTCGGGCAAAAATCCTATTATCTTGTTGCCCGGACATCCACTTCTGGGATTGATGGTATCACACTATCATCAAAAGCTGTTTCACGCCGGGGCAACCCATGTCATTCCCGCTCTACGGAGACGCTACTTAATTCCTAAAGTAAGGAGGGTGGTTACTACAGTTACTACAAAGTGTACGATGTGTAAACGGCATCAAGGCCGCTTTTATACGTACCCCAATACTCCAGAATTACCACAGGAAAGGGTTACTCGGAGTCGTCCATTCCAAAACATTGGTCTGGACTACTTCGGACCTCTCTCGGTCAGATCCGAACGAGGTCAGGACCGGGAAGTGTGGGTATGCCTGTTTACATGCATGGCAACTCGCGCTATACACTTGGAGATGGTGGTCGATAATTCGGCTGCACAATTTCTCCGTGCATTCCGTAGGTTTATGGCACGTCGCGGAGCTCCAGACGCAGTTTGGAGTGACAACGCGCCCACATTCAAACTCGGAATGGAGGTTCTGACTATTGACTTGGAGACCCTGAGAGTGAGCCCTTTAGTACAGAAATTTACTACAGAGGCAAGACTCAAGTGGAATTTCATCGCACCCCTATCCCCATGGAAGGGTGGGTTCTACGAGCGCCTAGTGGGGTCGGTGAAATAAGCCTTCAAAAAGGTGGTTCACCGCCATACCCTAGACTTGTGGAGCTTGGAAACACTTCTACTTGAGATCGAGGCCACACTAAATACACGTCCTATTACGCAAATTGTAACCACTTCGACGGAAGAGGCGTTAGCATTAAGGCCAATTGACCTCATCAACCCTCAAATCCGTCTTAGTATATTCAATTTGCCCACTACAGACATCATTGCAGACAGCAATTATGGTACTCCAGCGACTCATTAACAGCTTATGAGTTATTACGCACTTCTCCGGGATTCTCTAGAGAAATTGTGGAAGATGTGGGAACGGGACTACTTGCAAGCGCTAGCCGAGAGGAATCAGTTTGAGTTCTCAAGGAAGCAAGCGGCAAGAAGTGGACCCGCACCTGGAGAAGTGGTTTTGATACAGCAAGATAATACACCTCGTACAAATTGGCCTCTAGGCCTCTTTGTACAGGCTTTTACATCCAGGGACGGAGAGCTCATATTTGTCAAGGTTTGGACAGACCGTAATAAGATCCTCGACCGATCAGTTAGTCAATTGATCCCTCTGGAGATCTCGGCAATGCTTGTTGACGCTATGCAGAGGGAAAAGGTGCCTGCAGCGATGGCCACGCGAGTCCAACCCACCAGGAAGGTCAAGCAGAGACAGGCTGTGGAGGTTAGCCATTAACTTATCGGACCTCATACTAACCATCCCTTATTTTTCCTGTAACTAATTTTTATATTAATATTCTTTAACCACCTTTTTATTTTTAATCCACCCTAAACCCCTAGCCTGACCCCTCTTGCGTCACATCTAACATCCCTGAGCCTCCCTACCTTAATACAGTTTAATACAGCGATGGAGGTGTGTATACAAGTCTGTTGGTACCTGCTCGTTGGTGCCCCTGCTTCTACTGAACCCAGCAGACGTTTGAGTGTACACAGGGAACGTTCGAGCGATATAGCGTGCACAACTATATCGCGAAAGTATCCCGCACATTGCATAAAGGTGTCGCCGTCCGGCACACCAAGGCCTCTGGTCCATAACACCTTAGGATCCGTACCTAGGAAGTTCATGGAGTCTTTGGCCACAAGCCACAGTTTCGCCACCCTGAACTGTCGATCGCTTTCGAGTGATATCCAAAAAACTGCGCTGTCCAGACTTCTGAGCTATTTCCATGCACCGTTCGCTGCTTTGCACGAAACCCGCCTGAAGGATAGACCCGTCATCAGCGTCGGAGAGTACACCATCTACTGCGGTAACGCTCACGATAGGAGAGTGGGAGGCTGTGCAATAGCTGTAAGGAAGGATTTCAATGGTATGTTCAAGGAGTTCGGATCAACGTCGAGCCGGAATGCATTCGTACGACTGCGGGATCACAGAGGATTCAATCTGTGGATAGTGAGTGCTCATGCGCCCACTGAAACCGCCGGAGACAATTCGAAGGATGCGTTTTATGAGGAACCCAGTACGTTGCTGGCCAAGATACCTTGTCAACATGCTGTTGTCGTGGGGATTGACGCAAATGCGAAGATGGGACTTCATGAGGAATCCGAAGTACTCGGTAAATGGTTCTACCCAGTGGAGCAAACATCGGACGATGGCTACCGCCTTGTCGACTTTTGTGAACGCAGTGGTCTGACCATTGCATCGACATTCAAGAGGAATCATCGCCGCCATCAGCCTACGTAACAGGGACCAACCCAGCTATCTCCAGAAGAGCAGCGGAAGCGGAAGATAACAACTTTGAAACTACAGCTTGACTATGTCCTGACGAGGAATATTCCAGTATCGCATATTCGAAGATCTAGAGCTGTGTGGGATGTTGCATTCGATTCGGATCACCGTCCTGTTCTGTTGATTTTCACTGCGAGGATTCATAAGAGGAAGCGAGGGGCTCAGCCTCACCAGAGGATTGACATGACAAGTCTTAGAGATGAAGAGTGCAGAAGGGATTTTCGACAACGCGTTTCTATTCACATCGGGGTACGGACTAAGAAGAAACTTTGCGACGCGGATTTTTTTGTCAAGTGCATCCAGGACGCTTCGAAAGAGGCACTCCCGGTTGTACAGCCTAAGAAGAAGTTTGCCTACGTCTCAGAAGAAACAACATCTACCTACAACAGAGTATGTGCTCTGCGAACTGCAGGAAACTTCGTGGAGGAGAAGCGTCTGAGGAGGAAGTTGCGTCGGCAGCTTCAAAGTGACCGCGAGCGAGAGTGGACGTGTAGAGCTAAGGAGTTCGAGAAGGCTTGGGAGGAGAAGAATCCGAGGAAAGCCTACACGTTGCTGTGACAGTATAGCGGGAAGATGAAGAGATGTTCTCCTGTCTTGAACACTACCAATGGAGCTGTAGTTGGTGATGCGACGCTGCCAATATGGACGGATTACTTCAGTTCACTACTAAATCGTCCAGCGCCATCAGTACTTGAGCTCCCGCATGTTCAGAGAGCACACTACGATGTCAGTGAGGAACCGCCGACTGAGTCTGAAGTTTTGGATAGTGTCCGGAAAATGAAGAATGGAAAGGCAGGTGGGGATGACAACATCACTGCTGAAATGCTGAAAGCTCTTCCTCCGTCTGGGATTTGTGAAATGACCAACACCATCCGTGCTATATGGATGGGCGAAAGGATACCCGATTCGTGGAGACATGCGATCATCGTACCTCTTCACAAGAAGCTATCCGTCACGGATTCTAAGAACTACAGAGGAATCTCTCTACTTCATGTCATGTACAAGGTTCTAGAACGTATCATTCTCGAGCGACTTATCAAACATCGTGAAGGAACAACAAGAGATGAGCAAGCCGGTTTTCGACCTGGAAGATCGACCATCGGCCAAGTGTTTGTCGCGAGAAGACTAATTGAATCGTGGCAGCGGTTTTCGAAGCCATTACAGCTTGCTTTTTTGGACTTTGAAGTCGCGTTCGACTCTCCTCATCGTGATCGATTGCTCAATGCTCTGCGAGCAGATGGAGTCCCGGAAAAGTATGTTCGGTTAATCGAGGACATGAATAAAGGAACAACGGCAGCAGTTCGTACACCTGTCGGACTTACGTCAGCTTTCGAGGTGAAAACAGGAGTAAGGCAAGGAGCCGTTGCAGGACCTTTTCTTTTCAACTTCGCCGTTGATGACATCATGCGTAGAGTTGCAGAACAGTTTCCTGCGGATGTGATCCAAACACCATCAGGACGCTCCCTTGTCGACCTGGAGTACGCCGACGGCATTGTGTTATTCGCTGAAAACAACGCAAAACTGCAAAGGATTGTGAACCTCGTTTCGAAGTATGTCGCAGCCTATGAACTTCGTCTTCGTCCCGACAAATGCAAGCAGATGTGGGCCTCTCGGAGGCCTTCAACGGGAGTTCGTGAGGACGGACAACGTATCGAACTGGTGGACGATTTCTGCTATTTGGGCTGTTTGCTGAAGAACGATGGTAGTTATGCAGCGGATATTCGACAACGATGTGCGAAAGCTACGTCTGCATTTAATTCTCTAACGAAGTGTTTGTGGTCTACCACCATTGCGAAGGAAGTCAAGTTGCGCGTCTACCTATCCGCTGTTCGCCCTATCATGGTGTACGGATCGGAGACGTGGGCAGCACCGAAGACGCAGATGGAAAGGTTGGATTGCACGGAGAGGAAGCTTTTTAGGCGTTTGCTTGAATATTTCTGGCCGCGTGTATGCCATAACGAAGACCTTTACAAGGAAATCGACGCAGTACATCAACGCTTGACACGAGGGAGGCGCCAGCATCTCCTAACGCCATCTCAAGCAGCAATGGAAAGTCGACTCCGACTGCTCGGGCATATACTAAGAAGAGCGCCGGATCGTCTCGTACAAAACGCTTTAAGAATGCTTCCAAATCCTGTCTGGAAACAGCCACCTGGGCGTAGGCTAAAGTTCTGGACGGATGTGGTTAAAGAGGATTTGAAGTCACTCGGCAGTTGAGGCGCGATGTTTCGTTTCGCAGGAAATGGAATAGTGACAGCTGGATGGAATGTGTTTAAATTGCGGCTGAAGAATGTGAAAAATGGACACGGCTGACTACTAGGACGGCACACCTCGGTGAAGATGCGGAATGACCGCGTCGGGCGAAAGCCAACCGATTAAGTCAAAGTAAGTAAATACAGCGATAGACTACACCGCAGTAGCTATCGCAAACCTTTCTGATGTAATACAGGCCAATGTCCGCATTTTGCTGCGCGACCGTTCAATTCTAACATACACATATTTTTTTTCGAAATGCGCGCGAAAATTTCAATTGGCCATAATACAGTGTTTATAATACAAGAAATTTTAATACTCAGAAGTGTCATGTTCATTTTCCTGCGTGTCATTTCTGCAAGTTTTATTACATCATTTCTGTGTAAACTTGTATTACATCACGATTCTGAATACTACAAAACACAATACAGGGCATAACTAGCCCCTCTACCCAAAATAAACGGGTAGGCTTCACAGCACCGACGACCATCATCCTTGTACAAGGTAAAAACATGTGACTCGAGCAGCGTCAGCTGTTTCGAATACGGTTCTATTGAATGTGCGACTCGCCAACGGTTGAAATGGTCCCGCCGCGATTTCGTCTGCGTGGCTGACTGATCCCAACGGCGGACAGGCCTTCATTCGAACATCATTCCCCTGCCGCTCTGGCGGATTTCTCTACTTTCCTTCGATTTTCCTCATCCTCTCGTGATTCCTTGTGGTTAATAATTATTAATTGCTTTATTCCAGAGAGATCTTGATCTTGGACTCGTGTTAATTGGCCCACCACAGAATAGCTTCGGTTAGTTGCGTTGCCCAGGCTGACCGTATCCTCTTCTTTTCCCAGTATCATTCTACATATCACGATACATATAATGAAAACCTTTCTTTGGGGTGATCGCTAGTTGCCAAACCAACTTAAATATGATACCAATTGCCTGATGAAGGTTGCTACACATCTGGTGAAACCCAACTTTATTTGTCGGCGGTCTGGAAAGAGCTGGACCTGCTTAATTTCATTTGTTTTTTTTTTGAAGTTATTGCTGTTCTCTTCCATGTTTCTATTCTGTTTCACTCTTCCTTGTTGTTCGCCCTTCAGGTGCCAAAGGCACTGCATTGTTTCTTTATTATTGTCGAAGATGCACCATCAGTGCAAAATAAAAATAAATAATTAACGATACTCGCACAGCGATGGATCCTAACCAGATCCGACAATAACAATCGAGACGAGAGGAGCAGACCTCCAGAAGAGGAGTTGGGAGGAACAGGAGCGATAGCAAACGTCCGCAGACAGGAAGCCAGAGCAGACAACGGCTAGGAAGAGCTTCGACAAGGGAGACAGGTACCGGGGATGAGCCTCGTGCTCACTCTTTCGTTAGTCCTATAGGTCGTGCTCCTCGTGTTTTCTACCGTTCTCGCGTTCCTCCGGTTGCGTATAATACAGCAGACCGGTCCCCCCCCTTGGAGTCATCCCCCTGCGGTCGGACTCGTCACGAGGCCGACCACAGGCCGAGGGGAGGGCGAACCGACCGGTCCTAATACAGCGCGTAATACAGTCCGTAATACAGCTGCGTTGCAGATACAGTCGGGGCCAGTGGATCAGTCACGACCCCTCGTGACAATCCATGAACCTCCTAGTCTCGTTGGTTATTCAGAACCGAGGCACAGTCAAATCTCACCGGGCGTGGCCGAGGTGTCAACAGGCATCACCACGAGTCGCTACGACCTATCAGCGACAACGATGACCGCGTAGCGGAAATTGTTGGCGCATTAACTATTCAATCGATGAAGGAAAGACATAATACAGATTCTAATACACCGTTGCGCCTAAATTCAGCAGTCACCTCGTTTGGCCCGCAGCCACAAGTGACCGCAAGGAGTACTACAGCAGTCGAACCCCGGCTTTAGGAAGAACTCACCGCGGCTGAGTTCAGGGTCGTCTTCGACTATACTACAACAAATAATACATTGAGGGACCAGATCCGCGCCTTAGTAATACCTCCGAGAGACACTGCCCGCAACGCTGCAAGATTATGAGTTAGCAGCGGAGATGGTCCGTCTACTACAGACGTTACAGCTGTTGTGTCAACACACTACGAAGTCCTTCCATAACCTTGCGGTCCTCCTAATACGGAGGTAACCGTTGGACTTCGGGTACGTCAATCTAAAAGCTTGGGGCGATCAGTTGAACCAGAGCATCACAGCTATTATCAACCATGGCAACCAGCTACGCAGATTGTTCGTGCCCAGGTTTCTTGAGCCAACAACTAATGTCGAATACTAAAGAACGGCGCTAAATGCTTTCGGCGTCAATAGTACATTCATCGCAGAGACCTACAACTTAGCATATGCAGTCGTTGCACACGCTATGCGCATGGTCCGCGTACTCGAAGCCCACCAGATGGCACACATGTTTAATCGCCGCAGGCTACGTGTCACCGAGAGGGAAGAACAGTACAGAATCGACTCTGCGCCTAGCATGGTAGAAGTGTGGAACGATAGTCCAGAATCCTATCTGGAGACCTTGCGTTGGCGGAGAGACAACTACTCGAATGCGCTCAGGTTCGACGTCACAGCCGACCATTTGCGCAATAGCTCGGTCGACAGGGCCCGTAGTAAACCCTCCTCCGCGCACAGGTGATATGACGGTTGGCGCGCTGAGGTGTCTCGGCGGCACCGTGAAATCAACCGATACTGTGATGAGCGATCAATGTCAGGCGAAAGGTGGTCATTCAATGAGAAAGGCCTGTGGTTACAAAGAGTGAACGTGAGGACAGCGTGTGCGCCAGCCTGGTGTAGGGGTGAACGACGGGGATTTGGGTGCGCATGGACAAGGTTCGATTCCCATCGAGTCGAAAGTTTTTGCCATTATGTTTTGATGGGAGCACTTTACGAAGGAGTATAAGACTGTGCAATTAACATTTTAGGTGGAGCAGCACGATGAACAGAAGCTAGCGAACGACAACTCCAAGGTACGATCCTTACCAGGTGAAAGCTTTTACACCTAGTTTGTCTTGATGTCAATTTATACCCGAGTGCGAAACGATTCAAGTATGGTTTTGGACGGATTTCGCGCCTGTGACCTATGGAACTTCTGTTTAGAATTTGAAGAGGAAATCGTTTGTGGGCGAAACAAGTTTTGCCCAGTAGGGAAGTATGCTTTGTGGCACCATATAGCAAGCAAGCTGCGACTTACAGTCCTGCTAAGCGAAATTCAACAGTTACAAAACATTTATTTTTTCATCTATTGAGCACGATAGGTTAAGAAAGCGTGTTGAACACATAAAGCATTTCTTGATTCCACGATTTAAGATTCGACAACATGTCTAATGTGGAATGGTCTATAAACTCGCATTCCGTCCTAATGTTCACTTCTACACCCACTACAAAAATGTTCCCTTCCTATATCCAGCATTACCTTCCTGCAGCACCAAGAATAGTTCTTCGCACAAAAACATGTTTTCATAATTATTTCTGTGGCTTTGGTAGCAGTGGGTAAGATTGGATCCCTTTTGGAAGAGGGATTTTGTCTCTATCCTAGACGGTGAGGTCCACTTAAGATTTATTGAGAGAATGGAACGAAAATTCTGATCATTGATACTGCTATTAATCATTGCTGTTATGAAAACTCTAAATAAATGCTTCAAGGAGTAATTTGGGTTGTTTCTGCTATATTGGGATGAATAATGAATGATTTTCTGTCAATATAACCTTTTCGAAAATTCCGAATGAATCTATTTCAATTGGGCCTTTTTGAGATTGCTGAATGAATAATTTTTTTTTCGAATGAGGTTCAAGAAAAACGCGAATGTATGAACATATCCGAATAACCCCTACGAATATTTTTTTTAACTGATGACTGGCTTCGCAAAAGCGGCCTCCATCCTAATCGAATAAATGACGAATTTTAGAATGAATTCCGGACAAATCATAGGTACTGTTGGATGATTTCGTTGGTGGCTAGATATACGAAAGTCCGTGCCTTGAATCGACCGAAAATTCGGAAAATCGAATGTTTCGACGCTTTTGCAGCAGCGTAAATCAATATTCTGTAATAAAATGAGGCTAGCAAGCAACATGAAACAGCTCAACGGATCACTCTTCTCATCGTTCATCCCTCAATCTAAAAAACAACAGAAGTAACTTTTAACTAAAAAACAACACGAAACAAAAACGGGAAATCTTTTTAAAAGTCATATTCAATCCTACCCATGGCTTCAAATAACTCAGAAATAATTATTAAAACGATTTGTTTGCAAAACAACTTACCTTGGTAATGCAGAAAGGAATTACTAGCTGAAAATCGAGCGAAATCCAGCCCGATTCAGCTGTTTTGCGTTCACTAAACACCCGCCTCGCTGTCCACTGAATTGATTTTGGTCGCAGGTTTCGGCTTACTGTTCGAAGATGTGGAACGCGAATTTGCGGACTGCGATGAACGTCAGGCGGGACCCGTAAGTTGCTAGGGGGCGACTCACGGGGTTCAAATGACCGCCGCGCTGCGTCTTCGCGCAACCTGTGCTATTTCTACTTGCCCCAACAGCTGCCAGCAGGCGCGAAGGTGACCCTCTTCGCACCCCAAGTGCGTCGAGCCAGCCGTGTGACCACCATTTCCATCCACAGGGAGACCATCCATCGCTAACCGTGTGACGGTTCGATTGATGCGGCCATGCCTCCACGCCCAAGTTGACACCGCATGCAGTGAGCTCATCTCAGCGCACGGGGGGTTTACTACGGGCCCAGGTTACAGCAGCAAAATGCTCGAGCCACTACTACAGCTCCACCAACAGCATCTGCTAGGGATAGTACAGCAGCAGCCAATAATACAGCTACCCTGGTAGCACCTACTACAGCTCCATCGCCTCCTATAGCCCACCCGCCTCCGCCATTTCGAGAACCGTCTCGCCCCCGGGAGGCTGGCCGACCCGGCCCGTCCTGGCAGTACCAGGCATTGGGGTCGTCCACTGCCGGGCATCAGTCGCGAGGAGCGCAGGCGGCTAAAAGGAGACACGACGGAGACAGTACAGACGGCGGCGCTCCCCAAAGTAGACCGTGCATGCCGCTCGCTCTCAGTCCACGTCTGGATCGATTCGTCGAGAGGACCATGTACCGAGAGAGCGGGTGAGAGCTGTGAGGAGCCCCCCTCATGGTCTGGACCCCTGTGTGTTCTGATCATTATACATCAGACTGTACCCAGGTGAGATCATTGAGCGAACGGGCTCGGCTGGCATACAAGTATGACGTTTGTTTCAATTGTGCGAAACGCCACCACAGTGCCTGCGCACGCCGAAACCCTTGTATCCTTTGCCACATCTATGGCCACCACAGGGCATTATGCGCGCATTACCCTTAAGCGGTAACACACTAATCCAGCGCCAGACGGGTTTTATCAGAGACTGGCCCCACTCCCCAGGGGTCTGTCGCCCGTGTCCCTCATGGGAGGCCGGTGAGACCTGGGACATTGAGGAGGCCCCCGGCTTCCTCCGGCGGTGGTTCAGTCAGGACCCCTAGTCAATCGCCGGCTCCACCCCATCAGCGGCGTGCCCGGGATGAGAGAACCTGGCCTCGTTATCCCCCTGACGAGGAAGAGGCGGACTCAGATGGCACGTGGTGAGGCGGATAATTTAATACATGATACTCAGCTGCTTTCGCTATTTTTGAGGCGCGTTTTTAAATTGCTTATGCGCATCGGACCTCACATGCGAGGTCCTAGTACAGACATTAACACAGCTGTAATACAGTCGGATGGGCCCGTTTTGTTCATTCTTACTACTGATGCGAACCACATCCTATATAATACAGTTGCCGCAGTCGTCACCAGTATGAGCGCACTGACGGATGGGTAAGTTTGGGTAACAAGGAGAGTTGTTAGACTATTGACTTCAGTGTGGAGTGTGTTGTGCTCCTTGTGGACCCTTAATTACCTGTTTATTACAGACGTGTATGGTTGGGTGCACGGGAGGCAAGTTGGCGATGATGATGATTGATGGGTGACGATGCTACGCTCCAGTCTCTTGTAGACTACTATAGTTGTACAATTTCGAAAAAAATGTCGAACGAACGAAAATCGAAATTTTTTCGTTCGAAATCTTTTCGAACGAACGAAAAATGAAAAAATTTCGTTCGAAACAATTTCGAACGAACGAAAAATGAAAAAATTTCGTTCGAAAAAATTTCGAACGAACGAAAATTGAAAAAATTTCGTTCGAAAAAATTTCGAACGAACGAAAATCGAAAATTTTTCGTTCGAAAAAATTTCGAACGAACGAAAATTGAAAAAATTTCGTTCGAAAAAATTTCGAACGAACGAATTTCGAAAAACTTTCGAAATTTTGGAGGTCGAACGAACGAAATTCGAAACAAATCGAAATTTCGATTTTTTCGAAATTTCGTATTTTTTTCGAAACTCGTCGAAAATTTCGAAATTTTTTCGAAATTTGTCAAAAATTTCGAAATTTTTTTCGAAATTTGTTCGAAAAAATTCCGAACGAACGAATTTCGAAAAAATTTCGAAAAATCGGATTTCGAACGAACGAAAATCGAAAAATTTTTGTTCGAAAAAATTTCGAACGAACGAAAATCGAAATTTTTTCGTTCGAAAAAATTTCGAACGAACGAAAATCGAAATTTTTTCGTTCGAAAAAATTTCGAACGAACGAAAACGAACGAAAAAAATTTCGAAAAATCTTTCGAAAATTTCGTTCGTGTACAACTATATAGACTACTGTACATATGTTTTGTTCTGTGTTTTGTTTAGTTTTATGTTAACCGTTTTATTCATTTACTGATGTTATTCTCAACACTCAGAAGCAATTGCATAATGCAGAAGTGAAGTTTGGATGAATACTGTTGTTCTAAATTGCCCCCTAATAAAATCCCTAGTACAGAAGGGATCATGTCTGCTATCACCATCCTCCCCCTTTCTATTTATACTACAAGGTTGCACGAAGGGTCCGCGACTTAGTGCACCCAAAAGGGCTCGCCGCCGTTACCCGCGGACAGGCTGCCAGGTGTCACTACAGTATCACAGCCCCGTCCTCCGCTTGCTGCGGCCGCGCCTCCAGATCGCGTCGCCGCGCCCGCGGTGAGAGTTGCGGCAGCCGCAACCGACCGGTCTGAGCCTCCAATATGGAGCTTCCTTGATATCAAAGAAGCTGAATTTGTGCGTGGAGATTCATTGGCCTCAGGTTTCGGATCTTGGAAGCTTAAAGGAACATCGAATTTCCGAAATGTTACTTTCAGATTTCAATTTTTTCAAGATTCGCCAAATGCACCTGAAATGACAAATCGTGTTGAAATTGATGGCATTGGAAGTTTTCAAATGTGATCTACAAATTGTAGTTTCCGTAAAATCCACTTAAAAATCGCAGATTTTCGCATCAGTCAGGTTCAATGCAGCTGGATAGCTGCTGTGGTCCGATTCGGGATTGCTCAATTTAAAAAAGTTAAATGTGATATACAAATTCAAATTTTTGAATTTTCAGAAAATGCACCTAAAATTCGCAGATTTTTAAAGCAGTGAGGATCGGTAGCAACTGAGAAGCTAATATGCTCCGAATCGGAATCGCTCAATATAAAAATGTTAAATGTGATCTACAAATTCAAATTTTTGAGTTTTCAGGAAATTCACCTAGAATTCCCAGATTTTTAAAGCAGTGAGGATCGCTAGCAACTGAGAAGCTAATATGCTCCGAATCGGAATTCCTCTATTTAAAAATGTTAAATGTGATCTAGAAAATCAAATTTTTGTATTTTAAGAAAATGCACCTAAAATTCCCAGATTTTCACAGCAGTGAGGATCGGTTGCAACTGGGAAGCTAATATGCTTCGATTCGCGATTGCTCAATCCACAAAATTTCAAATGTGATCTACAAATTCAAATATTTGAATTTTCAGAAAAAGCATCTAAAATTCCCAGATTTTCACAGCAGTGAGGATCGGTTGCAACTGGGAAGCTAATATGCTCCGAATCGGAATTGCTCAATTAAAAAATGTTAAATGTGATCTACAAATTCAAATTCTTGAGTTTTCAGAAAATGCACCTAAAATTTCCAGATTTTTACAACAGTGAGGATCGGTTGTCCTGGAACTGAGCTATTTACGTAATTTGTGTCCTGTGTTGACGTCTGGGATGAGCCTAGAGCGCTTCGAAGCAGTTTACAAATGCGGATCTAACTAAACTAAATGAGTAGCTCTGATACGTGGCGCGACATCCTACGGCAATGTCCCGTTATGGTGGCTGTAGAAAGTTCTTCGCCCTGCTCGATTTAAGTTTTTCTTCGTTGAAACAATCTCGTGATTATTTGCTCGAATTAGCATGATATATATTACGACCTATGAGTCCCAGCTCATGTCGCTGTGTTTGCCTTGGAAAGCGCTAGACGCAAACGCAAATGTGTCTACAGGTAACGACTCAGGATCGTAAACTAGTAATTAGTCTCTGTGGATAGGAGAAGAACGGGTCAGGTCAATGCGGTACAGTCGTCGAGTACGACTATCAAGTAAATGTAGCTGAGCAAACCATAATATATGAAAAGACACATATGCAGAACTGGCGAAAGGCAATTTGTAAACACTGCAGCATAAACCCGTCGAAACAGGAGCATAGAAATTCCCCACCCTTACAGCTATTGTTAATCATGAGACTTTCAAGAAATTTCAAAAATACACAGATTAAAGCACCAGAATAGGCTTAACGAAAATTTTCAGAGGCAATTTTTTTCGCTCCGAGCAAATTAAATCAAAAATGGCTTTCACTGTATCTTCAGTATCTAATGACTATCTGTCACAAAAGTTACTGTTCACAGCTTCCTATTATCTGACAGTTTTTTCGTTAGTTGTCGATCTTTATCAAAACTCAAAAAAAATTGTGACAATCGATTTTTTTGAAAAATGTCCTATATATGGCAGCATGATTAGCATTGGAAAAATAGCAAATTTAGACACATTAATGACATTTTAGGTGCATTTTCTGAAAATTCAAAAATTTGAATTTGTTGAACACATTTAACTTTTTTAAATTGAGAAGCTTCGATTCGGAGCATATTAGCTTCTGAGTTGCTACCGATCCTCACTGCTGTAAAATCTGAGTGTTTTAGGTGCATTTTCTGAAAATTTAGAAATTTGAATTTGTAGATCTTTTGATTTTTTTAGATTTAGCAATCCCAATTCGGAGCACAGCAGCTTCCAAGTTGGTACCGATCCTCACTGTTGTAAAAATCTGAAAATTTTAGGTGCATTTTCTGAAAATTCAAGAATTTGAATTTGTAGATCACATTTAACATTTTTATATTGAGCAATTCCGATTTGGAGCACATTAGCTTCTCAGTTGCTACCGATCCTCACTGCTTTAAAAATCTGGGAATTTTAGGTGCATTTTCTGAAAATTCAAAAATTTGAATTTGTAGATCACATTTAACATTTTTATATTGAGCAATTCCGATTTGGAGCACATTAGCTTCTCAGTTGCTACCGATCCTCACTGCTTTAAAAATCTGGGAATTTTAGGTGCATTTTCTGAAAATTCAAAAATTTGAATTTGTAGATCACATTTAACATTTTTATATTGAGCAATTCCGATTCGGAGCATATTAGCTTCTCAGTTGCTATCGATCCTCACTGCTTTAAAAATCTGGGAATTTTAGGTGCATTTTCTGAAAATTCAAAAATTTGAATTTGTGGATCACATTTAACATTTTTATATTGAGCAATTCCGATTCGGAGCATATTAGCTTCTCAGTTGCTACCGATCCTCACTGCTTTAAAAATCTGGGAATTTTAGGTGCATTTTCTGAAAATTCAAAAATTTGAATTTGTAGATCACATTTAACATTTTTATATTGAGCAATTCCGATTCGGAGCATATTAGCTTCTCAGTTGCTATCGATCCTCACTGCTTTAAAAATCTTGGAATTTTAGGTGCATTTTCTGAGAATTCAAAAATTTGAATTTGTGGATCACATTTAACATTTTTATATTGAGCAATTCCGATTTGGAGCATATCAGCTTCTCAGTTGCTATCGATCCTCACTGCTTTAAAAATCTTGGAATTTTAGGTGCATTTTCTGAGAATTCAAAAATTTGAATTTGTGGATCACATTTAACATTTTTATATTGAGCAATTCCGATTCGGAGCATATTAGCTTCTCAGTTGCTATCGATCTTCACTGCTTTAAAAATCTGGGAATTTTAGGTGCATTTTCTGAGAATTCAAAAATTTGAATTTGTGGATCACATTTAACATTTTTATATTGAGCAATTCCGATTTGGAGCATATTAGCTTCTCAGTTGCTATCGATCCTCACTGCTTTAAAAATCTTGGAATTTTAGGTGCATTTTCTGAGAATTCAAAAATTTGAATTTGTGGATCACATTTAACATTTTTATATTGAGCAATTCCGATTCGGAGCATATTAGCTTCTCAGTTGCTATCGATCCTCACTGCTTTAAAAATCTGGGAATTTTAGGTGCATTTTCTGAAAATTCAAAAATTTGAATTTGTGGATCACATTTAACATTTTTATATTGAGCAATTCCGATTCGGAGCATATTAGCTTCTCAGTTGCTATCGATCCTCACTGCTTTAAAAATCTTGGAATTTTAGGTGCATTTTCTGAGAATTCAAAAATTTGAATTTGTGGATCACATTTAACATTTTTATATTGAGCAATTCCGATTTGGAGCATATCAGCTTCTCAGTTGCTATCGATCCTCACTGCTTTAAAAATCTTGGAATTTTAGGTGCATTTTCTGAGAATTCAAAAATTTGAATTTGTGGATCACATTTAACATTTTTATATTGAGCAATTCCGATTCGGAGCATATTAGCTTCTCAGTTGCTATCGATCTTCACTGCTTTAAAAATCTGGGAATTTTAGGTGCATTTTCTGAAAATTCAAAAATTTGAATTTGTGGATCACATTTAACATTTTTATATTGAGCAATTCCGATTCGGAGCATATTAGCTTCTCAGTTGCTATCGATCCTCACTGCTTTAAAAATCTTGGAATTTTAGGTGCATTTTCTGAGAATTCAAAAATTTGAATTTGTGGATCACATTTAACATTTTTATATTGAGCAATTCCGATTTGGAGCATATCAGCTTCTCAGTTGCTATCGATCCTCACTGCTTTAAAAATCTGGGAATCTTAGGTGCATTTTCTGAAAATTCAAAAATTTGAATTTGTGGATCACATTTAACATTTTTATATTGAGCAATTCCGATTCGGAGCATATTAGCTTCTCAGTTGCTATCGATCCTCACTGCTTTAAAAATCTGGGAATTTTAGGTGCATTTTCTGAAAATTCAAAAATTTGAATTTGTAGATCACATTTAACATTTTTATATTGAGCAATTCCGATTCGGAGCATATTAGCTTCTCAGTTGCTACCGATCCTCACTGCTTTAAAAATCTGGGAATTTTAGGTGCATTTTCTGAAAATTCAAAAATTTGAATTTGTAGATCACATTTAACATTTTTATATTGAGCAATTCCGATTCGCAGCATATTAGCTTCTCAGTTGCTACCGATCCTCACTGCTTTAAAAATCTGGGAGTTTTAGGTGCAATTTCTGAAAATTCAAAAGTTTGAATTTGTAGATCACATTTAACATTTTTATATTGAGCAATTCCGATTCGGAGCATATTAGCTTCTCAGTTGCTACCGATCCTCACTGCTTTAAAAATCTGCGAATTTTAGGTGCATTTTCTGAAAATTTAAAAATTTGAATTTGTAGATCACATTTAACTTTTTTAAATTGAGCAATTCCGATTCGGAGCATATTAGCTTCCCAGTTGCAACCGATCCTCACTGTTGTAAAAATCTGGGAATTTTAGATGCTTTTTCTGAAAAATGAAAAATTTGAATTTGTAGATCACATTTAACTTTTTTGAATTGAGCAATCCCGAATCGGAGCACAGCAGCTATCCAGCTGCATTGAACCTGACTGATGCGAAAATCTGGGATTTCTAAGAGGATTTTACGGAAATTAAAATTTGTAGATCACATTTGAAAACTTCCAATGCCATCAATTTCAACACGATTTGTCATTTCAGGTGCATTTGGCGAATCTTGAAAAAATTGAAATCTGAAAGTAACATTTCGGAAATTCGATGTTCCTTTAAGCTTACAAGATACGAAGCCTGAGGCCAATGAATCTCCACGCACAAATTCAGCTTCTTTGATATCAAGGAAGCTCCATATTGGAGGCTCAGACCGGTCGGTTGCGGCTGCCGCAACTCTCACCGCGGGCGCGGCGACGCGATCTGGAGGCGCGGCCGCAGCCAGCGGAGGGCGGGGCTGGGATACTGTAGTGACAGCTGACAGCCTGTCTGCGGGTAACGGCGGCGAGCCCTTTGGGTGCACTAAGTCCGTACCCCTTGCACGAAGGGTTGAACCTTTCATCCTATAAAGGGGGTATCTGCAGTTTGGGGCACTAGGCCCAGTGGCGGTAGCAGCAGTGTTCACTACGCTCGTTAGGCTCCTCCCCGCCGCGAGTTTACGCTCACCCGGGCCCATCATTCTTTTGGGCCGGGAGTGTCGCGAAAGAGAGCTTCCGCTCCCATGGTGGGTCTGTAGCGTGACCACCCCGTCGATCAGCGGCGACCAACCGCCGGTTCGATGCTGTTGGGGGAGGGGGGACGGCGATAATTCGGGTAACCACTCCCTCCGCCGTCGGCAGCCGGCCACTTTTTGTACCGGCTTCCTCCTTTTTCATCCGTCGCTGTTCGAGAGGCTGCTCAGCCCTGAGAACTATATATTACATATTACTACAGCCATCTTCTAGCCGGACATTGGTCCGGCCCTCCTTGCAGCCGTAGGCTTGTAGGTTCTATTAACTAACTAATTTAGTACAGACATGACCTCGTCTGTACTCACTTCCATCTTACTAATTTCTCTCATCTATTAACCTCCCACTATTAAACAGTAATCATTCTGGTGTCGTGTTTGTATTTATCGGATCGCCTCCGATCGTATTTCATATTTTGTAATTTTGTGTTTGATGTTTCCCCATTGTGGTTCCCTGGACTTAGAAAGTGGGAGGGTAGGTCTTAGGTCCCTTGGGTTAGAGGGTAGGTAATACATTTATAATACAGCTATAATACAGTAGGGTGAGCGGGTGAACCCGTCCCTCACCGGCCGGGGTCTAGCCGATACGCGTCAAACCTAGAAAATCGCTAAATAAAGCTGTTAAGGCACAAAGGTGCAAACTTGTGCACAGATGCACATCGCCGCCCATAAAAATTTCCGTTTTATGTTGAGCGTGGTCAAATTTCATGTGATCTGCACAGCAACTAATAAAACAGTTTTAGAGCATGCATAAAAATTTTTTCACAGAAAACCAACACAAAAGTGTAGGGTTAATTAGATCTAAACAGTGGAGCTCGAAAAGGGCAAGTGGACGATCAGAGGTCACTGATTAATTATCAGTTCCAAGCCAGCTGATGACCTATTTACAACAATTCATTGATGGACGTTCGGTACAGAGTTTCGGGGTTCCAAACGGCTCATTTCTCTGCAAACACGAAATCATTAACAAGTTTGGTCTGCTCAGTGTTTGAACGAGCTCTGCCGCAATAGTAGATAGTAATGTTCTGACGAGTCTTTGTAAGGCGTCACTCAACGCCAGCGCGTCACGCGCTGGCGCAGACTATACTTTGACCGGATCGAATGATTCGAAAAATTATTGCACCGAAAAAGTCGACTTTGAATTGTTCGAAAAGTCGAATATTCGAAAACTTTAAAATCCCGAATTATTTGAAAAGTCGAATATTCGAAAACTTCGAAATTTGGAATTATTCGAAAAGTCGAATACTCGAAAACTTTGAAATTTCGAATTATTTGAAAAGTCGAATATTCGAAAACTTCGAAATTCCGAATTATTCGAAAAGTCGAATATTCAAAAAAATCAAAATCACGTCTAAAATTCGAAATTCTGATTTATTCGAAAAGTTCAAAAAAAGTTCAAAATCCCGAATTATCCGAAAAGTCGAATAATCGAAAAAAATCTGAAAATGTAAAAGTATAGTGGAGACTATGAATACTCCAGCGGAGGCGCCATGGCGAAGCAGAAAGAAAGTGGACCTGGACTTTTCCAAACAAACAAATTCTGTGCAAGCGTTCACCATCATGGTAGCAAAGGATAGTACAATACTGAGCATAAATTTTGCGTTTTTGGCGAAAGAAACTCAAAAAAAAAACGTTTTTCACCTTTTTTTCACAACTCTGTTTAAAGTGGTCCATTTGGGAATCAGCATCGCAAGCTCTTTCTTCTGGACTGACACATGGCTTACTCATCAACAATATAAATATATGGGCAAAACTAGGCATGAAACTTGACTTACTTGACTTAATCGGTTGGCTTTCGCCTGACGCGGTCATTCCGCATCTTCACCGAGGTGTGCCGTCCTAGTAGTCAGCCGTGTCCATTTTTCACGGTCTTCAGCCACAATTTGAACACATTCCATCCAGCTGTCACTATTCCATTTCCTGCGAAACGAAACATCGCGCCTGAACTGTCTTTCGATGCCGAGTGACTTTAAATCCTCTTTAACCACATCCGTCCAGAACTTTCGCCTACGCCCAGGTGGCCGTTTCCAGACAGGATTTGGAAGCATTTTTAAAGCGTGTTGTACGAGACGATCCGGCGTTCTTCTTAGTATGTGCCCGAGCAGTCGAAGTCGACTTTCCATTGCTGCTTGAGATGGCGTTAGGAGATGCTGGCACCTCCCTCGTGTCAAGCGTTGATGTACTGCGTCGATTACCTTGTAAAGGTCTTCGTTAGGGCATACACGCGGCCAGAAATATCCAAGCAAACGCCTAAAAAGCTTCCTCTCCGTGCAATCCAACCTTTCCATCTGCGTTTTCGGTGCTGCCCACGTCTCCGATCCGTACATCATGATAGGGCGAATAGCGGATAGGTAGACGCGCAACTTGACTTCCTTCGCGATGGTGGTAGACCACAAACACTTGGTTAGAGAATTGAATGCAGACGTAGCTTTCGCACATCGTTGTCGAATATCCGCTGCATAACTACCATCGTTCTTCAGCAAACAGCCCAAATAACAGAAATCCTCCACCAGTTCGATACGTTGTCCGTCCACACAAACTCCAGTTGAAGGCCTCTGAGAGACCCACATCTGCTTGCATTTGTCGGGACGAAGACGAAGTCCATAGGCTGCGGCATACTTCGCAACGAGGTTCACAATCCTTTGCAGTTTTGCGTTGTTTTCAGCGAATAACACAATGTCGTCGGCGTACTCCAGGTCGACAAGGAGCGTCCTGATGGTGTTAGGATCACATCCGCAGGAAACTGTTCTGCAACTCTACGCATGATGTCATCAACGGCGAAGTTGAAAGAAAAAGCTCCTGCAACGGCTCCTTGCCTTACTCCTGTTTTCACCTCGAAAGCTGACGTAAATCCGACAGGTGTACGAACTGCTGCTGTTGTTCCTTTGTTCATGTCCTCGATTAACCGAACATACTTTTCCGGGACTCCATCTGCTCGCAGAGCATTGAGCAATCGATCACGATGAGGAGAGTCGAACGCGGCTTCAAAGTCAAAAAGCAAGCTGTAATGGGTTCGAAAACCGCTGCCACGATTCAATTACTCTTCTCACGACGAACACTTGGTCGATGGTCGATCTTCCAGGTCGAAAACCGGCTTGCTCATCTCTGGTCGTTCCTTCACGATGTTTGATAAGTCGCTCGAGAATGATACGTTCTAAAACCTTGTACATGACACGAAGTAGAGATTCCTCTGTAGTTCTTAGGATCCGTGACGGATAGCTTCTTGTGAAGAGGTACGATGATCGCATGTCTCCACGAATCGGGTATCCTTTCGCTCATCCATATGGCACGGATGGTGTTGGTCATTTCACGAATCCCAGACGGAGGAAGAGCTTTCAGCATTTCAGCAGTGATGTTGTCATCTCCACCTGCCTTTCCATTCTTCATTTTCCGGACACAATCCAAAACTTCAGACTCAGTCGGCGGTTCCTCACTGACATCGTAATGTGCTCTCTGAACATGCGGGAGCTCAGGTACTGATGGCGCTGGACGATTCAGTAGTGAACTGAAGTAATCCTTCCATATTGGCAGCGTCGCATCACCAACTGCAACTCCATTGGTAAAATTCAAGACAGGAGAACATCTCTTCATCTTCCCGCTATACTGTCGCAGCAACGTGTAGGCTTTCCTCGGATTCTTCTCCTCCCAAGCCTTCTCGAACTCCTTAGCTCTACACGTCCACTCTCGTTCGCGGTCACTTTGAAGCTGCCGACGCAACTTCCTCCTCAGACGCTTCTCCTCCACGAAGTTTCCTGCAGTTCGGAGAGCACATACTCTGTTGTAGGTAGATGTTGTTTCTTCTGAGACGTAGGCGAACTTCTTCTTAGGCTGTACAACCGGGAGTGCCTCTTTCGAAGCGTCCTGGATGCATTTGACAAAAGAATCCGCGTCGCAAAGTTTCTTCTTAGTCCGTACTCCGATGTGAATAGAAACGCGTTGTCGGAAATTCCTTCTGCACTCTTCATCTCTGAGACTTGTCATGTCAATCCTCTGGAGAGGCTGAGCCCCTCGCTTCCTCTTATGAATCCTCGCAGTGAAGTTCAACAGAACAGGACGGTGATCCGAATCGAATGCGACATCACACAGCTCTAGATCTTCGAAGGTCCGATACTGGAATATTCCTCGTCAGGACATAGTCAAGCTGTAGTTTCAAAGTTGTCATCTTCCGCTTCCGCTGCTCTTCTGGAGATAGCCGGGTTGGTCCCTGCCACGTAAGCTGATGGCGGCGATGATTCCTCTTGAATGTCGATGCAATAATCAGACCACTGCGTTCACAAAAGTCGACAAGGCGGTAGCCATTGTCCGATGTTTGCTCCACTGGGTAGAACCATTTACCGAGTACTTCAGATTCCTGATCAAGTCCCATCTTCGCATTTGCGTCAATCCCCACGACAACAGCATGTTGACAAGGTATCCTGGCCAGCAACGTATTGAGTTCCTCATAAAACGCATCCTTCGAATTGTCTTCGGCGGTTTCAGTGGGCGCATGAGCACTCACTATCCACAGATTGAATCCTCTGTGATCCCGCAGTCGTACGAATGCATTCCGACACGACGTTGAGCCGAACTCCTTGACCATACCATTGAAATCCTTCCTTACAGCTATTGCACAGCCTCCCACTCTCCTATCGTCAGCGTTACCGCAGTAGATGGTGTACTCTCCGACGCTGATGACGGGTCTATCCTTGAGGCGGGTTTCCTGCAAAGCAGCAAACGGTGCATGAAAATAGCTCAGAAGTCTGGATAGCGAAGTTTTTTGGATATCACTCGACAGCGATCGACAGTTCAGGGTGGCGAAATTGTGGCTTGTGGCCAAAGACTCCATGGCTCCCTAGGTACGGATCCTAAGGTGTTATGGACCAGAGGCCTTAGTGTGCCGGACGGCGACACCTTTATGCAATGTGCGGGATACTTTCGCGATATAGTTGTGCACGCTATATCGCTCGAACGTTCCCTGTGTACACTCAAACGTCTGCTGGGTTCAGTAGAAGCAGGGGCACCAACGAGCAGGTACCAACAGACTTGTATACACACCCCCAGGCATGAAACTATTAAACCGAAACACACGTTAAACGCGATTTTGCAATTAAGGGCACAGCCCAACCTCAGAATCGTTTTTCTAATTTTCTGCCCATCTTAAAAACGGTCTCACGCTTATTCCAATGATGTCTCTGGAGTCGTACAGGACCCCCTAAAAGAGGCGTGCCAAAGTGGTTTCCGGGTGTGGGTGCAACATGGTGGCTTCCCCCACATCTCGCTTATTCGGAGGAATTGAGAGCTCGCATTTGGCAGGGGCTATATAGGGTGAGTGAACTTCATAATTATGTGGAAATCATAGATTTCGTCCCTGAGCTTGGACTGTGCCTTTAAATGCAGTGTTCACGATGAAAAATGTTTTTCAGTTTCCACAACGAATGGGTATTGGAGGGGCATACCGTAACGTTAACGTCGAATGAATGCATGAAAACGAGCCAGGAAGAGCCCCAAAAGAGCCCGAAGTTGCCCCTTTGAGCGCATGGCAAACCCCAAAAGCGCAATGCCCGCCCTCCGACGTCAACAAATGAGAACTTGAGATCGTGAGATGAGCGATGGTTTCTGATCAAAAGCCCCGTTCTTTCCTTGGTTCTCAACTTCTCTCTTTACTCAGGTCAGCTCGGATTCATCGGCTACAAAAAACGGAAGTTACAAGCCTCGGATAACTCGTCCACCATGCTTCCATAGCTCAATATTTGAGGGACCATAACTCCGTTCCCAGAAGGTCTTGTACGATTTCAGAGACATCATTTGAATGAGCATGGGACCGTTTAAAAGATGGGTGGAAAAACAGAAAAACGATTTTAATCGTGAACACTGCCTCTAAAGGCAGTGAGTGTTCACGATGGTTTTCGTTCCCGAGTTTTCCACCTAAAACAATGCGTTTCGAAAAGTTACCAAAATTACGAAGAAACGGCGAGAAACGCACTGAATCGTCTTATTTCAGGGACATTAATCTCTGGACTAGTTGCCCGGTTGGATGAACTTGTTCAAAGTGGGTGTCACCGGTGAAAAATGGAGCTAATCGAAAATGGAAGAGTATTTCAGGTAAAACAGTATTAGTTAGGGTCCGAAGGAAAAAAACGGAGCAACACAAAATAGAGATATGTTAGAATACTGCCATCTCGAAGCCTCATTTCTATGAGATATTGCTTTTCTACGCAAGTGAGACTCCAGCTTTCATAACGACTTTATAGGAAATTTTCGGTGTAATAACACCCTTTTCAGCCTATAATCGTGGCAACTATATATATGTACACAACAAAAACGACCCAACAAGAAAGGTATAACTAACCCGCTGTGGTGTTCTACAGTGGAGGTCTGTAAAGTTATTACTTAGATGTACACAGTACCCATCCAACAACGGAATTAGACGACTCCACCTCAGTTAAATCCCAGTGCAACTAAGAATGACTACGTATCTACCGCAGCTGCTATGATATCAGTCTCAATGCCTCCATCAACTCATCCCTATTATTTATCTCTGGTGACAGTCGCCTTATCGCCAACGCCTCCATTAACTTTCTTTTAAGAGGAGTTTCGAGAGAGCGGTGCAACACTGACACTTTCAGGGTAGGAGGGGGGCGATTCGTGTGGTGTAGAAGCCGATGTCGTGAGAAGCTGTTACTTGGGTATGACGAAGGATTCCGCAGGACTCGTGAGTGCTCGTATATACGTGCATATAGCGGTCGTGACGTCTCTCCTGTATGTTTCTGACTGCATCCCTCGCAAACAATCAAATAAACTGTGCCTCGTAACTGGCAGATTTTTTTCTCAGTACAGTAAGTACATCGTCTTCGTCCACATCGTTCTTCGTAAATTCTTGTCGAGGTCAATAAGCTCTTGGGAGTTTGTGGAGGTCTGAATACTAGTTTTACCGACAGTCCTGAGAGCTTCACAAATCTGTTAACGTCCTTCGCGATTCGTTCATTAACGTAAGGTAGAACCAGAGGTACACCTCCGCGAGTGAATGTCGGTCGCCAAGACTTGGTCTCGCATGCTGAATAGCCGTTTTCAGCTAGAATCATTGTAACTTTCGCTTCGACCTCTGGTGACTCATAAGAGTTAATTCTGTTCTTAGTAGCATTAAGATTTCTCACTACGTTCACCTTCATGTATAGCGGATGCGCGCTTCGGGAGGGCAGAATGATGTTTCGTGAAGCGGGCTTCTTGTATCAGGTCAGTTCTTCCGTGCCGTCGAGTATCCGAACTTTTGCATTGAGGAAAGGTAGAATTCCGTTCTCGTCAGGGGCCTCCGTTGTGAAGCTGAGACTCTCATCGCACGTGTTGTGGTTTTCAAGTACAGGGCAAAGATCCTCGAGCGTAGACCCTATAACAAAGATATCATCGATGTATCTTTTGTAGAACAGTATCCCTTGTGTGAGCGATCGCCTTTCTAATCTATCCAGGAATACGATGACAAGCATGGGTGCGATACTCAGGCCCATAGCAAGGCCACGTTTCTGCGTGTAGAGTTCGCCATCAGATTGGAAGATATTGCCATTATACGTGAGCGTTCGTGCTCAATCTTGTGTTTGGCAGGAAATCTCAGGCAATAACCAGATAGTTTGCTCACGTGTTCGACATCACGAAAGAGGTACTGTGCTTATCTGGGTCAAATTCCGGTCCGCAATTGCGTCTCGACACGCTTTGCGGCCGCACGCGCTCAAGTCAATCGAGTTTCCAGCTCCAAAGCCGGCTCGATATGGCTTTTTTATACAGTTTTCTTTAATTTTGTTTCGTTTACAGTCTCTAAAACCCACCTAGAGTCAACAGATTGGTAGCTGCGGCACTGGAAACTCTTCCGACTCGGAAGCGCGCGGCCGCAAAGTGTGTCGAGACGCAATCGCGGAACGGAATCTGACCTAAATAAGCACAGTAAACTACAAAAGAAGCTTGCCCACTTACGTTCTACTATGTTCTCTCAACGCCAACATTTCATTTTACCGGTTGCTGTACCACCAACCCGATGTACTATTGTTGGAACGGATGAAGTCGACGACGACATGCAAGCCCTCCTGAGTTTGGGTCTTTCATTTGCGGTCACTAAGGGAGTAGATCAAGGAGTTCAGGACCAGGGATGTGCGGAATTTTCTGTTTTCTGTTTTCTACCCATTTTTGGGCATTTTTTTCTGTTTTCTGACAGAAAACAGAAAAAAACGTGTACCGCGATCTGCAGCAGGATTGTTCTAGAAAAAAGTAGCCGGATTTATCGAAGCTAAGTCGGTAGGGTGGGGGTGTACTTCACCCAGGCTCTCTGCAGTTGTTCCACGCTAGACACTTTTATCTCGCTGTAGTGGTCATAAATTAGGGCACGTGTGGCGTGGTGGGAGGAAACGGTGCTGTTCCCTGTACACGGTCAGGTTCGATCCCCTTTCGAGGTGGACCAAACCAACCAATCCTCCGGGGTCCTTCAATTGGTAACAGATTCATGTAGGGAGATGAAGGCGCTCTTCAGGAAGTCGGCTGGTCCCTGCAAAAATCACTCCTCTGAAAAAATTTGCCGCGTCAGTGCCGGTGAATTACCACGATCCTTGACTGTGCTGCGATAGTTCCGCCTCAGACATTGGGATTGGCGGACCGGCGGTATTTGCCTGGCGAGCAAAAACCATTCCCGGTGTCGGACAGCCGTTACCCGGCGGTCCGCCAAAACGCTGCCAGCTGTCCGCCAGTACGCTGGCAGTATCTTGGCTATTACCTGGCAGCCCGCTGCTGAACAATCATTTGCCAGCGGTCCGCCAGTCTCTTGACAGACCGATGAATCGGGGTGGGTCCCTCCCCGCAGACCGTTGCGTAGGAGATCGCCTACGCACCGGTGTGAGGTGACGCCACCCCACCTCCCCCCTCCCCCCTCCCACGCCGTGGGGACTTTCCCCTCAGCTACCAATTATATGCTAGCCTCTGAAGAGTGACTTCAGGTCACCTTCCAGGGTCGGCATCAAAGTGTCGAGTGAGCACTCACTGGACTGAATCGCCTTATATACCGGCTGAGTTTATCAATGAAATCAGAGATCGAACTATGACATGTTGAAACGTGCTCTCTCGAGTGCCAGTCATTTGACGACTCAGCGCCAAGCGAAGGCCACTGGGCGGTTATGCGCCAGCCGAGTGCCCATTGGCGGACAACTGCGTTTTCATGCATTCGGTAATTTCGAGGTGTGATCGCCCATGTCAGCTGAATGCAAGTTATCGCGCAACTTCCAGGCAGCTTGCACATTTTCGCCAGCGGTCCGCCGCTCGCACTAATTGAGATGTCAAGTATGAGCCAGCTGTCGGCTTTGTAAATGCCAGTTCTCATCCAGCTGTTAGGCAACTGGCACAAATTCGCCAGCCGTCCGCCGCTGGCAATAAATGACATGACGAGTGTATGCCAACCGTCGGCCTCGTGACTGCCATTGGCCAGCCAAAAAGTTTTCTGTTTTCTGTTTTCTGTTTTCTGCCCATTTTTGGAGATTTTTTTCTGTTTTCTGTTTTCTGTCGAACTAGATTTTCTGTTTTCTGTTTTCTGTTTCCGAAAATATTTTTTCCCGCACATCCGTGTTCAGGACGCAGTATTGTGTGGATTCCACAAGTTTGCCCATAAATTACGATGGCGTGAAAATTCACCACCTACTGTGTTGCACAGGATAGCGACGCTTCGCGCATCAACATCTTTTCCTCGCACATCGCTATCAGCACCTAAACCTGCACCCGCAGTTGAACCAGCAGTCGCATCACTCCAGCTCAGCCTTGTACAATGCTATACAAGCCACACAACGACGTTTGCTTCGAATCCTACTGTACAGGAAAGACGTGGACTGAGCAAACTTCTGTCGTTAAGGGGAGAGCTTCGTTACAGCGTGAGCGACAAAGGGGGCGACTTCGTTGTGTTGTCGCAAACAATGGATAAGAACCTTGGACGAGCATGCCTGTCGGACACCAACACATACGGAAGATCATCTGTGCGCGAGTTCGAAACGGTGTCGAAGCATCTGAGCACAACGATCAAGAGAATCCTGAACAAGGTTATGGACCCGAAGGCTACAAGTCGCTTCTTACTGACATTTCCTATACTCCCTACATACTTCGCACTGATCAAAACGCACAAGCTCCGTGATCAAGCCGACCTGCGCCATATACCGGAGAGCAACATCAAAGCAAGACCGATCATTTCATCATGTGGGGGCCGTCAGACAGAATCAGTTGATTCCTTGTCAGACTTCTCTCACCTCTCTTACGACACGTTGCCGCCCATAGTGTGAATGTTGAGGAGTTCATGTCTACATTGACTCGATGTGAAGGGCCCAGCCATGCGTGCTACGCGAGTTACGACGCGGTGTCTTTGTACACGAATGTTAACAACGATTATGCTGTCGATGCAGTCGTTGAACTATTGGAACGACATCAAGACGAAACTTCTATTTTTGGATTGCTGGATGAGGATATAAGAGAGCTGCTGTTTGCGACGCTTAAATGCAATATCTTCCAATTTGATGGCGAACTCTACACGCAGAAACGTGGCCTTGCTATCGGCCTGAGGATCGCACCCATGCTTGCCATCGTATTCCTGGATAGATTAGAAAGGCGATCGCTCACACAAGGGATACTGTACTACAAAAGATACATCGATTATATCTTTGTTATAGGGTCTACGCTCGAGGATCTTTGCACTGTACTTGAGAACCTCAACACGTGCGATGAGAGTCTCAGCTTTACAATGGAGGCCCCTGTCGAGAACGGAATTCTACCTTTCCTCGATGCAAAAGTTCGGATACTCGACGGCACGAAAGAACTGACCTGGTACAAGAAGCCCGCTTCACGAAACATCATTCTGCATTCCCGAAGCGCGCATCCGCTATACATGAAGGTGAACGTAGTGAGAAATCTTAATGCTACTAAAAACAAAATTAATTTTTGTGAGTCACCAGAGGTCGAAGCGCAAATTACAACGATTCTAGCTGAAAACGGCTATTCAACGAGCCCAAGTCATGGCGACCGACATTCACTCGCGGAGGTGTACCTCTGGTTCTACCTTACGTTAATGAACGAATCGCGAAGGACGTTAACAGATTTGTGAAGCTCTCAGGACTGTCGGTAAAACTAGTATTCAGACCTCCACAAACTCCCAAGAGCTTATTGACCTCGACAAGAATTTACGAAGAACGATGTGGACGAAGACGATGTACTTACTGTACTGAGAAGAAAATCTGCCAGTTACGAGGCACAGTTTATTTGATTGTTTGCGAGGGATGCAGTCAGAAATATATAGGAGAGACGTCACGACCGCTATATGCACGTATAGACGAGCACTCACGAGCCCTGCGGAATCCTTCGTCATACCCAAACAACAACTTCTCGCGACATCGGATTCTACACCACACAAATGACCCCCCTCCTGCCCTGAAAGTGTCAGTGTTGCACCGCTCTCTCGAAACTCCTCTTGAAAGAATGTTAAAGGCAGGGTCCGGGCAGAATTTTGATTTTGAGATTTCCCGCTAAATCGGTGCTCTTGCTACAGGTAGTCCCAAGGAACATGCGAAAACTGCGTAAAAACCGGTCTTCTTCAAGTTATTCCAGCCACTTCCGGTAGCCGATGATCCAGAAAAGTCAGAAAAGTGTGGCCATAGTCCACATTTTAGCGGTTGTCCACGCATTCTTCAAAAGTGCTGTGTAATTATCGGTCATTCCGGCAATCATTATCATGCTGTGAGTACCGTAATCCCTGACTTTGAGGCTGTTTTTTCCAGAACTAAGGACTCAGAGTTCGTAAAACGTCCAAACGATGTTCAGCTAGGCCAGCCCAATCTATTTAACCCAAATTTCGGCAATGTCAAAATTTGGCCGGACCTTGCCTTTAATGGAGGCGTTGGCGATAAGGCGACTATCACCAGAGATAAATAATAGGGATGAGTTGATGGAGGCATTGAGACTGATATCATAGCAGCTGCGATAGATACGTAGTCATTCTCTGTTGCGCTGGGATTTAACTAAGGTGGGGTCGTCTAAATCCGTTGTTGGATGGGTACTGTACACATCTAACAAGGGAACCACAATAAGTCATAGTGACCATTACAAATGAAATGTACTTCTCTAGAATAATTTCGGACGGAAAGTCCGAATATTCCTATCGCAGCTGCCTAGACGCATTCTGAGAAAAGTTATGAGTGTTTTTTAAAGCTTCGCGGCAAGGTAAGGGTACCCCTCATGGAATTTCTAGGGTGTTTTCAAACTTTTTTTCGAATTTTGCTGAAAACATGTGTGTAGGGGTAATCTAGGGTGCTGAACACAAATCTGGGGTTTGCTTGCCCAAATTTTAAGGTTTACTGTAGGTTACGGTAGGTAACACGCCATCTAGGAAGCAAAACCTACCTCAATATTTCGATAATCGACAAATGAACATCAAATTCGTATTCAGCACCCCAAAAAACACCCACATAGAAACTTTGAGACAAATCTGAGACTTTGACCAAACTACCGTGTACCCACCGTAATCTACCGTAAGCTGCCAAAAATCGATAAACTGTCACCAGATACGTGTTCAGCACTCCAAATAACCCCCAGAGAAATAATTTGAGCATATTCTATAGTAGCACTCCGGAAATAGTCAAAAGTCGCCATTTGCCATCAAACCTTCCCCGATGGGAATCTGTGAACGAATACAGTCGAAAACTCGATAAATGAACCTCAGATTCGTGATCAGCACCCAAAATAACCCCCCAGAGCGAATTTCAAGTCAAATCTGGAAAATTTTTCCAAAACCCTTCGAGAGCCCTCTAATTGGTATAAATAAACGCCCAACCGAAAATCCGTACAAGTTCAAAACGCTGTTAGTCTGCGCAAAATTTGGGATATGTTCCTTCACCCTAACTTTGCTTAGTGGGGTAGTTTGGGCGCTGAACACGATTATGAGGTCCGTTTCCAGATTTTCGTAAAAATAATGCGCTTTTTGGAGGGTACAATAAGTACGAAAATCAGAGAAAAAATGCCTATAATTTTTTCCAGAGTGGGTCTAGGCAGCTGCGGTGGGCATATTCGGACTTTTCGTCCAAAAATGGTTCTAAAAAGTACATTTCATTTGGATTGGTCACTATGACTTATTGTGGTTCCCTTGTAAGTAATAACTTTACAGACCTCCAATGTAGAACACCACAGCGGGTTAGTTATACCTTTCTTGTTGGTAATATCGATGCTTCCCTGAGCATCATAGTTTTGTACTATATAAGGTTGAAGTTGAAGCTCGTCTGATGAACCTTCATTGACTACGTTTCGGGCAATAAACCCGTCGTCAGGTCAACTGAAATATGTAATACAAACAAATCGACAATATGTTATCACCAACACCAACTACCGACCTGTGGCGACTGGGATGGAGTAGGTCGCAACCACAGATAAGCCCAGAGGTTCACTAAAAGAGTTGGGATTGATGTAAAGCGATGTTGATGAGTATCCCACCTACGTCTAAATGGGCATAAGATGGAAATGAGATAGGGCGGTGGGAGGAGGTCTCACCATAGTGCATTGGAAGGATAGGAGGGATAAGGCGTCCAGATATGTATCATATCCCAGTTGACCGCTTGCATTACAGGGTTATCAACCTCATTGCTTCCATCATTTCTTCTCTGCTGTTGATAGGCGGTTTTTCCTTTTTTATCTCCAGCGCCTCCTTTATTTTTTGTTCAACCGTGTCCTCAACGTTTCTATGAAGAATGGTTACTCAACGCCGGGGTGGTTCTTCAATTGTGTGTTTCAGTGTGCGATGTTTCGAGAACGCATTGTTTGGATAGCTCTGTGGTGACCTCAGGGCCCGCCCGTGCTCGTTCATCCGTAGAAACAGCGGCCTAGCTGTCTCGCCTATGTTAAATTCTTGACATCCTAGGCAATCCACTTTGTATACCACACATTTCACCTGGCACACGCTTTCTCCTCCACTGCAATCCGGGCAATTGATCCGCTCGCAGTGATTCTCAAAAGGCGTGAGGACGTTAGAAGACGTCGTAGGTTGAGAGGTGGTCGAAATACTAGACTAATCGGTAGCCTTGAGCGCTTCACCACTCTATTCACGTCCATGGCAAAGGAATCAGAAATAAATGGCAGGACAAGAGATGTTCCATTCGGTGTCCGGTGAGGTTTCCAATACGAAGGTTGTCCTGTTCCATAACCGTTCTGCCGCAAAATGTTTTGCACCATAATCTTCACTTCTTGAGAGTTCACAGAGGTTAGTTCCGCTGAAGTGGTAATCATATGACGGACAACGTTTGTCTTCATATAAGATGGATGACAGCTCCGACCGTGAATGATGATATTATGAGATGTCTCCTTTCTGTACCACATGTTGCTAATTTGACCATCTGCGACTTTGACTTTCGTGTCCAAGAATGGTAGATACCCATCTGATGCGGGTTCTTCACTCGTCAGCTTGATCGAGGGACATGCAGAGTTCAATGATGTTGCAAAAGTTCGTCGCAGCACGGCTCGAGACTTCGCCACAATAAATATATCGTCGATGTATCTCCCGAAGAACAACACTTCTGGCGATAAAGCGCTTCTTTCCAGGCTGTCCATGAATAAGATGGCGAGCAACGGCGCCAATCTACTTCCCATTGCTAGGCCTCTTGTCTGCTTGTAGAAAACATTCCGGAAGCGGAAGCGGAAAGTGTTCACGTTCAATTATTTCTTTCTTTCTTGTTGGGTCGCTTTTGTTGTGTACATATATATAGTTGCCATGATTATAGGCTGAAGAAGGTGTTATTACACCGAAAATTTCCTATGAAGTGGTTATGAAAGCTGGAATCTCACTTGCGTACAAAAGCAATATCTGACAGAAAAAAAGACGGGTCCACAAACGATTTCATTGTCACAACAAACAGTTCCACTGAGAGTAAAGAAGTGGGGTGAGAGTAAAGAATTGCCCGCCTTTCTGGTGCGTTTTTCTTGGTTTCTTCGTCATTTCAGTTTTACTTGGGGGCAAAACAATCGATTTAGCGATTAATCTCAAAATCGAAGATTATCGTGAACGCTGCCTTTAAACGCAGCCTACACGCTCGCAAACATGGTCGAGACATCAGCATAAATAGGCCCGCACGGCCTCTACCATGTCGTCAACGACGTTTGAAGCGCTGAAAACCATACAAGATGACAATATTTGAGCAATCATGTCTCGCACGCCCGTATTTTCACACGCCTTCGAATAACAGAATGAAAAGGTAAACTTGAGAAATCATGTGATAATTGAGAGTGATAGCACTATCAAAAGGGAGTGCACGAGAGAAACAGCTCGATTTACTTGAGTATAACATGTCTACATACCGATTAACTCTCGTCCTTTTTCGAGAATGCCGCTCTACTCCGGCTGGCTTTTGAAAATGGAGGATTTGATCGGTGCACAAACATGTGATATCCAGGTAAAACGAGCTGTTTCTCTCGTGCACTCCCTTTTGATAGTGCTATCACTCTCAATTATCACATGTTTTCTCCAGTTTAACTTTTCATTCTGTTTTTCGAAGGGGTGTGAAAATACGGGCGTGCGAGACGTGATTGCTCAAATATTGTCATCCTGGATGGTTTTCTGCGCTTCAAACTCCGTTTAAAACATGCTGGGAGCCGTGCGAGCCCATTTATGCTGATATCTCGACCATGTTTGCGAGCGTGTATGCTGCCTTTAAGGCAGTTGTGAGCGAAAGTTTTAATGCTGTCACCCCTACATGCAATGTAAGAAGTATGCCGAAAAAACATGCTTAAGATATATCTTTTATTCCTGATTCCAAATATCTATTTAGATTCCTAAATGGACCATTTTGACGCAAAAATAATGACCAGTTTCGTACTTGCATCAAATATAATGGAACGAAATGAAATTGGTGGTGTATTAATAAACGGAGCGGGCGTCAGGTGCATGCCGTATGACCGTGTCGTCAGACCATTGATACTTCGACGCCACGCCTGCGCGTCACGCGCTGGCGTTGAGGAGTATGAGTAGCGCCTAAGTAGCAATAATTCTGATCGTGTTGAAGTTGAATAAAGTCGAATCTGTATGATCGAAAAGTGTACCAATTATGGTTATTCCTCCACAATGAAAAAATTGGCTAACACTCATTTGTACGTCGCCGAGATTGGAATTCGTCGCGTCGTCAAGTGTGTAGTGCTTCATGATTAAGTGCGCCGTGTCATGACGGTAACGTTTCGAAGCAAGCGTGCACCGAGCCATAAGAAGTGGGAAGCGCTCAACGAGCAGCGAGGGCAGGGTGGTGGCGAATAAACTATACTCCGTCGATTGCGTGTGCGCTTTTTGGGAAGTAGCGTTCCTTTAATAATGTGCGTAGAATCCTTGAAGGTTATTAGCGTAACATGGGAAGCGTGCGCAGCGTCATTGAGATTGGGATAGCGCATCGTTTAGAGCACGCTTTATAGACAGTGCATAGCTCTCAACAGGAAAAGTACTGCGCGAATGAGTAGCAAAAGTTAGAAGCGCTTTGTTTGAAGCGTCCCCAGGGTCTTGGGCGCTATTCTCTTCTTGGGCTCCTCAACGCAAGCGCGGCGCGTACGTGCGGCGCTGGCGTGGCGTTGGAGTATGAATGGCCTGACGCGTGCCACGCCCGCGCGACACGCGAGTGAAGCGCGCTCCGCCATGGCGGCGACGGCCGTAACGACTTTCTCGTAATTTTCATGTTTATCCATTACTATCCTCTGCTATTGTGATATTGAACGCGTCTACAGAATTAGCTTGTTTGAAAAAGTTTGGGCCCACTTTTCTCCACTCTGCCATGGCGTCGCCTTTGAAGTACTCATAGTCGGTACGCGCGTCACGCGCGTACTGCGCTAGCGTTGAGGAGTATCAATAGCGTCCTGTGGAAGTAGTAGCGCTTGGTAACTATACATTGGATCCGATTCGGATAATTTCGGATATCCGTCCGAATGATTCGAAATTTTGACGATTCGGTATCCGAATCACCGAAAAAACGCCAAATCCGAACCGAGCCGAAATCCGAATCACCGAAAAAACCCCAAAACCGAACCGAACCGAAATCCGAATCACCGAAAAAACGCCAAATCCGAACCGAACCGAAATCCGATTCACCGAAAAAACGCCAAATCCGAATCGAACCGAAATCCGATTCACCGAAAAAACGCCAAATCCGAATCGAACCGAAATCCGATTCACCGAAAAATCGTCGAATCCGAATCGAACCGAAATCCGATTCACCGAATTACACAGGATTCGATTAATGAATCGAGTTTTCGATTATCCGAAATGCGTCACGATTCGATTCAATCATGCTAGTTTAAAGGCAAAGGACACCCAGGGAATTGTTTTTCTAGATTTCATCCTCATCTTGGAGACGGTCACACTCTGATCACAATGGTATTTCTGCAATCGTCCAAGACCCCTACGAACGGAGATATGGCTCCTTGAAAATGCCTGTTTTTTCAGGGCAAAAATTTGGTGGACGAGTTGTCTTAGGCCTGTATTTCTCTTGATTCGCAGTTGCGGCACGAGAGCAAAACAGGATGAGGAGATAAATTGGAAAGGGAGGGAAGAACGTTGACTCGGTTGAAAATCATCCATCAATGTAGCCGCTATTGAGATCGAAAGTCAGGAAGAGGGCCGGGCCTGTGGTATTGGCTGGAGCGGGTCGGGCCCGTGGTGGTCGCTTATATCTAGCCTATTTGGAGAAATTGAGATCTCGCATTTGGCACGTGTTATACAGGAGGGGTCTTCTACACAATTACACAAAAATTTGAAATTTCGTATCTGAGGGTGTATGGTGCCTTTGAAGGATTCAATAGTGATCCATATACGCGCTCCAATAGCGACGCGAGCGCGGGCTACATTCCGAATTTTCTTCCAGAATTTTCTGGTTGTGTCTTTGCTTCTCCTTCGCTGTCAGTCTACGGTACTTTTCCTGACTGTGATTGTTTCTCGTATTGAAAGCCTGTCTTTGCGCTTGCTAGTGGCCGTTTCAATGTTTCAAAATTCTGTCATATACATTTTCAGATATTTGCGGCTATATTCTTCTTCCCTAGTGCAATCCCAATAATCCGCATCTATCGCTCCGGTACGTTTTCTTTTTAGTCTTCTTGAATTACCGCCGTAGAATTAGAAGCTTCGTCGCTGCTGGTTGCGGACAGAGAAATTGATTTGGCGGCTCATGTTTAGGGTTTTTTTTTCATCATTTCATTGCTTCGATAGCGGAACGGGCCGTTTTTCCAACTAGTTTAGTGCTGAAACTGAAGTACTGATTATTCCATTATTGTCTCGAAGATGATTGCTGGTGTTCTAAGCTTTTTCTCTCGCACTTCAGAGCACACATATCTGAAGCGATTCCTTCTGTATATCCGAGAAATTACAGCGAGTCACACACAATGTCTCATTCCTGACGGCCTTCGTATCGCTTCAAAGAAGGTGATGAACTGAATGCCTAGAAGGCTTGACGGATTAGATGTGGAAGTTAGGGTTTGCGCGAGAATCCTCTTAGAGCGTAAAAGCGATGGAAAGAAAATTTTTTTGCTGTCGATTGGGTTGCTGGGTCCGCAATCAGCAGTGACGAAGCATTCAATTTTACGGTGAAGACCACAAAACAATCGGAAACAGCACATTGGGAACGGTACCGATAATTTCGTCGATTCGAAACGCTGGTGCTATCTGCCCGGGTCATGGCGGGTTGCGACTGCGATTCGTTCACATACATCTCACTTGGGCGCCCCACCTTTTCGCCTAAAGGTTCTAAAAGCTCTCAAAATATGCTTTAAATGTGGTGCTCTGTTTTAACACCCTGTATGCCACTTCACTTTGATCCTACCTATCCGCCGCCGGTAGCTGCGCGTTGAAAACAGGACAGGGGAGTTGTCCCGCCTTTCGCGGCTCTAATTCCACTCGGGACCACTTCGCTCGCGTTGAGTGGCGTGACGTTTCAAACTGCAAAAACGGGACAGCTCCTCCCTCGGTGTGTAGAGAGCCCCTGTCCCATTTAAAACCGCCGCGCGCGCGGCGTCGCATACCCGACGCGGCGGTTAAGGCGTCGCGCGCGCCGTTTCGCATTAGGTCGCGCTCACGAACAGCAAGGAATTGAGCCAAATCAAGTTATTCGTTCGCAAGGTAAGAATTAGAGAATAAATGCTGTAATAAAGTACAATTCGCCGTATTTAGCTCACAAATAGATGGCATAGTACACATAATTGGGGCTAGATAAGACGATAATGAGGAATTTCTAAATATTACGAGCAACTACCACTCAACCCATGGTCAAGCAAATCAGTCTAGGATTTCAAAAAGTAACTACCTGTCATTGTTGTAAAGTTCTATCCAGTTAGGCCTTCAAGAAACTCCAAACATCTCTTTTTGATTCTGTTGGTCAAAACATTATTTTTGGATAACATACGTAATGGACTGTTTGCTAGGCTGAACACCAATTGAAAGTTCCGTTCTCAGGTTCCTAAACAAGATTCGCGTAGGTTTCAGTACGTCCATCGCAGACGATGATTAGGATGCGACTATAACTTTGCCTCATAAACCACGAAATCCTTTGGAATGGTTAGAGAAAGAGAGCGAGTGACTCTTGATCTAAAGCTCGAGAGCCATCTAGAATAGTTTCGAGATTGTTTTTCGACGCTTAGGGACTATAAAGGTATTTCTGAGACCTTAGCCGGTGCTGTGTAGAATGAAAAAATCTAGACTGACATAAAAGAGCCATATCGTTCCTGGTTTTCCCCCAGGTAGACTGCTGGAAATGTTTGTGGAGAATGTCAAAGAACCCAAGTTTACACTCGAAACACAATCTGAATACTCGAGTCCTGTAAGGGTGAGATCCAGTGAGATATGTGCACACGTGACGCAGCCGCAACGCGAAGTGAGCTGGGACGAATAGACAGAATGCTTAACTTTTCTAGTGTCTCCTATTACCCACGAAGGCTTAGGAAGCCCATCATGACCGTGAGCACGCAAACCATCTTCTAGATAACTAGAACCATCAATCGTCAGTGAGATTCCTATAAAATCAAACCATCCATTGCTCCGCCGTGCTTGTTGCGGCATGGTTCACACAAAATTACTTGTATTTTTGTGTTCAAAGAATGGCTTGTACACAGCGAAACGGGGTGATGTTTCCACTATTTGATGGGGTTCCCGTTCTCTCGCGTCTCTAGCGTGATGTTTCCACCATTTGATGGGGTTCTCCTTCGACGAGAACACCATTAAATGATGGAAACATCACGCTAGAGATCTTCCACTTATTGCTCAACAGTTCCTGAATACTGTGTGGCACCGGCCTGGTCAGTAGATTGCGAAAGAATTTAAAGGTAAGCAAATAGTGGATTGGTTTTACGTCTTCTTCTTATAATTTGTATATTCAGTTTTGCTGGACTCATTTTCGGCAACAAACGCAGAGGCCGGCTCTTTGGTGGGAATGCCAGGACGCTCCTCATGATGAAGGCTCACACATGTGAAGTGAATAAAAGGTGAGTAGAACGTGAAAATCCCATGGTGTTACGTTTAGATAATTCCACTTTATTTTCAGGCTCTCTCGTTTCTGGACTGAGGAGTACGCAGCATGCAATGGGGATATTATGGATGCTGATGACAGCTCAGAAGGAAGCGAAAGCGAATATCTGGAGTGAATGAGGCATTTATAGGAAGAAATCGTGCAACAAATACAGATGATGAAATTGAAAATTTTTGATGTGATCGAAAATATTATGAATAAATGGATTCTGATAAAAAATTTCAGCCTCTAACGTATGTGTGAAAACATGAACAGCTTTTCAAGCGCGAGCAGGAAATAGTATATTCAGTTTAGACCGTATGCTGCAAAATTGTGGGATGGACCTTCTCCAATAGTTTTTTCCTGTTGTATCCGGTTCATTATCCGAATCGAGTATCCGAATCCGAGTGATCGAAAAAACGCCAAATCCGATTCGAACCGAAATCCGATTCACCGAAAAAACGCCAAATCCGAACCGAACCGAAATCCGATTCACCGAAAAAACGCCAAATCCGAATCGAACCGAAATCCGAATCACCGAAAAAGGGGAAAATCCGAATCGAACCGAAATCCGAATCACCGAAAAAAGACCAAATCCGAATCGAACCGAAATCCGATTCACCGAAAAAACGCCAAATCCGAATCGATCCGAAATCCGATTCACCGAGAAAAACCGTTTTTCGGATCAGCCCGAAATCCGATTATCCGAAATTTTTTGCCTCGGATCCAATGTATATTGGTAACAAAGGTGCAACGCGTTTTTGCAAACGAGTAGCGCGCCGCTCGCTGGATGCTGAGGTGAGTTCCTAGAATGTTCCCACGACGGTGTGGGAGGGCAAAAGGCCTTTCCATGTTTGCTTCCCATGGCTACGAATCATAACTGTAAAATGCTTCCACGCAGCCGTGGTTACGTTTGCATGGACGCGTTTTGCGATGGAAATGTTCTTGGAACGCACCCCTGAAGAACGGTAGTGATCAATCCAAGTGAACATGTTCATCCTGATAAGCCACGTATTGATAACCATCATATCAAGCTACGTTGTGATGCTGATCACAGTGTTAAAACTTGTCATCGTGTTTAAACAAGAATGAGATGCTCGGGACCCCGAAGCTGTATACCGTTCCTCTTCATCGTTGCCGGGCACTAGACTCATCCACCAACAAAAAAACGACCATTTTTAGATTGCTAATTTAACTCCGAACGAGGCGTTTCTTGTGTTTTTTTTTGGTTTAGGTCGTACCACACTGAACAAAAAAGACTCTACTAACAACAAGGAAAACTCGACAACCATATTTTATCGTGGTCACTGCCTTTGAAGGCTTCGTCACTTTCTATTTTTTCAGGCTCAATTTCATGAATGAGCCCGGTAGACCACACCGGTAAATTTCGGATCGTCGAAAACGTAGTGTTGTGTGGTTGAACAGGGTTGGAAGTGAGGATCCGCCACCAGTTCTCACCAGTCATCTACCACTTTTTTCATAGAAAGTTGATGTGACCGTCAAACAACATGAAAAACAGTTACGGCACAAAATCCACATGCAGAAAAAACTTTGAAAATGGCAGTTACGATGTCTCCATATGCAGAAAAACTCCTAAATCACTGTCGACGCGAAATTTAAATTAAATTTTACTATCGTCCTCCGAGCCGAATTCCGGTCCGCAAATGCGGACTACGGCTTTTGCATCATGCGGCACGTAGTAACGGTGTTGGGAGAAGGGTGAATCGTGCCGGGACCAAGTGCTCCCAGCACGATTATCACGTTTCGCATGATGAAATAGCTGTAGTCCGCAAATGCGGCCTGAAATTTGGCCCAGAGAACGACAGTACAGTGTGTTCAGACTGACTTTCAAATGGAAGTTTTTCATGATCCCTTTCGATATTTTCGTTCATTAGAGAGATCAACCCATACAGAAACATGAGGAAATTATATACGGTTTCTTGCGCGTACGATGCCTCTAAGGTGTTTTTATACAACTGGGTTAGCCGTTCAAGTAGCCAAATGAAAACTAGCGGTAGGGGAGGTCTTAGTACAACTCCAGTTCACTATTTGACTCTGGGATTGCTGCCATCGTTGTGAAGAAGAAACACGTATGCAGAGCCGTGAAGCCCAGAAAAATAGGAGTTCGCCTCTACAACTCGAGGTCAACTCTTGTAGACTAGCATGAGCTCAAGCCCCCAACTCTCGAAAGCAAATAACTTCACTCCATCAAAAATCCTACCTCGTGTTTGGAAAACTCTAGGAGCACAGTCTGCGACTTCACTTTTGGTATGCCCCTTGCAGTGCGCACATTAGGTTCCAGGGTATCCAGTTCTTGAGTAGATTCCACGCTCTCGTATGTGTCCCTTCGGATTTGTTCCGACTTTCGTCTAAAGAACGGGAAGATTGAATAGTTATTGAGAGATTCTTGTTAGCAGCAGAATTGTTGTAAAATATTCGCGAAATGGTAAACTACACTACGGTTGACGTTTTCTACTTTGCAGAAGAGGCACCTTTGAACTGTGAGGATGCCTCAGAACTTTTGAAAGAGGTTGTTAACACGCTAAAAGCCACTTCGTTTGGTGCAAACACGTTATTCGCGTCTAGGTATGGTGCAACCTTTCTCAGTGTAGACGACCCAGGAAGCACCGAGCATGCAGCCTTTCTGGGGGTTTTCGAAGCGTTCCAGCAGCTTATTGTACGGTGTTAACCAGCTCACTGACCCTTTGTTCCGTGCAAGCCTCCTTATCGTGGATCGGTAGGGAGCGAACCAGCTTCGGTTCCGTGCAATCAGCCTTAGGCACGTAAAGCACCGTGCAAGCAACCTATGGGAATTGCCGAACCGTTCCAGCAGCTTCGCACGGAGTTGACACGCTATCTTGCAGGTGCGATTCGGCTCTACCGCAATGCCTGCTCATCGATTCGTCTTTTTTTGCTTCGTTCATCAGCAGTCGTGCAGTTTCTTTTTCATTTCTCTCTCTCTCTCTCTCTCTCTCTCTCTCTCTCTCTCTCTCTCTGAGATTCATGTTTTTGAATGTGTAATGCCCTTTTTTGACCTGATATAACATAAGATATAGCGAAATAGGCGAGCTGAACACAAAACTCAGATGTCAAGCTCTAATCATTTTAAAAACATCAAAATCCCATTTTCCATGGCCTCAGCTTAAAGGCAGTGTTCACGATAATCTTCAATTTTGCGATTAATCGCTAAATCGATGGTTTGGTCACCGGGTAGAACTGAAATGACAAAAAAATCGAGAAAAACGCTCCAGAAGCCCACCAAATCCTTTACTCTCACCCCACCTTTTTACTCTCACTGGAACTGTTCGTTGTGACAATGAACTCTTTTGTTGTCCCGTCTCTTGCAATTATTCGTTTCCTGTTGCTCCGTTCTTTCCTTTGGACCCCAACTAATACTGCTTTGCCTAAAACATTCTTCCATTTTTGATTAATCCCTTTTTTCACCGGTGACAACCACCGTGACATGTTCATCCAATCGGACAACTAGTCCAGGCCAGAGAAAAATGTCACTGAAATAAGACGTTCTGGTGCGTTTTAAGCCGTTTCTTCGAAATTTGGGTAACACTTGGTGGCCAACGTATTGTTTCGAGTGCAACACTCGGGAAAGAAAGTCATCGTGAACACTGCCTTTGAAGGCACAGTCCAAGCTCAGAATCGTTATCCAGTTTTCCTCCTCAGTTCAGAGAGACTTCCGCGCTGATCACATTATTGTTTCTAGATTCGTTCAGAACCCACTGCGAACGGAGCTATGCTCCCTCAAAGATTGTAAATTTCAACGGTGAGAATTTCGTGGACGAGTTGTCTCGGTCCTGTTTTCCCTCGTCGCTCGCCGCCATCCCACCGGAGCAGACCACACTATAAAAATAGACCGATAACAAATGGAAGAACGTATATTTTGATTAAATCCATGGCGCGTCTCGTCCCTATTGAGACCGAAACCCCTGAAGTGGGCGGAGCGAATGCTGATTCGAGGGGGGGGAGGGAACGGGTGCTCGATTTTTTCGCTTATTCGGAAGAGTTGAGATTCAGCGTTTTGCAGGGTTGCTACACACACCGGCTGGACCATAATATCAGATTTTACCGACGAGCTTGGACTGTGCCTTTAAGTGGATTTAATGCCGATATGTGCTTACCAGATCACACCCATTATCGGTTGATTGTTGCTGTGCCTACACAGTTTAAGTGGGAATAGCTGAGGAATGCAGACCGACCGGGGTGTCGGTGGTATGATGGTAACACTCTCGCTCGGAAACGTGCAATGCAGACTCGAGTCCTGCCTGATATATGAGTTCTACGTTCAACTCAGCTACCTTCTGATATCTCCTTAAAGGCACAGTCCAACCTCAGAGGTAATTTTTGATATTTTGGTCCGGTCGCCGTCTATAGCAACCCTGCCAACCGCGAAATCTCAGTTCGCTCAAATAAGCGAGAAAAAGCTAGGAAAAAGTCGGCCACGCCCCCTTGAAAGAAAAAATGGGTAACGCCCACTGGCAGGTTTCCGACCTCAATATGGAAGAGACGCGCGAATGATTTGATCCAAAATCTATGTTCTTCCTTTTATCTCCGGTCTGGCTTTATATTGTGACCTGCATCAGAATGATGGCTGTGAATAACGAGAAATTACAGGCTCGAGACAACTCGTCCGCAAACTTCTACCAGTTCAAATTCAAAATTTTTGAGGAGCCGTAACTCAGTTCGTAGTGAGTTCTGAGCGATTCTGGAGACACCATTGCGATCAGCGTAAAATTTTCTCCAAGATAGACTAAAAAACGAAAAATCGAATCTGAGCTTGGACTGTGGCTTTAATTCATTCTCCATGTCAGTTCTATTCCTTTTATCAATAATGTCAAATGATGCACTTTTCGCTATGGTATGATGTAATGATGTATGATATATGGCATTGGTATTATCGCTCAAGCCGCGAAGCGGAGCCGAAGCGCGCGTGCATCACACTGCGCTACAAGGGTTGGTGCCCTTCGTGAAAAATTCACGAGCCAATCAGGGCTGTGCGCAAATTTTTTTGAATTTCGTGTTTCTTAGTAAACCCTAATCCGTGATTTGTAATCGCGCACAGCCCTCGCGCCAATTAAGAAGTCAGTAGGCAGCCAATGGATGCAAGATATTCACCCCTATCTTTTATAAATTAGCACTCATTTTGAATTCACCATAATTCTCTTTCAGTCCGACGATCTCAAGAGGCGAAATCATTATTCTTGTTTTATTTTCCGAATATGGAAGCGGACTATTCTTGTTTCAAAGACAGTAAGCATCTACAGAGACAAAATTTGTAAATCGCTTGGAATGATTCGACTTAGGGATGCTAGAGAATACCAATTCGTCAGTGGCTGCCATTTTTAACTTTTTTTGCGTTCCTAAGGCGTTGATTTCCACGAAAACCAATCAGGATTTCCTATCTCTGACCTGGAAGGTGCTATCGCGAACATGCTCAAAATGGCTCAGTGAGTCTTCAAATTAGGATTCTTATGAATCAAGTTCTTTCTTGAGTTGAGTTGAGTTTCTTTCTGAACATCAGTTCATGTTCCAGCAATGATTTCCGTCGTCGGGTATGCTAGGACAAGAAACCTAGAAGGACGTTTCAAATGACGATTACGACCTGAGCGTTGACCCAGTCGAACAAGAAATCGTGGCGGATAGCCAAAGATACAATCCATAAAGGTAAGCAGAATTGACGCAAATGAAAACATGTAAAAAAATTTGTGTTACGCCTTCAAATCTTGTGTTTAGGGACAGGAAGACAACTCGTACTACGACCAGTTCGCAGCTGTTCTTATCTCAGCGAAAGAAAAGGACGAATAACAAGGTGGTAAAACGTTCTCGCAGCTAGAGAACGTTGCACGCAAGGGAGAATGAGCTGGCGACGAAGCTCGACTGCCGGCGAGAGTTGCTCTGTGTTACGCTCTCCAAATACGTGTTTTCTGAAGATGTGTACGTTTTCACTGTTCTGTGATGCGATAATCTGGCCTTTAGGGATTTTATGTTAAATCATTGAAATACGCACTGAAATATGCCTCCTACATAAGTTATCTGTTTGTTGTTGTGTTTATCCGGAGATAAAGCCGATGCCCAATAATACACTTGTTATTGCAAGTTTTCTGAGATAAACATATAGGAAATCGATGTTTTTACATGACTCATAGAAAGGGTTAAAAGGCGAACTTCATTTATCTCCATGTATCTGCGGTTATGATCAAGGTAGAATTTGACTCATAGACAGTATAAGGTAGCGGTTCCGTGGTATTCGAAATCGAAATGCATTGGTAGTCGGGAAATTATTCATCGTATTTTTTATGCGCTGCTAGCACAAGGTATTTCAACTATCCTCTTTTTAATGGACGTACCATGGGGTTTCCCTCGCTACCTCTGCATAAGGTGAGATTCCGCTCGCTTCGCTTATGATTCCGCTTGCTTTGGCGCATGGTTCTCCTTCAACCCCTTCCGCCTATCGTAAGGTTCCGTTTGCTTGGTATTACCCTCCGCTTGCTTAGCGTTAGCTTCTGCTTGCTTCGCATTAGCTTCCACTCGCTTAGCGTTAGCTTCTGTTTGCTTTGCGTACTTCCGCTCGCTCAGTGTTAGTTTCTGATTGCATCGCGTTTGCTTCCGCTCGCTTCGGTGCATGGTTCCATTCGTTCCCCTGCCTAGCGTAAGGTTCTGCTTGCTTTGCGTTAGCTTCCACTCGCTTAGCGTTAGCTTCTGCTTGCTTTGCGTTCGCTTCCACTCGCTTAGTGTTAGCTTTTGCTTGCTTCCCGTTAACTTCCGCTCGCTTCGCGTTTGCTTCCGCTCGCTTCGGTGCATGGTTCCATTCGTTCCCCTGCCTAGCGTAAGGTTCTGCTTGCTTTGCGTTAGCTTCCACTCGCTTAGCGTTAGCTTCTGCTTGCTTTGCGTTAGCTTCCACTCGCTTAGCGTTAGCTTCTGCTTGCTTTGCGTTCGCTTCCACTCGCTTAGTGTTAGCTTTTGCTTGCTTCCCGTTAACTTCCGCTCGCTTCGCGTTTGCTTCCGCTCTCTTCGGTGCATGGTTCCATTCGTTCCCCTGCCTAGCGTAAGGTTCTGCTTGCTTTGCGTTAGCTTCCACTCGCTTAGCGTTAGCTTCTGCTTGCTTTGCGTTAGCTTCCACTCGCTTAGCGTTAGCTTCTGCTTGCTTTGCGTTCGCTTCCACTCGCTTAGTGTTAGCTTTCGCTTGCTTCCCGTTAGCTTCCGCTCGCTTCGCGTTTGCTTCCGCTCGCTTCGGTGCATGGTTCCATTCGTTCCCCTGCCTAGCGTAAGGTTCTGCTTGCTATGCGTTAGCTTCTACTTGCTTCGCGTTTGCTTCCTCTCGCTTCGGTGCATGGTTCCACTCGTTCCCCTGCCTGACATAAGGTTCTGCTTGCTCAGCGTTAGCTTCTACTTGCTTCGCGTTTGCTTCCGCTCACTTCGGTGCATGGTTCCACTCGTTCCCCTACCTAACGCAAGGTTCTGCCTGCTTGGCGTTAGCTTCCGCTTGCTTCGCGTGTTAGCTTCTGCTTGCTTAGCTTTCGGTACGGGGACAATCCGTTACTAGCGGATTGCGTGTTAACAGCTTGTTTCAAAAGTTCTGAGGCAGATATTTAGTCGACGCGAATGCGCGCTGGTGCGAAAAAGCCTCCAAGAAGTGCCTATTTGATGCTGGATGCTAATTTGAGGCCACTACCTCGGTAAAACTCTACTGAACACCGCCAGTTTTCATAGGCTTTCATCGCTCTCAATATTCACTCTGTTTCGGAGCGAAATTCACTCGAATCGTATGCGTGTTTTCGCGAATGTACGTGACTCCATCTGTCCCATTCACTACTACACTCTTTCCTCTCTCCCCACAGATCCGCTATCAGAGTAAATCTCGTTCCGAGATTGAGTGTAAGCCATTTTCAGTTGCGACAGTGTGACCTTAGACCAAATTAACCCACGACAAACTCGCGGATTGGAGGCAGCGTTCATGATAGGGAAGTCTGCCGACTTTCCTATGAACGAAGCAAAGGCTTAATAGTGATTAAAGCATGAGCGAGGAAAACACCTTTTAGAATCCCCGAGGAGTGCTCCAAAGCGACGCTCATGAGAGTGATGAATTCCGCCTTTTTGTTGAAATCCCCCCCCCTGGATGAGAAACTCACGTCTGCAAATCAACTGATTATCACAAAAAAAGTAATCATGTTCAGTTGTAAGTTGATAAGGTAGGCATTTCCACACGACACAAGATTTCGATTATCATCAGCGGTGCGCGATCGCTTTTTCCTCTGAACCTCCTTATCACCACTTATATTTCACCGAAGCCCACCGCCCCGCTGCTGGTAATAATCGAAATCGAGAGCTCACCACAAGGCGCTTTTTAAGTATGGTGACAAGGGTTCAAACCTCATCCGGTCGACGAATATGCGTGCGTAATGGCCTTCCACGGTCTGTTCTTTTCTGTGAATCTCTCTTTCAAGATGTGACGAATTTCAGAGCGTAAACCGTTTTAGAAAAAAATGGTGGGCAAGAGGCTGAAGTATCCTCAATTTGTACGAAGCAAATCGACTCGTTGTCGTCTTCAGTGATCGTTTATACTTCCCGTATGCAAACGTAGAGAACTGCTCCAATGGGGTAATTTTAAAGGCAGTGTCCACGATAGAAACCATGTCTGTTTTTTTGGTGGAGATCGGCAGCTGCGGGGCCTAGCGCAACCCTAACGTTGAAAAAACTCAGAAAAATGAGCTCAGAACGGTCCCCCACGGCCCCAAAGTTGGACACCCGTCAGCTCGTCACACCCAGATGCACTTTCCACGCCCACCGACGTGAACAAATGAATGCTCGAGATTGTGACATAAGCGATGGTTTCCGATCAATAGTTCCGTCCTTACCTTTATTCCGAACTTCTCTCTTTACTCAGGTCAGCTCGCATACATCGGCTGCAAAAGATGGAAGTTACAAGCCTCGGACAACTCTTCCACCATGCTTCCTTAGCTCAATTGTTGAGGGACCATAACTCCGTTCATAGAAGGTCTTTTGCGATTCCAAAAACATCATCGGAATCAGCGTGGGCCCGTCTTAAAGATAGGCGGAAAAGCAGAAAAACGATTCCTATCGTGAACACTGCCTTTAAAGCAGAGGTATCTGGTTAAAATCGTATCTTGGATAAAGTCGTTGGGCCCTCCTAAAGGAAAGAGCAAGTTTCTGAATTCGGTATGTGGGTTCTGTCGGATTCAGCGCACCGATTTTCGTTTTTTTTCGCATTACCTGCAGACTTTGTTTCCAAATACGGCCGAAGACTCTTCACCAAATTGTGTATTTTTTGTTGATTTTCGAAAAAAAAATCGATGTTCCGTCGATTTTCTTGATTTCCCTACAGAGCTGCGAAAAATTTGGTTTTCGACCAATTTTCGTGGTTATTATAAGCGTATATGGTTTGCGAAGTAGTAGACTATTCGTAGTCTGGGGAAGCACTAAATCGAATTTTTTCGTGAACACTGCCCGGCAAGCTTCATTGGTATCTTCTGTGAATCCGTGCTCTAAACGCCTTCGTCTCGCTATCATGCGCACTCTTGAACGGTGGGTTTAGCCTTCATGAATGCGTCCTGTGTGTCTCCACCTTTATTAGTGATTCAGTTGTTCTCAGTGTCTAACACAGAGATCGTCCAATATTTTACTCAAATTCCCTGGCTGTACTCCGCCGTCATCGTCACAGGATATCCTAACTACGGTTTTAGTGCGAGCCGTGTAGTATTCGTTTTTGGCTAATTTAGTTTTTTCCACTGCCTTGTATCAGTTGTACCGAAAGTTCTAATATGCAAACATACATTGCCCTTGAGAAGCGCACGCATTGAAATATCATCAACGCCAGTGCAAGAAGTAGTCCCAAGGCCAAAAATATGGTGACAAAGGTGGTGAGTGGGAGAGGTGCGCTATCTTCCATATCCTCATCAGAGTCTGTATGTAGCACATAATCCTTGGCCTAAATTGAACACTTCATTATATGTATTCTGATTACCTTTCATGGGCTCACCGTAGTTATGGAGTCAATGTGATCGATTAGCTTTTGCACCGTCCCAGTTTGGTCCAAATTCCTATCATCTTTCAAATTGCCATACTAAAGAATTAGTTTATGAGTCTTCAGCACTCTTTCTTACTGTTGGTTTCTGAAACCCTCGAGAATTCATCGAATCAGCAAGCAGGATTCACCATTTCCCAACCTCTATTTTCATTTTTGGCCTGCGGTCCAACAGGTTACTGATTGGAATAATTGTTTACCCATGTGAGGTGCCAAAAGACTTGAAAGAACGGTCGAAAAAACGCTTGATTTTGGGCAGGATCAACAACTTGCTAATCCGGACGCTGAGGCAACTATCGGCTTTTCATAAGTCACTACTCATATGCCAGAAAACGAGAGAAATTGGGTTTATTCTCGTGAAACATATGACTTTCGTAGTGAGACCCCATCAACACTCCATACACCAGGGCCCGTAGTAAACCCCAGTCCGGCTGGTTAAATCATCCGGACTGTTGACCTGACAGCCGGCTGTCCGCATGCGGACACGCACGTTATAGGATAGCAGGCGAACGCACCGGCGCAATACCTGGCCAGGTCCTAAAATCAGATGGACTCGTATAATCATCCGGATTCTAGCGTGCTACGAAATAGCACTGCTATTGGAGAGTATTTTCAGCCCAAGTCGTAAGTTACAAAATAGCAACTTACGACTCGAGCTGAATTTAGGGAAGAGACGCAAACCTTCGGCATACGGGATTCAAACATTTCGCCGACGTCAGCAGGACGTCGTGGAAATCAGCAGGGCTTCAGATGACGTCATCAGGACGTCGAGGAGAACAGATAGGGCTTCAGATAATGTCGTCAGAACGTCGTGGAAAGTCGTTAGGGCTCCAGATGACGTCAGCAGGACGTCGTGGAAATCAGCAGGGCTTCTGGTGGCGTTATCAGGACGTCGTGGAAAACATATAGGGCTTCAGATAATGTCGTCAGAACGTCGTGGAAACTTGTTATGGCTCTAGATGACGTCAGCAGGACGTCGTGGAAAGTTCTTAGAACCCCAGACGACGTGGCCAGGACGCCGTGGAAAGTAGGTAGGGCTCTAGATGACGTCGTCAGGAGTTCTTGAACGTGATCGCGCGTAAGCTGGTTGCGATAGTCGTTGATGGAATCGCGCCCAGAGTGACGCCTATTGCAGCGTCACCGACTGTCGTAAACTGTCGAGGAAGGCGCAAGCATCTTCTGTTTGTCCGCTGGAAATTATGGCAATGCTATAAATATGGTTATGCCTCCGCTTGCTCTGGTAGGTATGTGTACACGCTTGTGTGTTAGTGTATGTGTGTGCGCGCACGCGTTGGTCACAGTGCGTGTGCATATGTGAACGACTTTGTGTGTGTGCTTGTACACGCGCGCGTGCACGCGCGTTTGTGCCAGCGGGTGTGTTTGCGCAAATGTGTTCGTAAGTGCGCGCAAGTTGAGTCTGTCCTCTGTTTCAGAGTCAAATTCACTTCTGTTTATCGCGTGCGTCTGCGCGCGTAAGCTGCGTCTATTTCTCCTCGCACTTTCTCGCGGTCTCTGCCTTCGCTCCGCACAAGCACGCGAAGGAACACAGTAAATTCGGTGACACAGAGAACAGAGGATATGTGTGTTTTCGCGTGGGTGCTTTTGTTTGAAAGCGGGCAGTTGTATGCGCATGAGCATACGCATGTGTATGTGCATATGCGCGTGCATGTGTTTGAAAGTCGACAAGGATTACATTAACACTTGGCGTTCTTATGGTGCGTTGGCGCATTTATATCATATGTGCACAGAGCTTGCGCCAACGCACAATAAAGAACGGAAAGTAACAGCGCTGGTCTCGCTGACTTTACGTAATAGTGCGCGTGAGTATGCGCGCGTGTTTGCGAATATGAATGTGAATATGCGTGCGTGTCACTGCATAGACAGTGTTTGCGCAATCGTTCGAGCATGCGCGCGTGTTTTCGTGAATGGAACTGGGAGATTGTGGTCGCATATATATGAATGCGTGCGTGCGTGTGCATGTTATCACTGCGTGCGTGAGTGCAAATGTGAACAAACGAGGACGCAAGCATGTGCTCGCTTTTGTGTACGCGTATGTATCACTGTACAAGCTCGTGCATGAGTATTCATGAATGCGCGTAGATCTCCGTGGGTTTTGCGCGCTTGTGTCCACGAGGTATATGTGTGTGCATTCATACACCGGCACACGTGTACGTGCGCGTGCATGTTTTCGCTAATGTGCGTGAGTGTGCGTGTGTTGCGCGCATGCGGGTGAGTGTGCTCCGATAAGGAAGTGTTTACACAGTGCGCTACGAGTGACCACAACCACGCATATCAGTCATATTGATTTTTGCAAATGTGGATGAAAAACACTCCATAGCGTCGAAAGTCGCACGAAGCTGGAAATGGACCTGAGCGCGAATAGGTCCGCGAGCGCTATTGCTGGAAGAAGCGTAGAAGCGTGAGTGCATGCGTTTTCTGGGACAATTTTTGATCGATTCTGAGAGGTAACTAGTTTAGGGAGAATCTTGTAGTATGTGTCTGATCATTCAACAGAGTGACATAAGACCGAAAATTACGAAAAATTCTCTAGTTGATTTCCAAGAAATAAAGATAATTGCACGTCTGCCAGAGATTACCGGGAAACTTCTGGTGAAGTTCTGGTACATTTCGGATCTGAGACAGGCTATCCTCCCTGGCGAAGGGTGAATATGATGAGTTCTCTGGGAAAATCAAGCTCCTGGCGGAACACTCCAACCCTGAATTCGTCGCATGTTTCCGGCATCAATACGACTAGGCACAGCCCTCGATAGTTATTGCTTGCTACAGCCAGCCGGGTGCCGCCAACCGTCTTCGCTCGGCTGACTTGGGTTTACTACGGGCCCAGGGGTGGTAGTAATTGGGGGTGTTAAACGCGAGTTAACAGGCGTTAAGTTCGCGCTAAACGCGAGTTTAACCACAACAGAATCTGAGCAGGACTCCTAAGAAGTGGGAGAGAATTCGCTCTAGTTTCACCCTAACATCCCTCAGTGGTAGGCGTTTGTTACACTTTCAATGAAAACGCCTCGAAAAAGCGACAATTGTAACCTTTGTTACGAAAAATAGCAATTTCAAAACGTTTTCAGGTCTGTTTTTCTCTAAAATTCCGACATGTGGCATCCTCGCGGTAAGTTCGCGTTTAACATACTCTCGAAGACAGCACGGAAATAGTGCTGAAATGCGAGAGGAACTGGCGGTTAACGAAAAACTCCTCCCGAGGAGTTTTTGGATGCGGTTAGCAAGATACAGAGGGAACAGTTTTGACCATCTATACTGAGGGCAAGTACGAGTTTAATTAATGCAGAGGGCTAAGGAAGTTTGATAGCACTGTTACCCATTTTTATTCAGGACGTCAGCCTATCTTTAAAACTGAAAGGTGTTTCAAGGGATAGTCTTTTAACCGCTTCCGCCAGGGAAACGGGCGATGAGGGATCAAAAACAAAGCAGGGATCATTGCTGAAACACGTTGCCGTCTTTTTTGATGGCACTAATCAATCCCTCCCAATCAGCTGTTAATTTTTTGGCGAGCGCCGACACTTCTCCCGCTTTTGCTTATTTTCTTCCGAAATTCATTCGCTTCGCTATTATCAGGTTAGTTTCGTTTTCATAATTCATCGCATAGCACAGGCTATGAGGAGTATGTAGTAAATTATATGCTTGCTCGCGTTTCGAACAGGTTTCCACAACTTTTTTAGTGCAAAAAAGTGAAAATTTCCCAGGCGACTGCTTTTCAAGTGATTTGATGCTTTAGTAATGTTTAATCAGCATTAGCCAGGGCGTATCGGGCGACTTTTGTGGGAATGAAATGCGAACTTGTTTCTAAAACCATTTGTATTTGTTCTCCTTTTTCTTCAAGATTCGAATACTCCTCCTTCATTGCCAGATCAGTGTCATCGTGGCCTCTTTTTTTTTCGAGGGTCCGCGACGCACTTGCTTTGGTGCATTGGTAGAGCCACTCGAAGTGTTTCAAATTCTTACCTTGAAATATGTGCACAAAATCGTTTCCTTGCATAATACGCATATGAGTGTGTAACAGTGTTTCTATATATTTTAACTGCGGGCGGGAGATTAGTTTCATTTTGAGAAGACGGCAAACACTTCACAAATTCAACTGCATCAATGACCGAAACCACACCATTATCCCAATCTCGGACGCCAGACTTCAGTTGCACACTTCTAAAAAAACACTCGAATTCTTTTTCAAGAACGAAAATAGACTATCTAGTTTATCATCATTCTTATAGGTTTTTAACTATCCATTTCAGTTGGATACCGGACATTCTTTGAAATTATGAATTACTCGACGAGTTTCGGAATGCCTTTTTCGCACCTAGCGTTACCTTCCCAAGAACACCTTCTGAATCATTCATCTAGAAATTCTCGAATTTTCAATCGCTCGAAATTTCCTTTGGAGAAATTTTTTGTTTTTCAAAAAAAACTTTTGTTTAAAAAAATTAAAAAAAAACGTTAACAAAGTAACTACAAATGCAAACTTTTGTCAGATCACGCCCATTCGCTTGATTGAGGCTAATGATTGACCTAACATGTCTTTTCGAGAGTGGTCCTGAAAACTCACGGAGCTCATAAAAAATTACGAGAATTAGGATTTCCAAGGAAAATTTAAAAAATTGCGTTCTGATCGTGTTTCGAACAAGCGAAATATTACGAAGTTCCCTTTGGATGCTCTTCCTAATGAATAAAATAAATAGCATTACTTATACAATCTTCCCGATCCCTCGTCTTTCCACCGTAAACGTCGTTCGTGTCCAAGTGTAGAAAATACTTATGCAGACGAAGGTCACGCATAATGTACGTGTAAGCAGAGGGCAGCTTTCGTTGAACCGGCAACAAACCGTGGCTCCTATATCGCGGTTCGTTGCCGGCCAGGAGGTGGCGGTTTGTTCGCGTTAATTTGGCGGCTCTACTGCATTTATGTCGCGGTATGTTGGCGGCTTGGAGGTGGCGGTTTATTCGCGTTTAACACCCCATTTACGACCACCCCAGGGGTGAGAGAGAGTCAGACCATCAAGCAAAGGAGCGGCAGAAAATCTGATAGTTGTCTCATCCATGGTGGATGAGGTGAAGTATTTTTGAAAAAAAATCCGGGATTGACAGACTTTCTTGCTTGGATGAGTCCGGGCGGAGTAAGCAGTGGAGCGGTCGGTCATGGAAAAATATAATACACTGCGTATCATAAATATAGGACACCCCCTGAATTTTTCGGTCTCGTGTTTTTTGAGCAGGATAGATCTTTTTCATCACCACTACTGTGATCAGGATGCCAAATAACCCGTGTACCTTTTTTGAGTAAGATCACATGTTTTTGCACTTTTCAAAAAAAAAAAGTTGTTTTACGGCGCGATTGTGGGACACCCTTGGGCTAAATCGGAATTCTCGTTCGATAAAATTGTGTGATCACCAATCGAATGGTTGAATAGTTCTTCTTACTCCCTTATCGCACCGAATACTCGATTGGGTATACTATCAACCAAGTTAACCAGCCTTTGCGAGCCGATCTTGCTCCTTTTCTCGGTTATGGCCTGTTGGAACGCAGAACTCGAAAAATAACGCCGGCCATTAGCTCAGACCCGACGAACTAAATTACCACAGAGATTTTTCATTCTGTTGAAATCAGGACTATAGACTAGCCGCTCTGAATAAGATAGTTATTGCCGAGCAATGAAGCCGACATTAGACCTGCTCACGTGAACTTTCTCGTTGTCTTGCTAGAAACTGAAAATTTGTTGCTCGAAAACATTCTGGAATGAAAGTAGGTGTTACTCTGATACCCTCTGGTACTCATTGGAGATCATCCTACTGCTGGCTAACGCAAGTTGTAGACGTCCTTGGCGGGCAAATGCTCTGACGGATTAATGGGGAGATCTACCTTCGCAGTTCTCACGATTAAATTCAACAGAACGCATCCCCAAATTCCTATAGTAGCACTCCCAACTATCAGTCTCATCGATATTCAAGTTCTTATCGTCACAAACCACCGCCGAGTATCAGAGGATATCAGAGTAACCCCCAATTTAATTTCCCCATGTTTTCGGGCAACACGTTTTAAGTTTCTAGCAAGACAACGAAAAAGTTCACGTGAGCAGGTCTAAGGTCGGCTTCATTGCGCGGCAATAACTATTTTGTCCAGAGCAGGTAGTTTACAGTCCTGACTTCAGAAGAATGAAGAATCTCTGCTTTATTTTACATAGTTCGTCGGGTCTGAGCCGATGGCCGACGATATCTCTCGATTTCTGCGCTTCGACAGACCATAACCGAGAAATGGCGTGTCAGCTTGGTCGATAGTATACCAAATCGAGTATTTGATGCGATAAAGGAGCAACAAGGGTCAATCGACCATTACCATTCTGTTGAAATCAGGACTATAGACTAGCCGCTCTGAATAAGATAGTTATTGCCGAGCAATGAAGCCGACATTAGACCTGCTCACGTGAACTGCGATCACAATATTTTATCGAGCAAAAACTCCACAGGGGTGTCCTATCTTTTTGATACGCGCCGTTAAACAAAAGTTTATTCTAGAAAAGTGCGCAGACATTTGATCGTAATCAAAGGAAGTATACGGGGGTCATTTAACATCTTCATCACAGTAGTCTTTTCGAAAAAGATCTACAATGCTCAACAACACAAGACCGACAAGCTCAGGGGGTGTCCTATCTTTATGATACGCAGTGTAATGATGGGGAAATTTTGACATGATAAGCCCGATAAGCTTTACTTCGACCGACTTAACAGTAGGGAGCTATGTAAGCTATATCTTTTCAGCTATCAGGTGTTCACTATCAGAGTATGGAGGAAGCCATACCCGAAAAACGTGTGGATCTTTCAATTGAGTGAATAGTACGGAACCTCTTGCTTTTGATGGACAAGTCGCCAATGGGGAATCCTTCCTGAAAATTGTGATCATTTTCATCGAACTAATTTGATCAAATTGATTTGTATCTTACGGCATGAAAATCACTAATGTTTGTCCTTTTGAGCGTGAGTATCTGGCGACTTCACTTGCAATTTCTGCACATATAAGATAGCTCAGTTCTGCCCAATGGAGAACCTTCAGCAGAATAGTGAACCTTTTCGGGAACTCACTCCAAATCTGAAATTCTGCTACTACAGACCTATTGACTATTTCGGATAGAAAATAACAAAAGCGAAGCCGCACATATTGAAGTTCTCTATCGTCGACATGAACATTCGTAAGGACAGCGATTTTCTTGTGATTTTCCTGCAAGGATGATCCCGCCAATAATGAAACAGCAACTATCGCTCTGAAAAAAAGATTGGTACTGATCTATGAACGAGAATGGGGCGGGGCGTATCCTCGGACACTTCTGACGCGAGTTTGGCAGTAGCGAAACTGTCACAATCCAACCATAAAATCATTCTCTTTAGATTCGCTGCTCATTCCGGTTTTTCGATAAACACAACAGTGTTTCTATACCCACAGCCACCGCGAACGGGGTAATGGCCCCCTAAATATAGTGACTTTGAACTTCCGATTTCTCGTGTACGAGTTGTCTTGAGCTTCTTCCTTCTCTTCGTGACAGCTGTTGCACAGGAGATACATAAACAACATGAAACCGAGGGCAATGACAAATTCAGACCCGAAAACTCCCATCGAAATTCTCCTGAGTTCGGAACATGGGGCTGGGTGGAGGGGATGGCTGCTTTTTGAAGGCCGGGCGATTGGTAGCCCTATCCTTTCTCACTCATTTGAGAGAATTGAGATTTCGCATTAAACATGGTTGCATTAAACAACGCATTTAACATACAGCGTCCAGAGCATGTTTTGAGGTTTCACAATCAAAGGTGGACTGTCTCTTTATAGGTCCCTATTCTTTGGTGACCGTGAAAAGGCAGTTTTACGGAAAACTGATGTGCATCGTAGACACATCCGCCGCGCCTCCCTACAGTGTATTTTTACCAGGATGTTCAATAAGTTTTGTCGTTCCATAAGAGAGGGCGTTGCTTCTAGCCCATTTTTTTTGTTTTGTTGGTACACTCTTCATATGAACGTATGTGAAGTTTCATTTCAATCTGTCAATTCATTCTTTGTTCACAAGCCATTTAGTTTCGCCGTGTCACAGCAATGGAAAAATTGAATATCGTGCAGTGATAAAATTCTTATTTTTGGAAGGTGTAGCACCAAAAGAAATTCACGAACGAATGTTAAAAGTGTATAATGATTGTTCACCTACAATTAGGACAGTAGAAAGATGGCTTGCTGAATTTAAACGTGGTCGTACAAGCCTTGAAGACGGTCCACGTTAAGGATGTCCAAAAAACGCATCAACACCAGAAATCATAGCCAAAATGCAGAATATGGTTTTGGAAGATCGTCGATTGACTGAGCGAGATTTAGTAGAGGCTCTACACATCTCATTAGGCAGTGTGAGCCATATTTTGAGTGAAATTTTGGGTTTTAGAAAGCTGTGTGCACAATTGGTGCCGCATTCGCTAGGAATGGAACAAAAACACATTCGAATGCGACCTTCTCAGCAACGCTTGGAGTTTTAAAAAGGATAAAGTGGATTTTATACGTCGTATCATCACTATGGATGAGACTTGGGTCTATCACCATGATCCTGAATCAAAACATGAGGCTAAAGAGTGGTGTGAACCTGGTTGTTCGGCTTCGAAACGAGTTCGTGTCCGGAAATCGACCAAGAAGGTTGTGGCATCAGTTTTTTGGGATGCGAAAAGAAATTCGTTTGTAGATTACTTGCAAACTGGTAAAGCGATTAATTCTGAATATTATTGCAACCTTTTGGACCAGTTGAAGGAAAAAAGGCGTGAAAAAAAACCGGTTTGCAGAAGAAAAAAATCCTTTTTCATCAGGACAATGCACCGTGTCACAAGAGTATTTTGACAATGGCTGAAATCCAAGCGCGGGTATTGTACCTTCTCAAAGTCCGTGGAACATCAGGTATTCGTTAGAGAAACGGCGGGATACTGAGATGTCAGAAGACAGTACCCCAAATCACAATGGTAATCCGACGCGGTATTTCCCGCGTTATATTTATGCCCTCGTCCTTCCAGTTGACCTTAGGGTCCCTCACATTGATCCAGAATGCCTCGAGCGCTTTTCGCGCGCTAGTATGTCCACTCTCACCTCAAAATCTACCACGTCATGGCAATTACCACTGCGGTAATCCAGCGCAGTGCTAACTCGCGAGTTTTCCTTCTCATGCAAGTGCTCTTTGATAATTATATTGCTCATACCGATCATTGGAACGTCGGGACACCGTAACCATTATTGAACAAAACATCATCGAACGATAACACGTGGATATAACACGCGGTTTATAAAAGGGTTGAGGAGCGGTATGGGTATAAAGCTAGTTTGGGGCAGGGGGCACTCAGGCGAATTGATTGATATGAAACTTTTTTAACACGTTTCTAGCACGTGATAAGACACGCTCAACACCTTTCTCACAGGTGTAGCTGTTGAGAAAATCTTTGAATTTTGAGTGCCCCCAACTAGTTCCAAGCCGCGGTATGCATTCACTCACACACCGCTCTATTCGAAAAGCCATTGAGACTGGTTAAGGAGGTTGAAAATGAGGAAAGATCCGTGTTGGCTAGAAGGACATTCCAAGCTGACGCTTCAAAAATTTTTAAAGGAGGGTTACTATAGCCTTTTGTTCCAGTGATCGGTATAAGCGTGCTTATTCTTTGATCCGCGCATGCAGTGGGCGGGCTGTTTCGCCGACATATTCCTGGCTGCAGCTCTGACATGTGATGAGGTGAATAATCCCAGAAGCAATACAGTCACTATCTCTGCCCGCTGGGTGAGTGGCGCACAATGGAGTGACGCATGCGCGATATTGACGATTCCGCACTAATTGCCGTTTTAAGTTATTGGGCGGGATGACCACCAGAGAAACTGTATTTCCTAATCCCGCTTCTCGAAGGCATTTTGTGACAGCGCGGCTCACATCATCGGATTTTAGTGGCATTATGAAAGGGGCTTAGTCGCTTTTGTGGCAAATTATGACTTCGCTGACCTTCGTGGGCGTTCCGCGACCTGCGCGCGGGTGGTCCACATCCATTGAGAGGGGAGAAGCCAGGCTTTTTTACGCTTTGCGCTCTTTCTCTCTAGAACACATATTTATAGCAGTGCGAAGCATGTTTCTGACAACGCAAGTTTTGTCTGAGTGGGACGTGCGGACCGCGAGTGAACCAGAATTTTCTTGTATGAAGGTTTGCGGTATCACTTTGTGATTTTCTTGCTTTCTGCTAGTTGAATCTGAGCATACAGAATAGGCAACCAGCTTTCCGACGTTTTGTTCCGGGTCAGTTTTATGTGTGGGGACCAGGGCTGTGCGTAACTGAATTTTGTAAGTTCGTAAATTGTAAATCGTAATTTTTGAAATTCTTCGTAATTCGTAAATCGTAATTCGTAAATCGTAACTGATAATGAATAATAAGCCCACACATGACCCAGACCTCGTTCGATGTGGAAACACCGTAGCATTTCAGTGATGAGGTGTTTCCAAATGGAAGGAGGTTGAAAATTGTGTTTCAAAGTGGCATTTTTAGAGCAGCCATTCACTAAATATTCAGTACCCATACGTGGGATAAGAACGACTTTAATAGACAAAATGGAAACTCTAAGTTCATTTAAGTACCCAAACCTGTACCAAGTTTCGCCCAACTTTTGAATTCGAAAGCATAGGGAATCATCACTCCACGAAACACAGTTCAGTTGAAGCCATGAGGTCAACACTGCGATGAGAAAAAATTCACGGTTGGATAATTTTAGCCTTAACCTTTTAAGGAAGGATGCTTGGATAAGGTGGCCATCCCAAAGGTGATATAGATTTACAAAACCACTTCTTGACGCAGAAAACGAGTCTGCTCTCTACATTTGTAAAGCGTTGCTGTGAACGGAGTTATAAGCGTTCCTCCACATAAGCGTAAGTTTGTTGGGGTGAAGACGGCGGTGTGAGTGGTGAAGGTTGATTGGTATTTTGAAATGCAAAATGGTGAGGGCTCCCTCGAAATCTGTGCTTTCAAAAATTAGGTTCTTCATCTTCTTTTCTTTTGCGTTCAGAATTTGATCCTCATTATTAAAACATTTGAAAACTTCTTTGAAAAAGTAGGAGACTCTGCAGCCATAATTTCTTGGAAATGTGCAAACCAAATTTTGAAATCACCACCTCTCCTCTCGTAGACTCTGGAGATAGACATCAACGGTTATTTTGAGAGTCCCGGAAAAATCTTCGTCGAATAATGTTTTCAGGTTAGAAAAATAATTCCCCGATTCTCCGGCAGATTTGAATTCACGAAGTTCCACTTTTTTGCTTGTATCTTTTTACCGCTAAAGACGGATGCATGGGGAAGGTTGTTTTTCGAATCTTCGCAAAATTCTGCAACGAAGTGTATATTGGGTCCCAATTTTCATTTCCTCCATGAGCCAGCCAGGTCCTTAAAGCCGAGCCCTATCTTTACTGTCTATTTATATCGGAATGGAATTGCTGTCCGCAGTTGCAGACGACCGCTTTGGAAGTTTACAGAGAGCTAGAAGATAGTGGTGCTGGGACGAATATCAATCATATCAGGACCTCGCGGTCACAGCATGATTCTGATTGCAGTACGTGTTGCAACAGCGGTTGTCTGCAACTGCGAGCCGAAATTTTGGTCCGATATAGACTGCAGCTCCACCAAAGGTCTGCGTCTCTGGTGTACATCATGTGACAAGAGCATTCCATGCAAGTGAATAGCTTCGAAGCTACCGATCTGGCTCGGCTTGGGGCAAGGAAAGGTTGAAACCAAATATTAAGTTAGGGTCCGTCAGAGTGAGGAGGGGAGCGAGTGGTCATACCTAAAGCTCGTTATCAACAATTGTAGTTCTCCATGACTGACCTACTGCTGACTTCGACCGGCCGGCCATGCAAGGGTACGGGTTCACCGAAAATTGAAATTCAGAAGAGGAATCAAATATTAGGAGTGTGTTAAATTTGAAAGTGTTGAAGTTGTGTTGTATTGAAAGTGATAAATTTATATTTGTACTAGACCGCAGATTTGCATTGCTCATTTAAAGGCAGTGTTCACGATGATTCTCGTTTTCAAGTTTTCCACTTAAAACAATGCGTTAGCAACCAAGTGTTACCAAAATCAAGAAGAAACGGCGAGAAACGCACTAATTCGTCTTATTTCAGTGACATTATTCTAAGGCCTGGACTAGTTGTCCGTTTGGATGGACATGTTCACGGTGGTTTTCACCGGTAAAAAATGGGACTAATCGAAAATGGAAGAATATTTTGGGCAAAACAGTATTAGTTAGGGCTCGAAGGAAAGAACGGAGCAATACAGAATAGAGAAGTGCAAAAGACGGGTCCACAAAAGATTTCATTGTCACAACGAACAGTTCCATTGATACTTAAGAGGCGGGTTGATACTTGAGGATTTCATGTACTTCTGGTGCGTTTTTCTGAATTTCTCCGTCATTTTAGTTCTATCCGGGTGCCACCTAATCAATACAGCGAATAATCTCAAAATCGAAGATTATCGTGAACACTGCCTTTAACCGCGTTTTCACGTTTTATTACGATTTGTTACGATTTTGCGCCCAAATTTCGTTAATCGTAAAAGATTTGCCAAAAACGCCCGTAATTCGTAAATCGCAAACCGTAATTCGTAATTACGCACAGCCCTGGTGGGGACTGACTGTTCATTACAGCGAAACACATGCTCATCTCTTTCAGCAAATTATGAGACAGTCATCAATATATCGCCTAAAAAACAAAGGGAAAGATCCGAGCACACCGCTCTCGAGCACACCCACTTTTGCCGCCTGACTATGCATAGGTATTCGGTGATTGTTCGAAACTGCTCGGCGCTCGCTCACGCAATATCGACGGGTAGAAACTAAGCTCGCCCCGCGAACCTGGGTGGAAGACATTCAAATTTCATGCATGAAATTGGGAATGTCTTTCGATTCTATAAATCTGATTGCGTAATCATTCATTTCTAAAGCGCCTTTCACAGTCTGCCGGACGCTGCCGTCCGACACGTTATAAGAGTGCCGCAGTGCGAGGGAAGCTGCGGTGAACAACCGTCAGCTCCAACTCTACAGTACAAAATATGAGGCGAAACCAACACGTTTTGACCCGTCATAACTTGCTCCGACGTCGTGTCAATGATTTCACCGCAGTGCGACGTCGGTCGACCGACATCGCAGCGCCGGTGGCACCGACGCCGCAGCCCTATCTTATAACGTACCGGACGGCGTCGTCCGGCAGACTGTGAAAGGCGCTTAAGAGCTCCATGTAATCACCTCGCTTTTCAAAGCGGTATCATTTATTCCGGATCTGAATCCCGATTGCCTTCTCGAACTAGATCTGCACCTGAGCTCGACTACATTTTTTCGAAGGCAGCATATTAGAGTGTTGCCCAAATATTCGTTTATTCGAATAAAATTTGAATATTCGATTAATTCGAATATTTGAATATTCAAAGAAGTGGAATATTCGTTTATTCAAATATTCTAATATTCAAAGGAGTGAAATATTCGGTTTATTCGAATATTCGAATGTTCAGCATGAATAATTTGAATATTCGACAAGATCGCACTCCATTTTGCCCCGATTTTACATTTCAAATATCTTAGCGTAATGACTCCTAATTTCTCACAATTCTTCAGTACCTCATAAATTTATAGCTATAAAGTATGTACAATATATTAAACTGCTCGTAGGATTTTGCCGAAACGCTGGAAACGCCCATTTCACCTTTAGTTATAGAGAAAAGTTTAAATTTCGAGCGACGCATAAGTATACCAACACTTGAGGAACATGAAAGTGTCTCGCGGAAACGGCCACATTGTATCATTTTCATGCGTATTTTTTATAGTTGTGCTATTCGAATACCGAATAATCGAATAACTCCAATTTTCTCCTCAACGCCAAAATGTAATCGAACTGTACTATACTATAGTTGTGCCCTCCGAATATTCGAATAGTTTCTGGTGTTTTGGGTTTGTGTGTGTGTGTGTGTGTGTGTGTGTGTGTGTGTGTGTGTGTGTGTGTGTGTGTGTGTGTGTGTGTGTGCATGTGTGTGTGCGTGTGTGCGTGTGTGCGTCTGTGCGTGTGTGTGTGTGTGTGTGTGTGTGTGTGTGTGTGTGTGTGTGTGTGTGTGTGTGTGTGTGTGTGTGTGTGTGTGTGTGTGTGTGTGTGTGTGTGTGTGTGTGTGTGTGTGTGTGTGTGTGGGTCCCGCGGTTCTCAGGAATAATCGATCGAAACTGGGATGAGCCAACTCGAGTGAGATTACGGTAGCCCTGTTCTGGCGCACTTAACTATCGTTCTTGTTGATTCGGAAGCATGGCTTACATACGGTGTCCTGAACATTAAACTGAGGTCATGCGCACGTCCCTTGTGGTCCTGCACACTCCTACTGAGATCCACCACACATTCCATGATGTCCTAAACACCCGTACTAGGGTCCTGCACACGATCCATGATGTCCTGCACACTTTTACTGAGGTCCTGTACACATTCTATGACGTCCTGCTCATCCCTACTGGTCTTCTGCGCACGTTCCATGATGTGATGCCCACCTCTAATGGGGTCCAGCACACATTCTACGACGTCCTGCACACCCCTATTGGGGCCCTGCACAGGTCCCATGATGTCCTGCAGACTCCTACTAAGGTCTTGCACACTTTCCATGATGTCCTGCACACTCCTACTGAGGTCCTGCACACATTCTACGACGTCCTGCGCACCCCTACTGGGGTCCTGCACAGGTTCCATGATGTCCTGCACACTCCTACTGAGGTCCTGCACACATTCTACGACGTCCTGCACACCCCTACTGGGGCCCTGCACAGGTCCCATGATGTCCTGCAGACTCCTACTAAGGTCTTGCACACTTTCCATGATGTCCTGCGCACACCTACTGAGGTCCTGCACACATTCTACGGCGTCCTGCACACCCCTACTGGGGTCCTGCTGTATTTCTATGACGTCCTGCATACTCATACTGCGGTCTCGCATAGTCAACCGACACTTCAGCACACCCTGCGACGCCTTCTTATCGATCGGTGCGCATGGAACGAACACGCGCCGCGCTCAAAAACATCCCTCCCGCACAGCGTCCTCTTCTGAGCCGGACGTTTAAAGTGCACCACCCTAGACAGCAAAATGTTTATGTGGAGTATCTATCTACCCTACCCTACCCATCTTATCTATCTTAACTTATCAAATTTGATAACGAGTCGTCCGACGTCGGCCGGCAAACTATGAATGAGGCATAAGTAAACAATGACTGATAACGAAAAACCCTTCATTTTTATAAACTAATCTTGAGAAGCCGGTTTCCGAGTTTGAACCGCCCGTAGGGGCTCGGCAGTCATTATGGTGAATTCTGTCAATTATTTTTGGCATTCCCGCGGCCGATTACCTCTAGTCACAAATTTTCGAGCGATTTGGTCCACGCCTTCCAAAAAATGGAATCCGACGGACGGAGGCGGAGGCGGAGGCGGAGGCGGAGGCGGCGGCGGCGGAGGCGGCGGCGGCGGCGGAAAACGTTTTTGCGTTTTTTGAGAGGTTATAACTCTAGAAAGCGGGGACCAGTTGGGATGAAAAGTTGCACACATATGTAATTTCTTGCAGCGCATCGAATGGTGTACAGCTCATACCTTTGGTGACGGTATGAATAGGTGATCCTATTGTAGGACATCCCCGCGGGAAGAGATCAAAGCCAAATCCTGGTGCCACAATAAGGAGGTTTCGACAAAAAAGCCACCGCTCCGCGCTGTGATAACTGAAAACACGAGTTCACTAAAAACACGAGTTCATGACATCCTGCACACCCCTACTGGGGTCCGGCACACGTCCCATGATGTCCTGCACACTCCTACAGAAATCCTGCACACGTCCCATGATGTCCTGCGCACTCCTACTGAGGTTCTACACACATTCCATGACATCCTGCACACCCCTACTGCGGGCCTGCACACGTCCCATGATGTCCTGCACACTCCTACTGAAGTCCTGCACACGTCCCATGATGTCCTGCACACTCCTACTGAGGTCCTTCACACATTCCATGACTGCCTGCACACCCCTACTGCAGTCCTGCACACGTCCCATGATGTCCTGCACACTCCTACTGCGGTCCTGCACACGTCCCATGATGTCCTGCACACTCCTACTAAGGTCCTTCACACATTCCATGACAGCTAATGTTTGTTTCTATTATATCGCACCTGCCTGAAAAGCTTTATTTTAAAAAATTAAAGAGGAATTAACATCGCACAATGAGAATGCGAATCCTGTCAGCACAAATGTATGTTCTCAGTAAGACGCGCGTGATATGGCCATTCAACTCCACACTAAATTTTCGATCTTTAGTGAAAAAGTGCACCGCCAAACCAGTAGTACATCATTTCAATATATTTTAAACGTTTCTTCGGTGTTAAATCCTATGCAAAATCTAATGCAGTGAGTATTTCACATCTTTTAAAGAGTTATCTAACTGTTTTGCTTCGCTACGAGAGGTTTATGATTTGGCATAATAATATTTGCGAGAAACTCGTTAAAAGAAGTGAAATACAATACCAGCGCTAAGTTTTGTAAAAACGGGGAGCATCTGGCAAACTTGGCAAAAAAGCGTCCGATGCATGTAACCTTTTTGAATGTAGACTTTTTTGATTTCTGAAAACACTATCATATTCACAGATCAAATTGCTACCTAACTATATGGCTTGTGTGCCAAAGTTCCCTAAAATCGCTTTGTTTTTGAAGGAAATAATTTTCGCGATCGTTTGTGAAAAACGTCGCGCGCGGCGAAGTGCAGCGAAACTTTGAGCAGTAATTGTACAAGTAATAGAGGAGCAATCTTTATGTTTTCTTCATAAATTAATCGCAGGGGATAGAATCTCAAGGTTTATGTTGGTTGAATTTTCGGAATCCTCTATTAAGGAGTCCAGGCTTCTCGCAAAAACACTCCGACTTTTCAGGTAGTTCTCAAGCAAGTTTATTAAAGGACTTCGAAAATTCAACCAACACAAACCTTGAGATTCTGTCACCTGCACCTAATTTATGAAGAAAACATACAGATTGCTCCTCTATTACTTTTACAAATACTGCTCAAAAATTCGCCGCACTTAGCCGCGCGCGACGTTTCTGGAAAACGATTGCAAAAATTATTTTTTTCAAAAACAAAGCGATTTTTGGGAACTTTGGTCTGCAAGCCATATAGTTAGGTAGCAATTTTATCTATGAATATGATAGCGTTCTCAGAATTCAAAAGTCTTTATTCAAAAAAGTTACATGCATCGGACGCTTTTTTGCCAAGTTTGCCAGATGCTCCCCGTTTTTACAAAACTTAGCGCGGGTATTGTACTTGGTGCAATTGGTTTGTCATGAGAATTAACCCGGAAGGAACTCTAAAAGCTGGATGAAATGATAAACCATTGGTTCGGATGTGCGTTTAGTTACCAAAAATCGAAAACTGAGTGTGGTTTTGAAAAGCCAAATCACGCGCGTTTTACTAAGCCCGGACATACGTACATGTATTTGACAAACAAATGAAGATTAGGGTGGGAGCCACTACATAATTTTTCAAGGAGCTCGGACTTGCAAACTATGACACAAGAACGTAAGTTAAGTGCGCCAGAATGGGGCTACCGTAGTCTCACTCGAGTTGGCTCTAAATTTTTCTAGGTTTAGACTCCACTTTCGCTACATCTTGACAACCAGTGGTGCTGTTTTCCTACATTCTAGTCCAGGCAGATCCGCAACTGTTGACCTCTGGAGAAGGGCGGTGTGTGAATGAAGACACATTGCTCTCCACTTCTTTAGTATTCTACCCTTTATCTATTGGGTATCATCAATTTTGTTTACGAGAGCCGAATGAGGGCTGTATAACGCCATTCCTGAGATTACGGTAGACCCGTTCTGACGCACTTAACTTACGTTCTTGTAACTATGACTGTGAGCAATCGATTCTTCTCAGGAAGCGCGTGATTTGGCCTTTCAAATCCACACTCAGTTTTCGATTTTTGGTAAGAAAACGCACATCCAAATCAATGATTCATCATTTCATCCAGCTTTTAGTGTTTCTTCCGGGTTAAATCTCATGACAAATCAATCGCACCAAGTATTTCACTTCTTTTAACGAGTTTCTCGCAAATATTATTATGCTAAATCATAAACCTCTCGTAGCGAAGCAAAACAGTTAGATAATTTTTATATAGAATTTTCATAACAACTATGATTGATAACGGTATCAAGCATCTTTCAACAGTTTTTATTCATTGCTATGGAAAAAAATCCTGGATTTCCCCCCCCCCCCCGCCTAGGATAGTCCCGGTGAATCCATAGTAACGGTTAACCACAGATTCTTAGACGCACCCTAGGCTACGTGATGCCGAGTCCTGCTTCCTTCGGATCGATATCACGCGGCTTGTGCAGGTGCAGGCTTGCTTCGCAGAGTTAGGCCATTGTTATACCAAAAGCTTGCGACCGCGACAGGTGCTGTCAACTGTTACGAATCGTGTCAGGACCAAGCCCAGACAGTAGAAAAATGCCGTCGCAGGAACAGTGTGCAGCACCTGTCGCGGTCGCTGGCTCGAAAGGGGATGTTATGCCTGAAATGTGGAAACCGTGCAGTAATCGGTCGCTGTCGCGGCTGTCCGTCGCAGTGCAGTGCACTGCGACGGGGGTCAGCGACAGCGACCCAGCCAAATCCGGCATCGTGCCGGGTGTTTCTTGGCCCTGAGCGACAGCGACGGCTGGCCTTCAGCGACACTGGAGGAGAAACGCCGGACAGCACCAATTGCCAGCCGTCAAATAATGCGTTGTGGTGTGTGGTATGCACCTGCACACACCGCTCCCAGCTACGCCTATATTGTAATTCACGACCTCCTGACTCAATTCAAGACTAGCTGATCGCAATTCATTAAAGGCAGAGTCCGGGCAGAATTCCGATTCTGAGATTTTTTGCTGAATCTGTGCTCATGGTACAGGTAGTCCGAAGGAACATGCGAAAACTGCTTTAAAACCGGTCTTCTTCAAGTTATTCCAGCCACTTCCGTTAGCCGATGATCCAGAAAAGTAAGAAAAGTGTGGCCATCGTCCATATTTTACCGGTTGTCCACGCATTCTTCAGCAGTGCTGTGTAATTATCGGTCATTCCAGCCATGATTATCATGCTGTGAATACCGTAATCCCTGACTTTCAGGCTGTTTTCTCCAGAAATACGGACTTAGAGTTTGTGAAAATTTTGGACGGTGTCCAGCTGGACCAGCCCAAACTATCTAACCCGGATTTTGGTGGTGTCAAAATCTGACCGGACCTTGCCTTTAGTGAGAATGAAAATTTACTAGTATTGAGGATGTCTGCTGTTACCCGTGATTTTGGAAGTGGAAACTCTCTAGAAATCATTTCTAACCCTACTTGGACGGTGCTGAGGGGAAGAAATTCCCTGCGTGGGACTAAATCTGTCGTGTATCGGGTATTTCGGGGGTGAAAATCAGTTTGAACCCTATTTGGACGGTGCAACCTGCGGCTGCAGCGTCGCTTAGGGAAGGAAATCCCCTTCGTGGCGGCTAAATCTGTGGTGTATCGGGTATTTCGGGGGTGAAAATCAGTTTAAACCCTATTTGGACGGTGCAGTCTGCGGCTGCAGCGTCGCTTAGGGAAGGAAATCCCCTTCGTGGAGGCTAAATCTGTCGTGTATCGGGTATTTCGGGGTTGGGGGGAAGGAAATCCCCTTCGTGGAGGCTAAATCTGTCGCGTATCGGGTATTTCGGGGGTGAAAATCAGTTTAAACCCTATTTGGACGGTGCAGTCTGCGGCTGCAGCGTCGCTTAGGGAAGGAAATCCCCTTCGTGGAGGCTAAATCTGTCGTGTATCGGGTATTTCGGGGTTGGGGGGAAGGAAATCCCCTTCGTGGCGGCTAAATCTGTGGTGTATCGGGTATTTCGGGGGTGAAAATCAGTTCGAACTCTATTTGGACGGTGCAGCCTGCGGCTGCAGCGTCGCTTAGGGAAGGAAATCCCCTTCGTGGAGGCTAAATCTGTCGTGTATCGGGTATTTCGGGGTTGAAGGGAAGGAAATCCCCTTCGTGGAGGCTAAATCTGTCGCGTATCGGGTATTTCGGGGGTGAAAATCAGTTTAAACCCTATTTGGGCGGTGCAGCCTGCGGCTGCACCGTCGCTTTGGGGAGCAAATCCCCTGCGTGGAGGCTAAATCTGTGGTGTATCGGGTATTTCGGGGGTGGGTGGAAGGAAATCCCCTTCGTGGAGGCTAAATCTGTCGATTATCGGGTATTTCGGGGGTGGGGGAAGGAAATCCCTTCGTGGAGGCTAAATCTGTCGCGTATCGGGTATTTCGGGGTGAAAATCAGTTTAAACCCTATTTGGACGGTGCAGTCTGCGTGGAGGCTAAACCTGTCGTCGGGTATTTCGGGGAAGGTAATCCCCTTCGTGGAGGCTAAATCTGTCGTGTATCGGATATTTCGGGGGTGAAAATCAGTTCGAACTCTATTTGGACGGTGCAGCCTGCGGCTGCAGCGTCGCTTAGGGAAGGAAATCCCCTTCGTGGAGGCTAAATCTGTCGTGTATCGGGTATTTCGGGGTTGGGGGGAAGGAAATCCCCTTCGTGGAGGTTAAATCTGTCGCGTATCGGGTATTTCGGGGGTGGAAATCAGTTTAACCCTATCTGGACGGTGCAGCCTGCGGCTGCACCGTCGCTTTGGGGAGCAAATCCCCTGCGTGGAGGCTAAATCTGTGGTGTATCGGGTATTTCGGGGGTGGGGGGAAGGAAATCCCCTTTGTGGAGGCTAAATCTGCCGTGTATCGGGTATTTCGGGGGTGGGGGGAAGGAAATCCCCTGCGTGGAGGTTAAATCTGTCGATTATCGGGTGTTTCGGGGGTGGAAATCAGTTTAAACCCTATCTGGACGGTGCAGCCTGCGGCTGCATCGTCGCTTAGGGGAGAAAATCCCCTGCGTGGAGGTTAAATCTGTGGTGTATCGGGTATTTCGGGGGTGGGGGGAAGGAAATCCCCTTCGTGGAGGCTAAATCTGTCGATTATCGGGTATTTCGGGGGTGGAAATCAGTTTAAACCCTATCTGGACGGTGCAGCCTGCGGCTGCATCGTCGCTTAGGGGAGAAAATCCCCTGCGTGGAGGCTAAATCTGTCGATTATCGGGTATTTCGGGGGTGGGAATCCGCTTGAAACGTATTTGGGCGGTGCAGCCTGCGGCTGCATCGTCGCTTAGGGAAGGAAATCCTCTGCGTGGAGGCTAAATCTGTCGTGTATCGGGTAATTCGGGGTTGGAAATCAGTTTAAACCCTATTTGGACGGTGCATCCTGCGGCTGCATCGTCGCTTAGGGAAGGAAATCCCCTGCGTGGAGGCTAAATCTGTCGTGTATCGGGTAATTCGGGGTTGGAAATCAGTTTAAACCCTATTTGGACGGTGCAGCCTGCGGCTGCATCGTCGCTTAGGGGAGGAAATCCCCTGCGTGGAGGCTAAATCTGTCGTGTATCGGGTATTTCGGGGGTGGAAATCAGTTTAAACCCTATTTGGACGGTGCAGCCTGCGGCTGCATCGTCGCTTAGGGGAGGAAATCCCCTGCGTGGAGGCTAAATCTGTCGTGTATCGGGTATTTCGGGGGTGGGGGGAAGGAAATCCCCTGCGTGGAGGTTAAATCTGCCGTGTATCGGGTATTTCGGGTGCAGCCTATTTGGACGGTGCAGCCTGCGGGCATCGTCGCTAGGAAGGAAATCCCTGCGTGGAGGTTAAATCTGTCGTGTATCGGGTATTTCGGGGTGGAAATCCGTTTAAACCCGTATTTGGGCGGTGCATCCTGGGGCTGCATCGTCGCTTAGGGGAGGAAATCCCCTGCGTGGAGGGTAATTCTGTCGTGTATCGGGTATTTCGGGGGTGTGAATCCGTTTGAAACGTATTTGGACGGTGCATCCTGCGGCTGCATCGTCGCTTAGGGGAGGAAATCCCCTGCGTGGAGGTTAAATCTGTCGTGTATCGGGTATTTCGGGGGTGGGAATCCGTTTGAAACGTATTTGGACGGTGCATCCTGCGGCTGCATCGTCGCTTAGGGGAGGAAATCCCCTGCGTGGAGGCTAAATCTGTCGTGTATCGGGTATTTCGGGGGTGGAAATCAGTTTAAACCCTATTTGGACGGTGCAGCCTGCGGCTGCATCGTCGCTTAGGGGAGGAAATCCCCTGCGTGGGGGTTAAATCTGTCGATTATCGGGTATTTCGGGGGTGGGAATCCGCTTGAAACGTATTTGGGCGGTGCAGCCTGCGGCTGCACCGTCGCTTTGGGGAGCAAATCCCCTGCGTGGAGGCTAAATCTGTGGTGTATCGGGTATTTCGGGGTGGAAATCAGTTTAAACGTATTTGGACGGTGCAGCCTGCAGCTGCACCGTCGCTCGGGGTTGGAAATCCCTTTCGTGGAGGCTAAATCTGTCGATTATCGGGTATTTCGGGGGTGGGAATCCGCTTGAAACGTATTTGGGCGGTGCAGCCTGCGGCTGCATCGTCGCTTAGGGGAGGAAATCCCCTGCGTGGAGGCTAAATCTGTCGATTATCGGGTATTTCGGGGGTGGGAATCCGCTTGAAACGTATTTGGGCGGTGCAGCCTGCGGCTGCATCGTCGCTTAGGGGAGGAAATCCCCTGCGTGGAGGTTAAATCTGTCGCGTATCGGGTATTTCGGGGGTGGGAATCCGCTTGAGACGTATTTGGGCGGTGCAGCCTGCGGCTGCATCGTCGCTTAGGGGAGGAAATCCCCTGCGTGGAGGTTAAATCTGTCGCGTATCGGGTATTTCGGGGGTGGGAATCCGCTTGAGACGTATTTGGGCGGTGCAGCCTGCGGCTGCATCGTCGCTTAGGGGAGGAAATCCCCTGCGTGGGGGTTAAATCTGTCGATTATCGGGTATTTCGGGGGTGGGAATCCGTTTGAAACGTATTTGGGCGGTGCAGCCTGCGGCTGCACCGTCGCTTTGGGGAGCAAATCCCCTGCGTGGAGGCTAAATCTGTGGTGTATCGGGTATTTCGGGGGTGGGAATCCGTTTGAAACGTATTTGGGCGGTGCAGCCTGCGGCTGCATCGTCGCTTAGGGGAGGAAATCCCCTGCGTGGAGGCTAAATCTGTCGTGTATCGGGTATTTCGGGGGTGGGAATCCGTTTGAAACGTATTTGGGCGGTGCAGCCTGCGGCTGCATCGTCGCTTAGGGGAGGAAATCCCCTGCGTGGAGGTTAAATCTGTCGTGTATCGGGTATTTCGGGGGTGGGAATCCGTTTGAAACGTATTTGGGCGGTGCAGCCTGCGGCTGCATCGTCGCTTAGGGGAGGAAATCCCCTGCGTGGAGGTTAAATCTGTCGTTTATTGGGTATTTCGGGGGTGGGAATCCGTTTGAAACGTATTTGGGCGGTGCAGCCTGCGGCTGCATCGTCGCTTAGGGGAGGAAATCCCCTGCGTGGAGGTTAAATCTGTCGTGTATCGGGTATTTCGGGGGTGGGAATCCGTTTGAAACGTATTTGGGCGGTGCAGCCTGCGGCTGCATCGTCGCTTAGGGGAGGAAATCCCCTGCGTGGAGGTTAAATCTGTCGTGTATCGGGTATTTCGGGGGTGGAAATCAGTTAATACCCTATTTGGACGGTGCATCCTGCGGCTGCATCGTCGCTTAGGGGAGGAAATCCCCTGCGTGGAGGCTAAATCTTTCGTGTATCGAATATTTTGGGGGTGGAAATCAGTTTATACCCTATTTGGACGGTGCATCCTGCGGTTGCATCGTCGCTTAGGGGAGGAAATCCCCTGCGTGGAGGGTAATTCTGTCGTGTATCGGGTATTTCGGGGGTGGGAATCCGTTTGAAACGTATTTGGGCGGTGCAGCCTGCGGCTGCATCGTCGCTTAGGGGAGGAAATCCCCTGCGTGGAGGTTAAATCTGTCGTGTATCGGGTATTTCGGAGGTGGAAATCAGTTTATACCCTATTTGGACGGTGCATCCTGCGGCTGCATCGTCGCTTAGGGGAGGAAATCCCCTGCGTGGAGGGTAATTCTGTCGTGTATCGGGTATTTCGGGGGTGGGAATCCGTTTGAAACGTATTTGGGCGGTGCAGCCTGCGGCTGCATCGTCGCTTAGGGGAGGAAATCCCCTGCGTGGAGGTTAAATCTGTCGTGTATCGGGTATTTCGGGGGTGGGAATCCGTTTGAAACGTATTTGGGCGGTGCAGCCTGCGGCTGCATCGTCGCTTAGGAGGAAATCCCCTGCGTGGAGGTTAAATCTGTCGTGTATCGGGTATTTCGGGGTGGAAATCCGTTTGAAACGTATTTGGGACGGTGCAGCCTGCGGCTGCATCGTCGCTTAGGAGGAAATCCCCTGCGTGGAGGCTAAATCTGTCGTGTATCGGGTATTTCGGGGGTGGGAATCCGTTTGAAACGTATTTGGGCGGTGCATCCTGCGGTTGCATCGTCGCTTAGGAGAGGAAATCCCCTGCGTGGAGGGTAATTCTGTCGTGTATCGGGTATTTCGGGGGTGTGAATCCGTTTGAAACGTATTTGGACGGTGCAGCCTGCGGCTGCATCGTCGCTTAGGGGAGGAAATCCCCTGCGTGGAGGTTAAATCTGTCGCGTATCGGGTATTTCGGGGGTGGGAATCCGCTTGAGACGTATTTGGGTGGGGCAGCCTGCGGCTGCATCGTCGCTTAGGGGAGGAAATCCCCTTCGTGGAGGCTAAATCTGTCGATTATCGGGTATTTCGGGGGTGGGAATCCGCTTGAAACGTATTTGGGCGGTGCAGCCTGCGGCTGCATCGTCGCTTAGGGGAGGAAATCCCCTGCGTGGAGGTTAAATCTGTCGATTATCGGGTATTTCGGGGGTGGGAATCCGCTTGAAACGTATTTGGGCGGTGCAGCCTGCGGCTGCATCGTCGCTTAGGGGAGAAAATCCCCTGCGTGGAGGTTAAATCTGTGGTGTATCGGGTATTTCGGGGGGGGGAATCCGTTTGAAACGTATTTGGGCGGTGCAGCCTGCGGCTGCATCGTCGCTTAGGGGAGGAAATCCCCTGCGTGGGGGTTAAATCTGTCGATTATCGGGTATTTCGGGGGTGGGAATCCGTTTGAAACGTATTTGGGCGGTGCAGCCTGCGGCTGCATCGTCGCTTAGGGGAGGAAATCCCCTGCGTGGAGGTTAAATCTGTCGCGTATCGGGTATTTCGGGGGTGGGAATCCGCTTGAGACGTATTTGGGCGGTGCAGCCTGCGGCTGCATCGTCGCTTAGGGGAGGAAATCCCCTGCGTGGAGGTTAAATCTGTCGCGTATCGGGTATTTCGGGGGTGGGAATCCGTTTGAAACGTGGTTGGGCGGTGCAGCCTGCGGCTGCATCGTCGCTTAGGGAGGAAATCCTGCGTGGAGGGTAATTCTGTCGTGTATCGGGTATTTCGGGGGTGGGAATCCGTTTAAAACGTATTTGGGCGGTGCAGCCTGCGGCTGCATCGTCGCTTAGGGAAGGAAATCCCCTGCGTGGAGGTTAAATCTGTCGTGTATCGGGTATTTCGGGGGTGGGAATCCGTTTGAAACGTATTTGGGCGGTGCAGCCTGCGGCTGCATCGTCGCTTAGGGGAGGAAATCCCCTGCGTGGAGGTTAAATCTGTCGTGTATCGGGTATTTCGGGGGTGGGAATCCGTTTGAAACGTATTTGGGCGGTGCAGCCTGCGGCTGCATCGTCGCTTAGGGGAGGAAATCCCCTGCGTGGAGGTTAAATCTGTCGTGTATCGGGTATTTCGGAGGTGGAAATCAGTTTATACCCTATTTGGACGGTGCATCCTGCGGCTGCATCGTCGCTTAGGGGAGGAAATCCCCTGCGTGGAGGGTAATTCTGTCGTGTATCGGGTATTTCGGGGGTGTGAATCCGTTTGAAACGTATTTGGACGGTGCATCCTGCGGCTGCATCGTCGCTTAGGGGAGGAAATCCCCTGCGTGGAGGGTAATTCTGTCGTGTATCGGGTATTTCGGGGGTGGGAATCCGTTTGAAACGTATTTGGGCGGTGCAGCCTGCGGCTGCATCGTCGCTTAGGGGAGGAAATCCCCTGCGTGGAGGTTAAATCTGTCGTGTATCGGGTATTTCGGGGGTGGGAATCCGTTTGAAACGTATTTGGGCGGTGCAGCCTGCGGCTGCATCGTCGCTTAGGGGAGGAAAGCCCTGCGTGGAGGTTAAATCATTCGTGTATTGGGTATTTCGGGGGTGGGAATCCGTTTGAAACGTATTTGAGCGGTGCAGCCTGCGGCTGCATCGCCGCTTAGGGCAGGGAATCCTGCGTGGAGGTTAATTCTGTCGTGTATCGGGTATTTCGGGGGTGGGAATCCGTTTGAAACGTATTTGGGCGGTGCAGCCTGCGGCTGCATCGTCGCTTAGGGGAGGAAATCCCCTGCGTGGAGGTTAAATCTGTCGTGTATCGGGTATTTCGGGGGTGGGAATCCGTTTGAAACGTATTTGGGCGGTGCAGCCTGCGGCTGCATCGTCGCTTAGGGAGGAAATCCCCTGCGTGGAGACTAAATCTGTCGTGTATCGGGTATTTCGGGGGTGGGAATCCGTTTGAAACGTATTTGGGCGGTGCAGCCTGCGGCTGCATCGTCGCTTAGGGGAGGAAATCCCCTGCGTGGAGGTTAAATCTGTCGTGTATCGGGTATTTCGGGGGTGGAAATCAGTTAATACCCTATTTGGACGGTGCATCCTGCGGCTGCATCGTCGCTTAGGGGAGGAAATCCCCTGCGTGGAGGTTAATTCTGTCGTGTATCGGGTATTTCGGGGGTGGGAATCCGTTTGAAACGTATTTGGGCGGTGCAGCCTGCGGCTGCATCGTCGCTTAGGGGAGGAAATCCCCTGCGTGGAGGTTAAATCTGTCGTGTATCGGGTATTTCGGGGGTGGGAATCCGTTTGAAACGTATTTGGGCGGTGCAGCCTGCGGCTGCATCGTCGCTTAGGGAGGAAATCCCCTGCGTGGAGGTTAAATCTGTCGTGTATCGGGTATTTCGGGGTGGGAATCCGTTTGAAAGGTATTTGGGCGGTGCAGCCTGCGGCTGCCTCGTCGCTTAGTGGAGGAAATCCCCTGCGTGGAGGGTAATTCTGTCGTGTATCGGGTATTTCGGGGGTGTGAATCCGTTTGAAACGTATTTGGGCGGTGCAGCCCGCGGCTGCATCGTCGCTTAGGGGAGGAAATCCTCTGCGTGGAGGTTAAATCTGTCGTGTATCGGGTATTTCGGGGTGGGAATCCGTTTGAAACGTATTTGGACGGTGCAGCCTGCGGCTGCATCGTCGCTTAGGGAGGAAATCCCCTGCGTGGAGGTTAAATCTGTCGTGTATCGGGTATTTCGGGGTGGGAATCCGTTTGAAACGTATTTGGGCGGTGCAGCCTGCGGCTGCATCGTCGCTTAGGGAGGAAATCCCCTGCGTGGAGGTTAAATCTGTCGTGTATCGGGTATTTCGGGGGTGGGAATCCGTTTGAAACGTATTTGGGCGGTGCAGCCTGCGGCTGCATCGTCGCTTAGGGGAGGAAATCCCCTGCGTGGAGGTTAAATCTGTCGTGTATCGGGTATTTCGGGGGTGGGAATCCGTTTGAAACGTATTTGGGCGGTGCAGCCTGCGGCTGCATCGTCGCTTAGGGGAGGAAATCCCCTGCGTGGAGGTTAAATCTGTCGTGTATCGGGTATTTCGGGGGTGGGAATCCGTTTGAAACGTATTTGGGCGGTGCAGCCTGCGGCTGCATCGTCGCTTAGGGGAGGAAATCCCCTGCGTGGAGGTTAAATCTGTCGTGTATCGGGTATTTCGGGGGTGGGAATCCGTTTGAAACGTATTTGGGCGGTGCAGCCTGCGGCTGCATCGTCGCTTAGGGGAGGAAATCCCCTGCGTGGAGGTTAAATCTGTCGTGTATCGGGTATTTCGGGGGTGGGAATCCGTTTGAAACGTATTTGGGCGGTGCAGCCTGCGGCTGCATCGTCGCTTAGGGGAGGAAATCCCCTGCGTGGAGGTTAAATCTGTCGTGTATCGGGTATTTCGGGGGTGGGAATCCGTTTGAAACGTATTTGGGCGGTGCAGCCTGCGGCTGCATCGTCGCTTAGGGGAGGAAATCCCCTGCGTGGAGGCTAAATCTTTCGTGTATCGAATATTTTGGGGGTGGGAATCCGTTTGAAACGTATTTGGGCGGTGCAGCCTGCGGCTGCATCGTTGCTTAGGGGAGGAAATCCCCTGCGTGGAGGTTAAATCTGTCGTGTATCGGGTATTTCGGGGGTGGGAATCCGTTTGAAACGTATTTGGGCGGTGCAGCCTGCGGCTGCATCGTCGCTTAGGGAGGAAGTCCCGTGCGTGGAGGTTAAATCTGTCGTGTATCGGGTATTTCGGGGGTGGGAATCCGTTTGAAACGTGTTTGGGCGGTGCAGCCTGCGGCTGCATCGTCGCTTAGGGGAGGAAAGCCCTGCGTGGAGGTTAAATCATTCGTGTATTGGGTATTTCGGGGGTGGGAATCCGTTTGAAACGTATTCGGGCGGTGCAGCCTGCGGCTGCATCGTCGCTTAGGGGAGGAAAGCCCTGCGTGGAGGTTAAATCATTCGTGTATTGGGTATTTCGGGGGTGGGAATCCGTTTGAAACGTTTTTGGACGGTGCACCCTGCGGCTGCATCGTCGCTTAGGGGAGGAAATCCCCTGCGTGGAGGTTATATCTGTCGTGTATCGGGTATTTCGGGGGTGGGAATCCGTTTGAAACGTATTTGGGCGGTGCAGCCTGCGGCTGCATCATCGCTTAGGGGAGGAAAGCCCTGCGTGGAGGTTAAATCATTCGTGTATTGGGTATTTCGGGGGTGGGAATCCGTTTGAAACGTATTCGGGCGGTGCAGCCTGCGGCTGCATCGTCGCTTAGGGGAGGAAAGCCCTGCGTGGAGGTTAATCCATTCGTGTATTGGGTATTTCGGGGGTGGGAATCCGTTTGAAACGTATTCGGGCGGTGCAGCCTGCGGCTGCATCGTCGCTTAGGGGAGGAAATCCCCTGCGTGGAGGTTAAATCATTCGTGTATTGGGTATTTCGGGGGTGGGAATCCGTTTGAAACGTATTTGGGCGGTGCAGCCTGCGGCTGCATCGTCGCTTAGGGAGGAAATCCCCTGCGTGGAGGTTAAATCTGTCGTGTATCGGGTATTTCGGGGTGGGAATCCGTTTGAAACGTATTTGGGCGGTGCAGCCTGCGGCTGCATCGTCGCTTAGGGAGGAACTCCCCTGCGTGGAGGTTAAATCTGTCGTGTATCGGGTATTTCGGAGTGGGAATCCGTTTGAAACGTATTTGGGCGGTGCAGCCTGCGGCTGCATCGTCGCTTAGGGGAGGAAATCCCCTGCGTGGAGGTTAAATCTGTCGTGTATCTGGTATTTCGGAGTGGGAATCCGTTTGAAACGTATTTGGGCGGTGCAGCCTGCGGCGGCATCGTCGCTTAGGGAGGAAATCCCCTGCGTGGAGGTTAAATCTGTCGTGTATCGGGTATTTCGGGGTGGGAATCCGTTTGAAACGTATTTGGGCGGTGCAGCCTGCGGCTGCATCGTCGCTTAGGGGAGGAAATCCCCTGCGTGGAGGTTAAATCTGTCGTGTATCGGGTATTTCGGAGTGGGAATCCGTTTGAAACGTATTTGGGCGGTGCAGCCTGCGGCTGCATCGTCGCTTAGGGGAGGAAATCCCCTGCGTGGAGGTTAAATCTGTCGTGTATCGGGTATTTCGGGGGTGGGAATCCGTTTGAAACGTATTTGGGCGGTGCAGCCTGCGGCTGCATCGTCGCTTAGGGGAGGAAATCCCCTGCGTGGAGGTTAAATCTGTCGTGTATCGGGTATTTCGGGGGTGGGAATCCGTTTGAAACGTATTTGGGCGGTGCAGCCTGCGGCTGCATCGTCGCTTAGGGAGGAAATCCCCTGCGTGGAGGTTAAATCTGTCGTGTATCGGGTATTTCGGGGTGGGAATCCGTTTGAAACGTATTTGGGCGGTGCAGCCTGCGGCTGCATCGTCGCTTAGGGAGGAAATCCCCTGCGTGGAGGTTAAATCTGTCGTGTATCGGGTATTTCGGGGTGGGAATCCGTTTGAAACGTATTTGGGCGGTGCAGCCTGCGGCTGCATCGTCGCTTAGGGGAGAAATCCCCTGCGTGGAGGTTAAATCTGTCGTGTATCGGGTATTTCGGGGGTGGGAATCCGTTTGAAACGTATTCGGGCGGTGCAGCCTGCGGCTGCATCGTCGCTTAGGGGAGGAAATCCCCTGCGTGGAGGTTAAATCATTCGTGTATTGGGTATTTCGGGGGTGGGAATCCGTTTGAAACGTATTCGGGCGGTGCAGCCTGCGGCTGCATCGTCGCTTAGGGGAGGAAACCCCTGCGTGGAGGTTAAATCTGTCGTGTATCGGGTATTTCGGGGGTGGGAATCCGTTTGAAACGTATTTGGGCGGTGCAGCCTGCGGCTGCATCGTCGCTTAGGGGAGAGAATCCCCTGCGTGGAGGTTAAATCTGTCGTGGATCGGGTATTTCGGGGGTGGGAGTCCGTTTGAAACGTATTTGGGCGTTGCAGCCTGCGGCTGCATCGTCGCTTAGGGAGGAAATCCCCTGCGTGGAGGTTAAATCTGTCGTGTATCGGGTATTTCGGGGGTGGGAATCCGTTTGAAACGTATTTGGGCGGTGCAGCCTGCGGCTGCATCGTCGCTTAGGGGAGGAAATCCCCTGCGTGGAGGTTAAATCTGTCGTGTATCGGGTATTTCGGGGGTGGAAATCCGTTTGAAACGTATTTGGGCGGGGCAGCCTGCGGCTGCATCGTCGCTTAGGGGAGGAAATCCCCTGCGTGGAGGTTAAATCTGTCGTGTATCGGGTATTTCGGGGGTGGAAATCCGTTTGAAACGTATTTGGGCGGTGCAGCCTGCGGCTGCATCGTCGCTTAGGGGAGGAAATCCCCTGCGTGGAGGTTAAATCTGTCGTGTATCGGGTATTTCGGGGGTGGGAATCCGTTTGAAACGTATTTGGGCGGTGCAGCCTGCGGCTGCATCGTCGCTTACGGGAGGAAATCCCCTGCGTGGAGGTTAAATCTGTCGTGTATCGGGTATTTCGGGGTGGGAATCCGTTTGAAACGTATTTGGGCGGTGCAGCCTGCGGCTGCATCGTCGCTTAGGAGGAAATCCCCTGCGTGGAGGTTAAATCTGTCGTTTATTGGGTATTTCGGGGGTGGGAATCCGTTTGAAACGTATTTGGGCGGTGCAGCCTGCGGCTGCATCGTCGCTTAGGGGAGGAAATCCCCTGCGTGGAGGTTAAATCTGTCGTGTATCGGGTATTTCGGGGGTGGGAATCCGTTTGAAACGTATTTGGGCGGTGCAGCCTGCGGCTGCATCGTCGCTTAGGGGAGGAAATCCCCTGCGTGGAGGTTAAATCTGTCGTGTATCGGGTATTTCGGGGGTGGGAATCCGTTTGAAACGTATTTGGGCGGTGCAGCCTGCGGCTGCATCGTCGCTTAGGGGAGGAAATCCCCTGCGTGGAGGTTAAATCTGTCGTGTATCGGGTATTTCGGGGGTGGGAATCCGCTTGAAACGTATTTGGGCCGGGCAGCCTGCGGCGGCATCGTCGCTTAGCGAGGGAAGTCCCCTGCGCGGAGGTTAAATCTGTCGTGTATCGGGTATTTCGGGGGTGGAAATCCGTTTGAAACGTATTTGGACGGTGCATCCTGCGGCTGCATCGTCGCTTAGGGGAGGAAATCCCCTGCGTGGAGGTTAAATCTGTCGTGTATCGGGTATTTCGGGGGTGGGAATCCGTTTGAAACGTATTTGGGCGGTGCAGCCTGCGGCTGCATCGTCGCTTAGGGGAGGAAATCCCCTGCGTGGAGGTTAAATCTGTCGTGTATCGGGTATTTCGGGGGTGGGAATCCGTTTGAAACGTATTTGGGCGGTGCAGCCTGCGGCTGGATCGTCGCTTAGGGAGGAAATCCCCTGCGTGGAGGTTAAATCATTCGTGTATTGGGTATTTCGGGGGTGGGAATCCGTTTGAAACGTATTTGGGCGGTGCAGCCTGCGGCTGCATCGTTGCTTAGGGGAGGAAATCCCCTACGTGGAGGTTAAATCTGTCGTGTATTGGGTATTTCGGGGGTGGGAATCCGTTTGAAACGTATTTGGGCGGTGCAGCCTGCGGCTGCATCATCGCTTAGGGGAGGAAAGCCCTGCGTGGAGGTTAAATCATTCGTGTATTGGGTATTTCGGGGGTGGGAATCCGTTTGAAACGTATTTGGGCGGTGCAGCCTGCGGCTGCATCGTCGCTTAGGGGAGGAAATCCCCTGCGTGGAGGTTAAATCTGTCGTGTATCGGGTATTTCGGGGGTGGGAATCCGTTTGAAACGTATTTGGGCGGTGCAGCCTGCGGCTGCATCGTCGCTTAGGGGAGGAAATCCCCTGCGTGGAGGTTAAATCTGTCGTGTATCGGGTATTTCGGGGGTGGGAATCCGTTTGAAACGTATTTGGGCGGTGCAGCCTGCGGCTGCATCGTCGCTTAGGGGAGGAAATCCTCTGCGTGGAGGTTAAATCTGTCGTGTATCGGGTATTTCGGGGCTGGGAATCCGTTTGAAACGTATTTGGACGGGGCAGCCTGCGGCTGCATCGTCGCTTAGGAGGAAATCCCCTGCGTGGAGGTTAAATCTGTCGTGTATCGGGTATTTCGGGGTGGGAATCCGTTTGAAACGTATTTGGGCGGTGCAGCCTGCGGCTGCATCGTTGCTTAGGGGAGGAAATCCTCTGCGTGGAGGGTAATTCTGTCGTGTATCGGGTATTTCGGGGGTGGGAATCCGTTTGAAACGTATTTGGGCGGTGCAGCCTGCGGCTGCATCGTCGCTTAGGGGAGGAAATCCCCTGCGTGGAGGTTAAATCTGTCGTGTATCGGGTATTTCGGGGGTGGGAATCCGTTTGAAACGTATTTGGGCGGTGCAGCCTGCGGCTGCATCGTCGCTTAGGGGAGGAAATCCCCTGCGTGGAGGTTAAATCTGTCGTGTATCGGGTATTTCGGAGGTGGAAATCAGTTTGAAACGTATTTGGACGGTGCATCCTGCGGCTGCATCGTCGCTTAGGGGAGGAAATCCCCTGCGTGGAGGGTAAATCTGTCGTGTATCGGGTATTTCGGGGGTGGGAATCCGTTTGAAACGTATTTGGGCGGTGCAGCCTGCGGCTGCATCGTCGCTTAGGGGAGGAAATCCCCTGCGTGGAGGTTAATTCTGTCGTGTATCGGGTATTTCGGGGGTGGGAATCCGTTTGAAACGTATTTGGGCGGTGCAGCCTGCGGCTGCATCGTCGCTTAGGGGAGGAAATCCCCTGCGTGGAGGTTAAATCTGTCGTGTATCGGGTATTTCGGGGGTGGGAATCCGTTTGAAACGTATTTGGGCGGTGCAGCCTGCGGCTGCATCGTCGCTTAGGAGGAAATCCCCTGCGTGGAGGTTAAATCTGTCGTGTATCGGGTATTTCGGGGGTGGGAATCCGTTTGAAACGTATTTGGGCGGTGCAGCCTGCGGCTGCATCGTCGCTTAGGGGAGGAAATCCCCTGCGTGGAGGTTAAATCTGTCGTGTATCGGGTATTTCGGGGGTGGGAATCCGTTTGAAACGTATTTGGGCGGTGCAGCCTGCGGCTGCATCGTCGCTTAGGGGAGGAAATCCCCTGCGTGGAGGTTAAATCTGTCGTGTATCGGGTATTTCGGGGGTGGGAATCCGTTTGAAACGTATTTGGGCGGTGCAGCCTGCGGCTGCATCGTCGCTTAGGAGGAAATCCCCTGCGTGGAGGTTAAATCTGTCGTGTATCGGGTATTTCGGGGGTGGGAATCCGTTTGAAACGTATTTGGGCGGTGCAGCCTGCGGCTGCATCGTCGCTTAGGGGAGGAAATCCCCTGCGTGGAGGTTAAATCTGTCGTGTATCGGGTATTTCGGGGGTGGGAATCCGTTTGAAACGTATTTGGGCGGTGCAGCCTGCGGCTGCATCGTCGCTTAGGGGAGGAAATCCCCTGCGTGGAGGTTAAATCTGTCGTGTATCGGGTATTTCGGGGGTGGGAATCCGTTTGAAACGTATTTGGGCGGTGCAGCCTGCGGCTGCATCGTCGCTTAGGGGAGGAAATCCCCTGCGTGGAGGTTAAATCTGTCGTGTATCGGGTATTTCGGGGGTGGGAATCCGTTTGAAACGTATTTGGACGGTGCATCCTGCGGCTGCATCGTCGCTTAGCGGAGGAAATCCTGCGTGGAGGTTAAGTCTGTCGTGTGTGGGGTTTTTCGGGGGTGGGAACCCGTATGGAACGTATTTGGGCGGTGCAGCCTGCGGCTGCATCGTCGCTTAGGGGAGGAAATCCCCTGCGTGGAGGTTTAATCTGTCGTGTATCGGGTATTTCGGGGGTGGCAATCCGTTTGAAACGTATTTGGGCGGTGCAGCCTGCGGCTGCATCGTTGCTTAGGGGAGGAAATCCCCTGCGTGGAGGTTAAATCTGTCGTGTATCGGGTATTTCGGGGGTGGGAATCCGTTTGAAACGTATTTGGGCGGTGCAGCCTGCGGCTGCATCGTCGCTTAGGGGAGGAAATCCCCTGCGTGGAGGTTAAATCTGTCGTGTATCGGGTATTTCGGGGGTGGGAATCCGTATGAAACGTATTTGGGCGGTGCAGCCTGCGGCTGCATCGTCGCTTAGGGAGGAAATCCCCTGCGTGGAGGTTAAATCTGTCGTGTATCGGGTATTTCGGGGTGGGAATCCGTTTGAAACGTATTTGGGCGGTGCAGCCTGCGGCTGCATCGTCGCTTAGGGAGGAAATCCCCTGCGTGGAGGTTAAATCTGTCGTGTATCGGGTATTTCGGGGTGGGAATCCGTTTGAAACGTATTTGGGCGGTGCAGCCTGCGGCTGCATCGTCGCTTAGGGGAGGAAATCCCCTGCGTGGAGGTTAAATCTGTCGTGTATCGGGTATTTCGGAGTGGGAATCCGTTTGAAACGTATTTGGGCGGTGCAGCCTGCGGCTGGATCGGCGCTTAGGAGGAAATCCCCTGCGTGGAGGTTAAATCTGTCGTGTATCGGGTATTTCGGGGTGGAAATCCGTTTGAAACGTATTTGGACGGTGCAGCCTGCGGCTGCATCGTCGCTTAGGGAGGAAATCCCCTGCGTGGAGGTTAAATCTGTCGTGTATCGGGTATTTCGGGGGTGGGAATCCGTTTGAAACGTATTTGGGCGGTGCAGCCTGCGGCTGCATCGTCGCTTAGGGGAGGAAATCCCCTGCGTGGAGGTTAAATCTGTCGTGTGTCGGGTATTTCGGGGTGGGAATCCGTTTGAAACGTATTTGGGCGGTGCAGCCTGCGGCTGCATCGTCGCTTAGGGAGGAAATCCCCTGCGTGGAGGTTAAATCTGTCGTGTATCGGGTATTTCGGGGTGGGAATCCGTTTGAAACGTATTTGGGCGGTGCAGCCTGCGGCTGCATCGTCGCTTAGGAGGAAATCCCCTGCGTGGAGGTTAAATCTGTCGTGTATCGGGTATTTCGGGGTGGGAATCCGTTTGAAACGTATTTGGGCGGTGCAGCCTGCGGCTGCATCGTCGCTTAGGGAGGAAATCCCTGCGTGGAGGTTAAATCTGTCGTGTATCGGGTATTTTGGGGGTGGGAATCCGTTTGAAACGTATTTGGGCGGTGCAGCCTGCGGCTGCATCGTCGCTTAGGGGAGGAAATCCCCTGCGGGGAGGGTAAATCTGTCGTGTATCGGGTATTTCGGGGGTGTGAATCCGTTTGAAACGTATTTGGACGGTGCATCCTGCGGCTGCATCGTCGCTTAGGGGAGGAAATCCCCTGCGTGGAGGTTAAATCTGTCGTGTTTCGGGTATTTCGGGGGTGGGAATCCGTTTGAAACGTGTTTGGGCGGTGCAGCCTGCGGCTGCATCGTCGCTTAGGGGGGAAATCCCCTGCGTGGAGGTTAAATCTGTCGTTTATTGGGTATTTCGGGGGTGGGAATCCGTTTGAAACGTATTTGGGCGGTGCAGCCTGCGGCTGCATCGTCGCTTAGGGGAGGAAATCTCCTGCGTGGAGGTTAAATCTGTCGTGTATCGGGTATTTCGGGAGTGTGAATCCGTTTGAAACGTATTTGGACGGTGCATCCTGCGGCTGCACCGTCGCTTAGGGGAGGAAATCCCCTGCGTGGAGGTTAAATCTGTCGTTTATTGGGTATTTCGGGGGTGGGAATCCGTTTGAAACGTATTTGGGCGGTGCAGCCTGCGGCTGCATCGTCGCTTAGGGAGGAAATCCCCTGCGTGGAGGTTAATTCTGTCGTGTATCGGGTATTTCGGGGGTGGGAATCAGTTTGAAACGTATTTGGACGGTGCATCCTGCGGCTGCATCGTCGCTTAGGGAGGAAACCCCCTGCGTGGAGGTTAAATCTGTCGTGTATCGGGTATTTTGGGGGTGGGAATCCGTTTGAAACGTATTTGGGCGGTGCAGCCTGCGGCTGCATCGTCGCTTAGGGGAGGAAATCCCCTGCGTGGAGGTTAAATCTGTCGTGTATCGGGTATTTCGGGGGTGGGAATCCGTTTGAAACGTATTTGGGCGGTGCAGCCTGCGGCTGCATCGTCGCTTAGGGGAGGAAATCCCCTGCGTGGAGGTTAAATCTGTCGTGTATCGGGTATTTCGGGGGTGGGAATCCGTTTGAAACGTATTTGGGCGGTGCAGGCTGCCGCTGCGTGGTCGCTTAGGGAGGAAATCCCCTGCGTGGAGGTTAAATCTGTCGTGTATCGGGTATTTCGGGGGTGGGAATCCGTTTGAAACGTATTTGGACGGTGCATCCTGCGGCTGCATCGTCGCTTAGGAGAGGAAATGTCTGCGTGGAGGGTAATTCTGTCGTGTATCGGGTATTTCGGGGGTGGGAATCCGTTTGAAACGTATTTGGGCGGTGCAGCCTGCGGCTGCATCGTCGCTTAGGGGAGGAAATCCCCTGCGTGGAGGTTAAATCTGTCGTGTATCGGGTATTTCGGGGGGTGGGAATCCGTTTGAAACGTATTTGGGCGGTGCAGCCTGCGGCTGCATCGTCGCTTAGAGGAGGAAATCCCCTGCGTGGAGGTTAAATCTGTCGTGTATCGGGTATTTCGGGGGGTGGGAATCCGTTTGAAACGTATTTGGGCGGTGCAGCCTGCGGCTGCATCGTCGCTTAGGGGAGGAAATCCCCTGCGTGGAGGTTAAATCTGTCGTGTATCGGGTATTTCGGGGGTGGGAATCCGTTTGAAACGTATTTGGGCGGTGCAGCCTGCGGCTGCATCGTCGCTTAGGGGAGGAAATCCCCTGCGTGGAGGTTAAATCTGTCGTGTATCGGGTATTTCGGGGGTGGGAATCCGTTTGAAACGTATTTGGGCGGTGCAGCCTGCGGCTGCATCGTCGCTTAGGGGAGGAAATCCCCTGCGTGGAGGTTAAATCTGTCGTGTATCGGGTATTTCGGGGGTGGGAATCCGTTTGAAACGTATTTGGGCGGTGCAGCCTGCGGCTGCATCGTCGCTTAGGAGGAAATCCCCTGCGTGGAGGTTAAATCTGTCGTGTATCGGGTATTTCGGGGTGGGAAATCCATTTGAAACGTATTTGGACGGTGCATCCTGCGGCTGCATCGTCGCTTAGGGAAGGAAATCCCCTGCGTGGAGGTTAATTCTGTCGTGTATCGGGTATTTCGGGGGTGGGAATCCGTGTGAAACGTGTTTGGGCGGAGCAGCCTGCGGCTGCATCGTCGCTTAGGGAGGAAATCCCCTGCGTGGAGGTTAAATCTGTGGTGTATCGGGTATTTCGGGGGTGGGAATCCGTTTGAAACGTGTTTGGGCGGTGCAGCCTGCGGCTGGATCGTCGCTTAGGGGAGGAAAGCCCTGCGTGGAGGTTAAATCTGTCGTGTATCGGGTATTTCGGGGATGGGAATCCGTTTGAAACGTATTTGGGCGGTGCAGCCTGCGGCTGCATCGTCGCTTAGGAGGAAATCCCCTGCGTGGAGGTTAAATCTGTCGTGTATCGGGTATTTCGGGGTGGGAATCCGTTTGAAACGTATTTGGGCGGTGCAGCCTGCGGCTGCATCGTCGCTTAGGGAGGAAATCCCCTGCGTGGAGGTTAAATCTGTCGTGTATCGGGTATTTCGGGGTGGGAATCCGTTTGAAACGTATTTGGGCGGTGCAGCCTGCGGCTGCATCGTCGCTTAGGGAGGAAATCCCCTGCGTGGAGGTTAAATCTATCGTGTATCGGGTATTTCGGGGGTGGGAATCCGTTTGAAACGTATTTGGGTGGTGCAGCCTGCGGCTGGATCGTCGCTTAGGGGAGGAAATCCCCTGCGTGGAGGTTAAATCTGTCGTGTATCGGGTATTTCGGGGTGGGAATCCGTTTGAAACGTATTTGGACGGTGCAGCCTGCGGCTGCATCGTCGCTTAGGGAGGAAATCCCTGCGTGGAGGTTAAATCTGTCGTGTATCGGGTATTTCGGGGTGGGAATCCGTTTGAAACGTATTTGGGCGGTGCAGCCTGCGGCTGCATCGTCGCTTAGGGAGGAAATCCCCTGCGTGGAGGTTATATCTGGCGTGTATCGGGTATTTCGGGGGTGGGAATCCGTTTGAAACGTATTTGGGCGGTGCAGCCTGCGGCTGCATCGTCGCTTAGGGGAGGAAATCCCCTGCGTGGAGGTTAAATCTGTCGTGTATCGGGTATTTCGGAGTGGGAATCCGTTTGAAACGTATTTGGGCGGTGCAGCCTGCGGCTGCATCGTCGCTTAGGGGAGAAAATCCCCTGCGTGGAGGTTAAATCTGTCGCGTATCGGGTATTTCGGGGGTGGGAATCCGCTTGAGACGTATTTGGGTGGTGCAGCCTGCGGCTGCATCGTCGCTTAGGGGAGAAAATCCCCTGCGTGGAGGCTAAATCTGTCGTGTATCGGGTATTTCGGGGTGGGCATCCGTTTGAAACGTATTTGGGCGGTGCAGCCTGCGGCTGCATCGTCGCTTAGGGGAGGAAATCCCCTGCGTGGAGGTTAAATCTGTCGTGTATCGGGTATTTCGGGGGTGGAAATCCGTTTGAAACGTATTTGGGCGGTGCAGCCTGCGGCTGCATCGTCGCTTAGGGAGGAAATCCCCTGCGTGGAGGTTAAATCTGTCGTGTATCGGGTATTTCGGGGTGGGAATCCGTTTGAAACGTATTTGGGCGGTGCAGCCTGCGGCTGCATCGTCGCTTAGGAGGAAATCCCCTGCGTGGAGGTTAAATCTGTCGTGTATCGGGTATTTCGGGGTGGGAATCCGTTTGAAACGTATTTGGGCGGTGCAGCCTGCGGCTGCATCGTCGCTTAGGGAGGAAATCCCCTGCGTGGAGGTTAAATCTGTCGTGTATCGGGTATTTCGGGGTGGAAATCCGTTTGAAACGTATTTGGACGGTGCAGCCTGCGGCTGCATCGTCGCTTAGGAGGAAATCCTGCGTGGAGGTTAAATCTGTCGTGTATCGGGTATTTCGGGGTGGGAATCCGTTTGAAACGTATTTGGGCGGTGCAGCCTGCGGCTGCATCGTCGCTTAGGGAGGAAATCCCCTGCGTGGAGGTTAAATCTGTCGTGTATCGGGTATTTCGGGGTGGGAATCCGTTTGAAACGTATTTGGGCGGTGCAGCCTGCGGCTGCATCGTCGCTTAGGGAGGAAATCCCCTGCGTGGAGGTTAAATCTGTCGTGTATCGGGTATTTCGGGGTGGGAATCCGTTTGAAACGTATTTGGGCGGTGCAGCCTGCGGCTGCATCGTCGCTTAGGGAGGAAATCCCCTGCGTGGAGATTTAATCTGTCGTGTATCGGGTATTTCGGGGGTGGGAATCCGTTTGAAACGTATTTGGGCGGTGCAGCCTGCGGCTGCATCGTCGCTTAGGGGAGGAAATCCCCTGCGTGGAGGGTAATTCTGTCGTGTATCGGGTATTTCGGGGGTGTGAATCCGTTTGAAACGTATTTGGACGGTGCATCCTGCGGCTGCATCGTCGCTTAGGGGAGGAAATCCCCTGCGTGGAGGTTAAATCTGTCGTGTATCGGGTATTTCGGGGGTGGGAATCCGTTTGAAACGTATTTGGCCGGTGGAGCCTGCGGGTGCATCGTCGCTTAGGAGGAAATCCCTGCGTGGAGGTTAAATCTGTCGTGTATCGGGTATTTCGGGGTGGGAATCCGTTTGAAACGTATTTGGGCGGCGCAGCCTGCGGCTGCATCGTCGCTTAGGGGAGGAAATCCCCTGCGTGGAGGTTAAATCTGTCGTGTATCGGGTATTTCGGAGTGGGAATCCGTTTGAAACGTATTTGGGCGGTGCAGCCTGCGGCTGCATCGTCGCTTAGGGGAGGAAATCCCCTGCGTGGAGGTTAAATCTGTCGTGTATCGGGTATTTCGGGGGTGGGAATCCGTTTGAAACGTATTTGGGCGGTGCAGCCTGCGGCTGCATCGTCGCTTAGGGGAGGAAATCCCCTGCGTGGAGGTTAAATCTGTCGTGTATCGGGTATTTCGGAGGTGGAAATCAGTTTATACCCTATTTGGACGGTGCATCCTGCGGCTGCATCGTCGCTTAGGGGAGGAAATCCCCTGCGTGGAGGGTAATTCTGTCGTGTATCGGGTATTTCGGGGGTGGGAATCCGTTTGAAACGTATTTGGGCGGTGCAGCCTGCGGCTGCATCGTCGCTTAGGGGAGGAAATCCCCTGCGTGGAGGTTAAATCTGTCGTGTATCGGGTATTTCGGGGGTGGGAATCCGTTTGAAACGTATTTGGGCGGTGCAGCCTGCGGCTGCATCGTCGCTTAGGGGAGGAAATCCCCTGCGTGGAGGTTAAATCTGTCGTGTATCGGGTATTTCGGGGGTGGGAATCCGTTTGAAACGTATTTGGGCGGTGCAGCCTGCGGCTGCATCGTCGCTTAGGAGGAAATCCCCTGCGTGGAGGTTAAATCTGTCGTGTATCGGGTATTTCGGGGGTGGGAATCCGTTTGAAACGTATTTGGGCGGTGCAGCCTGCGGCTGCATCGTCGCTTAGGGGAGGAAATCCCCTGCGTGGAGGTTAAATCTGTCGTGTATCGGGTATTTCGGGGGTGGGAATCCGTTTGAAACGTATTTGGGCGGTGCAGCCTGCGGCTGCATCGTCGCTTAGGGGAGGAAATCCCCTGCGTGGAGGGTAATTCTGTCGTGTATCGGGTATTTCGGGGGTGTGAATCCGTTTGAAACGTATTTGGACGGTGCATCCTGCGGCTGCATCGTCGCTTAGGGGAGGAAATCCCCTTTGTGGAGGGTAATTCTGTCGTGTATCGGGTATTTCGGGGGTGGCAATCCGTTTGAAACGTATTTGGGCGGTGGAGCCTGCGGCTGCATCGTTGCTTAGGGGAGGAAATCCCCTGCGTGGAGGTTAAATCTGTCGTGTATCGGGTATTTCGGGGGTGGGAATCCGTTTGAAACGTATTTGGGCGGTGCAGCCTGCGGCTGCATCGTCGCTTAGGGGAGGAAATCCCCTGCGTGGAGGTTAAATCTGTCGTGTATCGGGTATTTCGGGGGTGGGAATCCGTTTGAAACGTATTTGGGCGGTGCAGCCTGCGGCTGCATCGTCGCTTAGGGGAGGAAATCCCCTGCGTGGAGGTTAAATCTGTCGTGTATCGGGTATTTCGGGGGTGGGAATCCGTTTGAAACGTATTTGGGCGGTGCAGCCTGCGGCTGCATCGTCGCTTAGGGGAGGAAATCCCCTGCGTGGAGGTTAAATCTGTCGTGTATCGGGTATTTCGGGGGTGGAAATCCGTTTGAAACGTATTTGCCGGGTGCAGCCTGCGGCTGCATCGTCGCTTAGGGGAGGAAATCCCCTGCGTGGAGGTTAAATCTGTCGTGTATCTGGTATTTCGGAGTGGGAATCCGTTTGAAACGTATTTGGGCGGTGCAGCCTGCGGCTGCATCGTCGCTTAGGGGAGGAAATCCCCTGCGTGGAGGTTAAATCTGTCGTGTATCGGGTATTTTGGGGGTGGGAATCCGTTTGAAACGTATTTGGGCGGTGCAGCCTGCGGCTGCATCGTCGCTTAGGAGGAAATCCCCTGCGTGGAGGTTAAATCTGTCGTGTATCGGGTATTTCGGGGTGGGAATCCGTTTGAAACGTATTTGGGCGGTGCAGCCTGCGGCTGCATCGTCGCTTAGGAGGAAATCCCCTGCGTGGAGGTTAAATCTGTCGTGTATCGGGTATTTCGGGGTGGGAATCCGTTTGAAACGTATTTGGGCGGTGCAGCCTGCGGCTGCATCGTCGCTTAGGGAGGAAATCTCCTGCGTGGAGGGTAATTCTGTCGTGTATCGGGTATTTCGGGGGTGTGAATCCGTTTGAAACGTATTTGGACGGTGCATCCTGCGGCTGCATCGTCGCTTAGGGGAGGAAATCCCCTGCGTGGAGGGTAATTCTGTCGTGTATCGGGTATTTCGGGGGTGTGAATCCGTTTGAAACGTATTTGGACGGTGCATCCTGCGGCTGCATCGTCGCTTAGGGAGGAAATCCCCTGCGTGGAGGGTAATTCTGTCGTGTATCGGGTATTTCGGGGGTGTGAATCCGTTTGAAACGTATTTGGACGGTGCATCCTGCGGCTGCATCGTCGCTTAGGGGAGGAAATCCCCTGCGTGGAGGTTAAATCTGTCGTGTATCGGGTATTTCGGGGGTGGGAATCCGTTTGAAACGTATTTGGGCGGTGCAGCCTGCGGCTGCATCGTCGCTTAGGGGAGGAAATCCCCTGCGTGGAGGTTAAATCTGTCGTGTATCGGGTATTTCGGGGGTGGGAATCCGTTTGAAACGTATTTGGGCGGTGCAGCCTGCGGCTGCATCGTCGCTTAGGGGAGGAAATCCCCTGCGTGGAGGTTAAATCTGTCGTGTATCGGGTATTTCGGGGGTGGGAATCCGTTTGAAACGTATTTGGGCGGTGCAGCCTGCGGCTGCATCGTCGCTTAGGGGAGGAAATCCCCTGCGTGGAGGTTAAATCTTTCGTGTATCGGATATTTTGGGGGGGGAAATCAGTTTAAAGCGTATTTGGACGGTGCATCCTGCGGTTGCATCGTCGCTTAGGGGAGGAAATCCCCTGCGTGGAGGGTAATTCTGTCGTGTATCGGGTATTTCGGGGGTGTGAATCCGTTTGAAACGTATTTGGACGGTGCATCCTGCGGCTGCATCGTCGCTTAGGAGGAAATCCCCTGCGTGGAGGTTAAATCTGTCGTGTATCGGGTATTTCGGGGTGGGAATCCGTTTGAAACGTATTTGGACGGTGCAGCCTGCGGCTGCATCGTCGCTTAGGGAGGAAATCCCTGCGTGGAGGTTAAATGTGTCGGGTATTGTGTGTTTCGGGGGTGGGAATCCGTTTGAAACGTATTTGGGCGGTGCAGCCTGCGGCTGCATCATCGCTTAGGGGAGGAAAGCCCTGCGTGGAGGTTAAATCTGTCGTGTATCGGGTATTTCGGGGTGGGAATCCGTTTGAAACGTATTTGGGCGGTGCAGCCTGCGGCTGCATCGTCGCTTAGGGAGGAAAACCCCTGCGTGGAGGTTAATTCTGTCGTGTATCGGGTATTTCGGGGGTGGGAATCAGTTTGAAACGTATTTGGACGGTGCATCCTGCGGCTGCATCGTCGCTTAGGGAGGAAATCCCCTGCGTGGAGGGTAATTCTGTCGTGTATCGGGTATTTCGGGGGTGTGAATCCGTTTGAAACGTATTTGGACGGTGCATCCTGCGGCTGCATCGTCGCTTAGGGGAGGAAATCCCCTGCGTGGAGGTTAAATCTGTCGTTTATTGGGTATTTCGGGGGTGGGAATCCGTTTGAAACGTATTTGGGCGGTGCAGCCTGCGGCTGCATCGTCGCTTAGGGGAGGAAATCCCCTGCGTGGAGGTTAAATCTGTCGTGTATCGGGTATTTCGGGGGTGGGAATCCGTTTGAAACGTATTTGGGCGGTGCAGCCTGCGGCTGCATCGTCGCTTAGGGGAGGAAATCCCCTGCGTGGAGGTTAAATCTGTCGTGTATCGGGTATTTCGGGGGTGGGAATCCGTTTGAAACGTATTTGGGCGGTGCAGCCTGCGGCTGCATCGTCGCTTAGGGGAGGAAATCCCCTGCGTGGAGGTTAAATCTGTCGTGTATCGGGTATTTCGGGGGTGGGAATCCGTATGAAACGTATTTGGGCGGTGCAGCCTGCGGCTGCATCGTCGCTTAGGGAGGAAATCCCTGCGTGGAGGGTAATTCTGTCGTGTATCGGGTATTTCGGGGGTGTGAATCCGTTTGAAACGTATTTGGACGGTGCATCCTGCGGCTGCATCGTCGCTTAGGGGAGGAAATCCCCTGCGTGGAGGTTATATCTGTCGTGTATCGGGTATTTCGGGGGTGGGAATCCGTTTGGAACGTATTTGGGCGGTGCAGCCTGCGGCTGCATCGTCGCTTAGGGGAGGAAATTCCCTGCGTGGAGGTTAAATCTGTCGTGTATCGGGTATTTCGGGGGTGGGAATCCGTTTGAAACGTATTTGGGCGGTGCAGCCTGCGGCTGCATCGTCGCTTAGGGGAGGAAATCCCCTGCGTGGAGGGTAATTCTGTCGTGTATCGGGTATTTCGGGGGTGGGAATCAGTTTGAAACGTATTTGGACGGTGCATCCTGCGGCTGCATCGTCGCTTAGGAGGAAATCCCCTGCGTGGAGGTTAAATCTGTCGTGTATCGGGTATTTCGGGGTGGGAATCCGTTTGAAACGTATTTGGACGGTGCAGCCTGCGGCTGCATCGTCGCTTAGGAGGAAATCCCCTGCGTGGAGGTTAAATCTGTCGTGTATCGGGTATTTCGGGGTGGGAATCCGTTTGAAACGTATTTGGGCGGTGCAGCCTGCGGCTGCATCGTCGCTTAGGGAGGAAATCCCCTGCGTGGAGGTTAAATCTGTCGTGTATCGGGTATTTCGGGGTGGGAATCCGTTTGAAACGTATTTGGGCGGTGCAGCCTGCGGCTGCATCGTCGCTTAGGGAGGAAATCCCCTGCGTGGAGGTTAAATCTGTCGTGTATCGGGTATTTCGGGGTGGGAATCCGTTTGAAACGTATTTGGGCGGTGCAGCCTGCGGCTGCATCGTCGCTTAGAGGAGGAAATCCCCTGCGTGGAGGTTAAATCTGTCGTGTATCGGGTATTTCGGGGGTGGGAATCCGTTTGAAACGTATTTGGGCGGTGCAGCCTGCGGCTGCATCGTCGCTTAGGGGAGGAAATCCCCTGCGTGGAGGGTAATTCTGTCGTGTATCGGGTATTTCGGGGGTGTGAATCCGTTTGAAACGTATTTGGACGGTGCATCCTGCGGCTGCATCGTCGCTTAGGGGAGGAAATCCCCTGCGTGGAGGTTAAATCTGTCGTGTATCGGGTATTTCGGGGGTGGGAATCCGTTTGAAACGTATTTGGGCGGTGCAGCCTGCGGCTGCATCGTCGCTTAGGGGAGGAAATCCCCTGCGTGGAGGTTAAATCTGTCGTGTATCGGGTATTTCGGGGGTGGGAATCCGTTTGAAACGTATTTGGGCGGTGCAGCCTGCGGCTGCATCGTCGCTTAGGGGAGGAAATCCCCTGCGTGGAGGTTAAATCTGTCGTGTATCGGGTATTTCGGGGGTGGGAATCCGTTTGAAACGTATTTGGGCGGTGCAGCCTGCGGCTGCATCGTCGCTTAGGGAGGAAATCCCCTGCGTGGAGGTTAAATCTGTCGTGTATCGGGTATTTCGGGGTGGGAATCCGTTTGAAACGTATTTGGACGGTGCAGCCTGCGGCTGCATCGTCGCTTAGGGAGGAAATCCCCTGCGTGGAGGTTAAATCTGTCGTGTATCGGGTATTTCGGGGGTGGGAATCCGTTTGAAACGTATTTGGGCGGTGCAGCCTGCGGCTGCATCGTCGCTTAGGGGAGGAAATCCCCTGCGTGGAGGTTAAATCTGTCGTGTATCGGGTATTTCGGGGGTGGGAATCCGTTTGAAACGTATTTGGGCGGTGCAGCCTGCGGCTGCATCGTCGCTTAGGGGAGGAAATCCCCTGCGTGGAGGTTAAATCTGTCGTGTATCGGGTATTTCGGGGGTGGGAATCCGTTTGAAACGTATTTGGGCGGGGCAGCCTGCGGCTGCATCGTCGCTTAGGGAGGAACTCCCCTGCGTGGAGGTTAAATCTGTCGTGTATCGGGTATTTCGGGGGTGGGAATCCGTATGAAACGTATTTGGGCGGTGCAGCCTGCGGCTGCATCGTCGCTTAGGGGAGGAAATCCCCTGCGTGGAGGTTAAATCTGTCGTGTATCGGGTATTTCGGGGGTGGGAATCCGTTTGAAACGTATTTGGGCGGTGCAGCCTGCGGCTGCATCGTCGCTTAGGGGAGGAAATCCCCTGCGTGGAGGTTAAATCTGTCGTGTATCGGGTATTTCGGGGGTGTGAATCCGTTTGAAACGTATTTGGACGGTGCATCCTGCGGCTGCATCGTCGCTTAGGGGAGGAAATCCCCTGCGTGGAGGGTAATTCTGTCGTGTATCGGGTATTTCGGGGGTGTGAATCCGTTTGAAACGTATTTGGACGGTGCATCCTGCGGCTGCATCGTCGCTTAGGGGAGGAAATCCCCTGCGTGGAGGTTAAATCTGTCGTGTATCGGGTATTTCGGGGGTGGGAATCCGTTTGAAACGTATTTGGGCGGTGCAGCCTGCGGCTGCATCGTCGCTTAGGAGGAAATCCCCTGCGTGGAGGTTAAATCTGTCGTGTATCGGGTATTTCGGGGTGGGAATCCGTTTGAAACGTATTTGGACGGTGCAGCCTGCGGCTGCATCGTCGCTTAGGGAGGAAATCCCCTGCGTGGAGGTTAAATCTGTCGTGTATCGGGTATTTCGGGGTGGGAATCCGTTTGAAACGTATTTGGGCGGTGCAGCCTGCGGCTGCATCGTCGCTTAGGAGGAAATCCCCTGCGTGGAGGTTAAATCTGTCGTGTATCGGGTATTTCGGGGTGGGAATCCGTTTGAAACGTATTTGGACGGTGCAGCCTGCGGCTGCATCGTCGCTTAGGAGGAAATCCCCTGCGTGGAGGTTAAATCTGTCGTGTATCGGGTATTTCGGGGTGGGAATCCGTTTGAAACGTATTTGGGCGGTGCAGCCTGCGGCTGCATCGTCGCTTAGGAGGAAATCCCCTGCGTGGAGGTTAAATCTGTCGTGTATCGGGTATTTCGGGGGTGGGAATCCGCTTGAAACGTATTTGGGCGGTGCAGCCTGCGGCTGCATCGTCGCTTAGGGGAGGAAATCCCCTGCGTGGAGGTTAAATCTGTCGTGTATCGGGTATTTCGGGGGTGGGAATCCGTTTGAAACGTATTTGGGCGGTGCAGCCTGCGGCTGCATCGTCGCTTAGGGGAGGAAATCCCCTGCGTGGAGGTTAAATCTGTCGTGTATCGGGTATTTCGGGGGTGGGAATCCGTTTGAAACGTATTTGGGCGGTGCAGCCTGCGGCTGCATCGTCGCTTAGGGGAGGAAATCCCCTGCGTGGAGGTTAAATCTGTCGTGTATCGGGTATTTCGGGGGTGTGAATCCGTTTGAAACGTATTTGGACGGTGCATCCTGCGGCTGCATCGTCGCTTAGGGGAGGAAATCCCCTGCGTGGAGGTTAAATCTGTCGTGTATCGGGTATTTCGGGGGTGTGAATCCGTTTGAAACGTATTTGGACGGTGCATCCTGCGGCTGCATCGTCGCTTAGGGGAGGAAATCCCTGCGTGGAGGCTAAATCTTTCGTGTATCGGGTATTTCGGGGGTGGGAATCCGTTTGAAACGTATTTGGGCGGTGCAGCCTGCGGCTGCATCGTCGCTTAGGAGAGGAAATGCCCTGCGTGGAGGGTAATTCTGTCGTGTATCGGGCATTTCGGGGGTGGGAATCCGTTTGAAACGTATTTGGGCGGTGCAGCCTGCGGCTGCATCGTCGCTTAGGGAGGAAATCCCCTGCGTGGAGGTTAATTCTGTCGTGTATCGGGTATTTCGGGGGTGGGAATCAGTTTGAAACGTATTTGGACGGTGCATCCTGCGGCTGCATCGTCGCTTAGGAGAGGAAATGCCCTGCGTGGAGGGTAATTCTGTCGTGTATCGGGTATTTCGGGGGTGGGAATCCGTTTGAAACGTATTTGGACGGTGCATCCTGCGGCTGCATCGTCGCTTAGGAGAGGAAATGCCCTGCGTGGAGGGTAATTCTGTCGTGTATCGGGTATTTCGGGGGTGGGAATCCGTTTGAAACGTATTTGGGCGGTGCAGCCTGCGGCTGCATCGTCGCTTAGGGGAGGAAATCCCCTGCGTGGAGGTTAAATCTGTCGTGTATCGGGTATTTCGGGGGGTGGGAATCCGTTTGAAACGTATTTGGGCGGTGCAGCCTGCGGCTGCATCGTCGCTTAGAGGAGGAGGTCCCCTGCGTGGAGGTTAATTCTGTCGTGTATCGGGTATTTCGGGGGTGGGAATCCGTTTGAAACGTATTTGGACGGTGCATCCTGCGGCTGCATCGTCGCTTAGGGGAGGAAATCCCCTGCGTGGAGGTTAATTCTGTCGTGTATCGGGTATTTCGGGGGTGGGAATCCGTTTGAAACGTATTTGGGCGGTGCAGCCTGCGGCTGCATCGTCGCTTAGGGAGGAAATCCCCTGCGTGGAGGTTAAATCTGTCGTGTATCGGGTATTTCGGGGTGGGAATCAGTTTGAAACGTATTTGGACGGTGCAGCCTGCGGCTGCATCGTCGCTTAGGGAGGAAATCCCCTGCGTGGAGGTTAATTCTGTCGTGTATCGGGTATTTCGGGGGTGGGAATCCGTTTGAAACGTATTTGGGCGGTGCAGCCTGCGGCTGCATCGTCGCTTAGGGAGGAAATCCCCTGCGTGGAGGTTAATTCTGTCGTGTATCGGGTATTTCGGGGGTGGGAATCAGTTTGAAACGTATTTGGACGGTGCATCCTGCGGCTGCATCGTCGCTTAGGAGAGGAAATGCCCTGCGTGGAGGGTAATTCTGTCGTGTATCGGGTATTTCGGGGGTGGGAATCCGTTTGAAACGTATTTGGACGGTGCATCCTGCGGCTGCATCGTCGCTTAGGAGAGGAAATGTCTGCGTGGAGGGTAATTCTGTCGTGTATCGGGTATTTCGGGGGTGTGAATCCGTTTGAAACGTATTTGGACGGTGCATCCTGCGGCTGCATCGTCGCTTAGGGGAGGAAATCCCCTGCGTGGAGGTTAAATCTGTCGTGTATCGGGTATTTCGGGGGTGGGAATCCGTTTGAAACGTATTTGGGCGGTGCAGCCTGCGGCTGCATCGTCGCTTAGGGGAGGAAATCCCCTGCGTGGAGGTTAAATCTGTCGTGTATCGGGTATTTCGGGGGTGGGAATCCGTTTGAAACGTATTTGGGCGGTGCAGCCTGCGGCTGCATCGTCGCTTAGGGGAGGAAATCCCCTGCGTGGAGGTTAAATCTGTCGTGTATCGGGTATTTCGGGGGTGGGAATCCGTTTGAAACGTATTTGGGCGGTGCAGCCTGCGGCTGCATCGTCGCTTAGGGAGGAAATCCCCTGCGTGGAGGTTAAATCTGTCGTGTATCGGGTATTTCGGGGGTGGGAATCCGTTTGAAACGTATTTGGGCGGTGCAGCCTGCGGCTGCATCGTCGCTTAGGGGAGGAAATCCTGCGTGGAGGTTAAATCTGTCGTGTATCGGGTATTTCGGGGTGGGAATCCGTTTGAAACGTATTTGGGCGGTGCAGCCTGCGGCTGCATCGTCGCTTAGGAGGAAATCCCCTGCGTGGAGGTTAAATCTGTCGTGTATCGGGTATTTCGGGGTGGGAATCCGTTTGAAACGTATTTGGGCGGTGCAGCCTGCGGCTGCATCGTCGCTTAGGGAGGAAATCCCCTGCGTGGAGGCTAATTCTGTCGTGTATCGGGTATTTCGGGGGTGTGAATCCGTTTGAAACGTATTTGGACGGTGCATCCTGCGGCTGCATCGTCGCTTAGGGGAGGAAATCCCCTGCGTGGAGGTTAAATCTGTCGTGTATCGGGTATTTCGGGGGTGGGAATCCGTTTGAAACGTATTTGGGCGGTGCAGCCTGCGGCTGCATCGTCGCTTAGGGGAGGAAATCTCCTGCGTGGAGGTTAAATCTGTCGTGTATCGGGTATTTCGGGAGTGTGAATCCGTTTGAAACGTATTTGGACGGTGCATCCTGCGGCTGCACCGTCGCTTAGGGGAGGAAATCTCCTGCGTGGAGGTTAAATCTGTCGTGTATCGGGTATTTCGGGAGTGTGAATCCGTTTGAAACGTATTTGGACGGTGCATCCTGCGGCTGCACCGTCGCTTAGGGGAGGAAATCCCCTGCGTGGAGGTTAAATCTGTCGTGTATCGGGTATTTCGGGAGTGTGAATCCGTTTGAAACGTATTTGGACGGTGCATCCTGCGGCTGCATCGTCGCTTAGGGGAGGAAATCCCTGCGTGGAGGTTAAATCTGTCGTGTATCGGGTATTTCGGGGTGGGAATCCGTTTGAAACGTATTTGGACGGTGCAGCCTGCGGCTGCATCGTCGCTTAGGAGGAAATCCCCTGCGTGGAGGTTAAATCTGTCGTGTATCGGGTATTTCGGGGTGGGAATCCGTTTGAAACGTATTTGGACGGTGCAGCCTGCGGCTGCATCGTCGCTTAGGGAGGAAATCCCCTGCGTGGAGGTTAAATCTGTCGTGTATCGGGTATTTCGGGGTGGGAATCCGTTTGAAACGTATTTGGGCGGTGCAGCCTGCGGCTGCATCGTCGCTTAGGAGGAAATCCCCTGCGTGGAGGTTAAATCTGTCGTGTATCGGGTATTTCGGGGTGGGAATCCGTTTGAAACGTATTTGGACGGTGCAGCCTGCGGCTGCATCGTCGCTTAGGGGAGGAAATCCCCTGCGTGGAGGTTAAATCTGTCGTGTATCGGGTATTTCGGGGGTGGGAATCCGTTTGAAACGTATTTGGGCGGTGCAGCCTGCGGCTGCATCGTCGCTTAGGGGAGGAAATCCCCTGCGTGGAGGTTAAATCTGTCGTGTATCGGGTATTTCGGGGGTGGGAATCCGTTTGAAACGTATTTGGGCGGTGCAGCCTGCGACTGCAACGTCGCTTAGGGAGGAAATCCCCTGCGTGGAGGTTAAATCTGTCGTGTATCGGGTATTTCGGGGGTGGAAATCAGTTAATACCCTATTTGGACGGTGCATCCTGCGGCTGCATCGTCGCTTAGGGAAGGAAATCCCCTGCGTGGAGGTTAATTCTGTCGTGTATCGGGTATTTTGGGGGTGGGAATCCGTTTGAAACGTATTTGGGCGGTGCAGCCTGCGGCTGCATCGTCGCTTAGGGGAGGAAATCCCCTGCGTGGAGGTTAACTCTGTCGTGTATCGGGTATTTTGGGGGTGGGAATCCGTTTGAAACGTATTTGGGCGGTGCAGCCTGCGGCTGCATCGTCGCTTAGGGGAGGAAATCCCCTGCGTGGAGGTTAAATCTGTCGTGTATCTGGTATTTCGGAGTGGGAATCCGTTTGAAACGTATTTGGGCGGTGCAGCCTGCGGCTGCATCGTCGCTTAGGGGAGGAAATCCCCTGCGTGGAGGTTAAATCTGTCGTGTATCGGGTATTTCGGGGTGGGAATCCGTTTGAAACGTATTTGGACGGTGCAGCCTGCGGCTGCATCGTCGCTTAGGGAGGAAATCCCCTGCGTGGAGGTTAAATCTGTCGTGTATCGGGTATTTCGGGGTGGGAATCAGTTTGAAACGTATTTGGACGGTTCATCCTGCGGCTGCATCGTCGCTTAGGGGAGGAAATCCCCTGCGTGGAGGGTAATTCTGTCGTGTATTGGGTATTTCGGGGGTGTGAATCCGTTTGAAACGTATTTGGACGGTGCATCCTGCGGCTGCATCGTCGCTTAGGGGAGGAAATCCCCTGCGTGGAGGTTAAATCTGTCGTGTATCGGGTATTTCGGGGGTGTGAATCCGTTTGAAACGTATTTGGACGGTGCATCCTGCGGCTGCATCGTCGCTTAGGGGAGGAAATCCCCTGCGTGGAGGTTAAATCTGTCGTGTATCGGGTATTTCGGGGGTGGGAATCCGTTTGAAACGTATTTGGGCGGTGCAGCCTGCGGCTGCATCGTCGCTTAGGGGGATAAATCCCCTGCGTGGAGGTTAAATCTGTCGTGTATCGGGTATTTCGGGGTGGGAATCCGTTTGAAACGTATTTGGGCGGTGCAGCCTGCGGCTGCATCGTCGCTTAGGGAGGAAATCCCCTGCGTGGAGGTTAAATCTGTCGTGTATCGGGTATTTCGGGGTGGGAATCCGTTTGAAACGTATTTGGGCGGTGCAGCCTGCGGCTGCATCGTCGCTTAGGGAGGAAATCCCCTGCGTGGAGGTTAAATCTGTCGTGTATCGGGTATTTCGGGGTGGGAATCCGTTTGAAACGTATTTGGGCGGTGCAGCCTGCGGCTGCATCGTCGCTTAGGGAGGAAATCCTGCGTGGAGGTTAAATCTGTCGTGTATCGGGTATTTCGGGGTGGGAATCCGTTTGAAACGTATTTGGGCGGTGCAGCCTGCGGCTGCATCGTCGCTTAGGAGGAAATCCCTGCGTGGAGGTTAAATCTGTCGTGTATCGGGTATTTCGGGGGTGTGAATCCGTTTGAAACGTATTTGGACGGTGCAGCCTGCGGCTGCATCGTTGCTTAGGGGAGGAAATCCCCTGCGTGGAGGTTAAATCTGTCGTGTATCGGGTATTTCGGGGGTAGGAATCCGTTTGAAACGTATTTGGACGGTGCATCCTGGGGGTGCATCGTCGCTTAGGAGGAAATCCCCTGCGTGGAGGTTAAATCTGTCGTGTATCGGGTATTTCGGGGTGGGAATCCGTTTGAAACGTATTTGGGCGGTGCAGCCTGCGGCTGCATCGTCGCTTAGGGAGGAAAACCCCTGCGTGGAGGTTAAATCTGTCGTGTATCGGGTATTTCGGGGGTGGGAATCCGTTTGAAACGTATTTGGGCGGTGCAGCCTGCGGCTGCATCGTCGCTTAGGGGAGGAAATCCCCTGCGTGGAGGTTAAATCTGTCGTGTATCGGGTATTTCGGAGTGGGAATCCGTTTGAAACGTATTTGGGCGGTGCAGCCTGCGGCTGCATCGTCGCTTAGGGGAGGAAATCCCCTGCGTGGAGGTTAAATCTGTCGTGTATCGGGTATTTCGGGGTGGGAATCCGTTTGAAACGTATTTGGGCGGTGCAGCCTGCGGCTGCATCGTCGCTTAGGGAGGAAATCCCCTGCGTGGAGGTTAAATCATTCGTGTATCGGGTATTTCGGGGGTGGGAATCCGTTTGAAACGTATTTGGGCGGTGCAGCCTGCGGCTGCATCGTCGCTTAGGGGAGGAAATCCCCTGCGTGGAGGTTAAATCTGTCGTGTATCGGGTATTTCGGGGGTGGGAATCCGTTTGAAACGTATTTGGGCGGTGCAGCCTGCGGCTGCATCGTCGCTTAGGGGAGGAAATCCCCTGCGTGGAGGTTAAATCTGTCGTGTATCGGGTATTTCGGGGGTGGGAATCCGTTTGAAACGTATTTGGGCGGGGCAGCCTGCGGCTGCATCGTCGCTGAGGGGAGGAAATCCCCTGCGTGGAGGTTAAATCTGTCGTGTATCGGGTATTTCGGGGGTGGGAATCCGTTTGAAACGTATTTGGGCGGTGCAGCCTGCGGCTGCATCGTCGCTTAGGGGAGGAAATCCCCTGCGTGGAGGGTAATTCTGTCGTGTATCGGGTATTTCGGGGGTGGGAATCCGTTTGAAACGTATTTGGGCGGTGCAGCCTGCGGCTGCATCGTCGCTTAGGGGAGGAAATCCCCTGCGTGGAGGTTAAATCTGTCGTGTATCGGGTATTTCGGGGGTGGGAATCCGTTTGAAACGTATTTGGGCGGTGCAGCCTGCGGCTGCATCGTCGCTTAGGGGAGGAAATCCCCTGCGTGGAGGTTAAATCTGTCGTGTATCGGGTATTTCGGGGGTGGGAATCCGTTTGAAACGTATTTGGGCGGTGCAGCCTGCGGCTGCATCGTCGCTTAGGGGAGGAAAGCCCTGCGTGGAGGTTAAATCATTCGTGTATTGGGTATTTCGGGGGTGGGAATCCGTTTGAAACGTATTTGGGCGGTGCAGCCTGCGGCTGCATCGTCGCTTAGGGGAGGAAATCCCCTGCGTGGAGGTTAAATCTGTCGTGTATCGGGTATTTCGGGGGTGGGAATCCGTTTGAAACGTATTTGGGCGGTGCAGCCTGCGGCTGCATCGTCGCTTAGGGGAGGAAATCCCCTGCGTGGAGGTTAATTCTGTCGTGTATCGGGTATTTCGGGGGTGGGAATCCGTTTGAAACGTATTTGGGCGGTGCAGCCTGCGGCTGCATCGTCGCTTAGGGAGGAAATCCCCTGCGTGGAGGTTAATTCTGTCGTGTATCGGGCATTTCGGGGGTGGGAATCCGTTTGAAACGTATTTGGGCGGTGCAGCCTGCGGCTGCATCGTCGCTTAGGGAGGAAATCCCCTGCGTGGAGGTTAATTCTGTCGTGTATCGGGTATTTCGGGGGTGGGAATCCGTTTGAAACGTATTTGGGCGGTGCAGCCTGCGGCTGCATCGTCGCTTAGGGGAGGAAATCCCCTGCGTGGAGGTTAATTCTGTCGTGTATCGGGTATTTCGGGGGTGGGAATCCGTTTGAAACGTATTTGGGCGGTGCAGCCTGCGGCTGCATCGTCGCTTAGGAGGAAATCCCTGCGGGGAGGTTAAATCTGTCGTGTATCGGGTATTTCGGGGGTGGGAATCCGTTTGAAACGTATTTGGGCGGTGCAGCCTGCGGCTGCATCGTCGCTTAGGGGAGGAAATCCCCTGCGTGGAGGTTAAATCTGTCGTGTATCGGGTATTTCGGGGGTGGGAATCCGTTTGAAACGTATTTGGGCGGTGCAGCCTGCGGCTGCATCGTCGCTTAGGAGGAAATACCCTGCGTGGAGGTTAAATCTGTCGTGTATCGGGTATTTCGGGGTGGGAATCCGTTTGAAACGTATTTGGGCGGTGCAGCCTGCGGCTGCATCGTCGCTTAGGGAGGAAATCCCCTGCGTGGAGGTTAAATCTGTCGTGTATCGGGTATTTCGGGGTGGGAATCCGTTTGAAACGTATTTGGGCGGTGCAGCCTGCGGCTGCATCGTCGCTTAGGGGAGGAAATCCTGCGTGGAGGTTAAATCTGTCGTGTATCGGGTATTTCGGGGGATGGGAATCCGTTTGAAACGTATTTGGGCGGTGCAGCCTGCGGCTGCATCGTCGCTTAGGGGAGGAAATCCCCTGCGTGGAGGTTAAATCTGTCGTGTATCGGGTATTTCGGGGGGTGGGAATCCGTTTAAAACGTATTTGGGTGGTGCAGCCTGCGGCTGCATCGTCGCTTAGAGGAGGAAATCCCCTGCGTGGAGGTTGAATATGTCGTGTATCCGGTATTTCGGGGGTGGGAATCCGTTTGAAACGTATTTGGGAAGTGCAGCCTGCGGCTGCACCGTCGCTCAGGGAGGAAAACCCCTTCGTGGAGGCACAATCTGTCGTATATCGGGTATTTCGGAGGTGAAAATCCGTTCTACTCTATTTGCTTCAACGGAGGGAGATCCCTGGGTGACGGCCTATTCTTCAAGCAAAAACTACGAGAACTGTTACAAGGCCTAAGCCATTCATTACTAGTTTCTGCTACTTCCTTTTTTTTTCATGTTTCATATATTTCAGAATTCTCTCTTAGTTCTTACGTTGATCATTCTCTCACATCTTCCTTTAGTAGCGTATCAAATGAACATCTACCTCACAAATAGCGTTTCCGCTATGAATTCGTGGTTCTACCATGATTTGTGGTGGAATCAATAACTTAGGCGTAACATCTGCAGTGTGTTGTGCAGTCACACCACCGAACACTGCATTTGACGCCTGTGTTGGCAATCGGTGCCGTCGGGCATTTCGCGTTTTCAAATCTGGTGCACCACAATTCGTGATCAGCGCCCCAAAAACCACCCTGGGGGAATTTTAAGTCAAATCTGGAATATGTTTCTAAAACGCTTCCAGAGCCCTCTAATCGGTAGAAATAAACGCCCAACCGAAAATCCGTAAATCCAAAACGCTGTCAGTCTGGACAAAGTATAGAAAATGTTCTTTCACCCAAACTTTGCTCAGGGGGGTAGTTTTGGGCGCTGAACACATTTATGAGGTCCGTTTCCGGATTCTCCGAAGACTAACGGGCTTTTTGGAATGTACAAAAAGCACAAAAAATTACCTTTTTAAGCTTGTAACTTCTTGGAACCTGCAGCTCGGGGCGGGATACTGCGCAGTTTTACTATTGAGCCACAAGAGATACTAACGACACTAGTCGTTTTTACAGATCCGACCTACGCTTTGTATACTTCCCTTGTTAGCGCTAAAACATGTCTGTCGAAGTGATAAGCAAAACATCCCTGTCAAAACCTGTCTGAACGCGGTTGGTCGATATGTATGATTTGCTTGGGAACATAACGGACCCCAGAAACTCCATACTCGCACTAACGGACGAACTCAGGACGACCCATCGGAGTACGATTTTTTGTCCCCTTTTCGCGTGTTTTACTTGCATATCGACGGGTGGGACTACTCAGAAAAATGAAAACAAGTTACTTGTAACATAAATGGCCGAAAACAAAATACTTGTAACATATCTAGGTCAATGTAAGTTACTTGCGACTTTTATTGTGCCATGGAAGTTACATGTAGCATGTCGGAGGCGCATCGCACGCGGTTTCCTGTCGATATGTTGCATGTAACCTAAATGACTTGAGGTAAGTCGCAAGTAACTCACAACAGCTTAGTTATGTTACAAGTAACTTGTTTTCGATTTCTGCGAAGATACTGTGCGCAGCGCACCTCCAATATGTTACATGTCACTGAAATGGCACAATATAAGTCGCAAGTAACTTATACGGCCGAGAGGATATTTCCAAGGGGTATGTACGACGCACTCGCGGGGTCAGGCTTACCACTGGCGTTGCAGCTGGTTCAATTACCCAAGTTTCAGGTACTTGACCCCACACCAGCAGGGAAGGCCCCGCACAGCATTTTTTTGCGTAGTGTGTGGTCTGGGCCGTGCTCTCTGCGTCGCGTGTGGTCTGCGTCACGTGATGGTCACCTATCGTGAAAATATAAATGTAAGTTACACATGTAATATAAATTCAAGTTACATGTAATATAAATGTTTGTTACATGTAATATAAATGTAAGTTACTTGAGACATTCAAGTATGTTACATTTATACTACAAGTAATTTGTTTTTTTATTTTCCTGAGTAGATGGAACTACGGACGACTCTATACGGCCTATCGAAGGACAGTTTTCATCCTCGTTTTGATTGCTTTACTTACGTATCGACAGGGTAGGACCACATTACCGCGCATACTTTTTGCAAAAACGACGTGTTGCTGCTGAGAAGCGTGGCGACCTAAGGCGAAAACCATATATGGTATTCGCCTTCTATAGAACTCTCTCAAGCTTTTTTTGGCTGACAACTTTAGTTGTGGTGGTCGCGATTATACTTTGACCGAATCGAATGATTCGAAAAATCATTCGATTGAAAAAGTCGACCTCAAATTATTCGAAAAGTCGAATATTTGAAAAAGGCAAATTCCCGAATTGTTCGAAAAGTCGAATATTCGAAAAGTTCAAAATTCCGAATTATTCGAGAAGTCGAATATTCGAAAACGTCAAAATTCCGAATTATTCGAAAAGTCGAATATTCGAAAAGCTCCAAATCCCGAATTATTCGAAAAGTCGAATATTCGAAAAGTTCAAATTCCCGAGTTATTCGAAAAGTCGAATATTCGAAAAGTCCAAAATCCCGAATTATTCGAAAAGCCGAATATTCAAAAAATTCAAAATCCCGAATTATCCGAAAAGTCCAAAATCCTGAATTATTCGAAAAGTCGAATATTCAAAATTTCAAAATCCCAAATCATTCGAAAAGTCGAATATTCGAAAACTCCAGAATTCCGAATTATTCGAAAAGTCGATTATTCGAAAAAAAAATCTGAAAATGTAGAAGTATAGTCGCGATCAAATATGCTTGTCGTCTTTTTCTCTCCAAACCCTTTTCTGGCTCTCGAGTATGTAGTAAGACCTATAAGGAAAAATTGAGAAAAACTACTGTTTTGGGCCAAATTTGAAGCCCGATCTTTCTTGTCTTTTTTTTGGTGGACGAGGACACTCTACACCATCGGCATCGATGACCTCTTATATCAAGAACATCAGCTGGCTTGAAAATGAATTTCAATCAATGAACCTTCGGATTTATGCACACATCTAGTCAAAAACATTGACTGGAGTGCTTTCTTTCATTGCTCAATTGTTTTTATTAGGTAAATTTGCATTTAATTCTTCCTCTGAATGTCGATGATTTGTGACTGCTCGGCATGAGACTGCGAACTTTTTGGTCGGCGCTGTGCACGTGTGCACGAACTGGCTCCCTTGGGCCCTAGAAACTCTTAAGTCTAGCACGCTATTCACCGCGCTACCTTCATAGTTTTTCAGCTGTTTTTTATCTAAGCTGATTTTTTTAGTTTTTTCGATAACATTTTTCATCGTGACCACTGCCTTTAATGGCGGCCAATGCTGTAATGCTTGGATGTCAACTAAAGCATAGGTTAGTCAACTATAGCTCAAAAAGGCTATTTTCGCGTTGTATTTTCCAAGCTAAGGTGTTGAAGGTAGTGTTCACGATGAAATAGTTGCCCGTGTTTTGACGGAAACGTATGCCTTGGGTCCCTTCAAAAAGAGTAAGAACGGAAGTACGACGGAAAACGGCCAGGAAGTGGGTGAAAACCTCGAGGACCAGCCAACCCATTGGATCACTCCGCCCCACGTCATATACCAGTTGCCCAACGTTCTTTTCACTAGAGGAGCAGTTGCCGAATTTCCGAACACTCCTTATCCAGAAAGATTCTAACAACAAAGCGAGTGCATTGCAAGTGCACTTACATTTAAAGGCAGTGTTCACGATGATTTTCATTCACGGGTTTTCCACTCAAAACAATGCGTTGACCACCAATTGTTACCAAAATTACCAAGAAACGTCGAAAAATGCACTAAAGCATCTGAGTTCAGTGACATTCTCAGTAAAATGAAAACATGTTACATGTAATATAAAGTGTAAGATACTTGAGACATTCAATATTACCTTTATATTGCATGTAACCTAGACTTATATTACATGTAACATACACTTATATTTCATATAACTTAATTATAGCTGCAAGTTGAAGCTCGATGCTTTAAGGGTTGGAGCTGCAAATTCCAGGGAACGGCTTCAGGTACGAATCAGCAAGCTTTAAGCTTTCTTGGACATCCCAGGAGCTTAAGGCTTGCTGCTTCATGACTGAAGCAGCAGGCTTGAATTCCACAGCTTACTCGAACGCTAACGTCGGACAGGGAACGAAATTCTCATGCCGTAAAATAGCGTGTTTTAGTGTGTCGATTGCGTCCAACACTACTGATTCTACGACATCATGGAAAAAAATTCACAGCAACGTTCTTTCAATTTGCCTGTACACACCGAAACTCCGCCTAAATTGGAAATGCTTTGACGTTTCAATCTCCTTATACGTAAATTATCATGTAAAACATGTTCTCTTCTAAAATAGAACAAGGAAGTCCAGGAATGCATTCTCCAAGGTAGCAAAAATTTCCATGGTGTCGTACAATGATTAGTGTTGGACGCAATCGACACAACAAAACACGCTATTTTACGGCATGAGAATCTCGTTCCCTGTCCGACGTTAGCGTTTGAGTCCACAGCTTCATATAAGGTACAGTAGGCTTAAGCTTGCTCCAGAAATTTCGCATGTCGCTCCCTCTAATCCTCCACACGATAAAAAGAATCATGAGGAGCGAGAGATCAACGACTCGGCCATGGCGAATGACCACCCTGTCGAAAGTCAATGCAATAGACCTGCGCTCATCGGTAAGGTATGAGGCAGCCCGTATGCTGTGCAGGTTTGCAGAAGGTGTTCAGCATAGACCCCCAGTTGCTGGAGATAATTGAATTATGTTACACTTATACTACATGTACTTTACTTGAGTAGAGGTAAATCACATGTAACTTACCTTGACGTAGATGTATTACAAGTATATTGTAATCGTCTCTTATGTTACAAGTATTATGTTTTCACCATCAAAAACATATTACGTGTGACATTTGGCCTATGAGCGAGGGACCGATATATTACATGTAACATACATCAGTCGAGATAAGTTGCAAGTAATATACATTGGCCAATTTATATTACATGTATATTATTCCAGGCCTTTTATATTACATGTAATATGTTTTCATTTTTCTGAGTTAGTCTCTGACCTGGACTAGTTGTCCGGTTCGATGAACGTGTTCACTGTGGTTGTCACCGGTGAATTTAGGTCAATCGAAAATGGAAGAATATTTCAGGCAAAACCGAATTAGTTAGTGTCCAAAGGAAAGAACGGAGCAATAGAGAGCAGAGAATTCCAAAGGACGAGTCCACAAAAGATTTCGTTGTCACAACGAACAGTTCCTATGAGAGTAAAGAGACGAGGCAAGAGTAAAGGATTTCGTGCTGTTCTGGTGCGTATTTCTTGATTTCTTCTTCATATCACTTCTACCCGGGAACCAAACAATTGATTTAGCGATCAATCTCAGACTCGAAGGTTATTGTGAACACTGCCTTTGAAGAGTTTTTAGTGCAAGAAACAGAAGAAGAAGAAGAAGAAGTCACTCACCTAGGAATTTCGAAGCTCAAAACATTTGCGACGTTTGGTTTGACGTTTTGTCCGCAGTGCACAAAACGCACCAGCTGGAGTAAGTAAATGCTTGATCGGTTTTTCAAACAGTTTTTTCTCCAATATTCGAGAGTTTCATGGGGGCTTTCCCTTATTATCCACTACTTCGTAAACTTGTCTACTGGAAGACTTGGAAAACTAGAATACGGTTTTTATGAGGACCATAGCTTTCGTAATCTAAGAAAATTCGAAAGTGAAATTTATCGTGAAAAGTGCCTTTAACTGCCAACAAAGAATGGATAGCTTGCTCCGAAGCGTTGTGAAGCCTAATGATCCTTGTGGCGAATATTACATCTTTCCTACGTTCCCTCTAGAGACCTCAAACGTACGTACAAACTGTGGTGTATGTTCATAAGGATGTCCGGTTTTTCGTGTTCCACCACTTTCCTTGTAGCTTCAGAAAAGTTTGAACACCAGTTCGATAACGGAGGACATGCTGAAAATAGGCAGCACAAACTTTTCGAATACTGTAAAACCACTACTGTAGCTCTACTCTTGGATGAGGGGCAGAAAAAAAAGAACGTACAACTTCTGGAGTAGAGCCGAAACTTCTTGAAGCGTCCTTCAAGGATTTCGTGAATAAGCGGATAGGCTCTGTAAGCTATTGAATTTCCAATCAACAGAATGCTCGCGGTTCCGTTTCCTTTCTGAAGATAATTCGTGAACGAGGCTTTTGTACCACGTGCTTCAGGGGCTTTTTAGTTTTATTTTAATCTCTAACAAAATATCACTTATCAAACTTTGAAGATGTGGAGCACCCTTTGTGAAATTAATAGCGGGAGCCTTCGCAGGTCGTTAGATTCTGAATACTTCCTATAGCAGAAGCTTTTAACGAAATGGGGAAAACCGTTCAAGAAAGCGGGAAAAGTTGTCCATTCACACAATCAACCCACACCTGTATTAGCGAGAAGAAATGAATTCTGGCTCAAAGCAATGGATGGCTTCTGAACTGTTTTGTACCGGTCTGAGCTCTATTCACGCATCTGCTGGAAACTTTATTAAAAATTTCAAACACTGAAAATTTAGCGGTAACAATAGCCGTCTCGAATGGGCCATAAAGGAAAGAAGCCCAGCGACAGGGTGCTTCAAAACCTCATGCTCACCCTGAATTTTCGAGGGTAGTGGAATTTGCTGGAAGTTTTTTTTTTTAATCTGAAATGTTAACAATCGTTTTCAGCCTGTAGAAAAATGCCACAGCACCTCGACTTGACCAACTTCGACCCTTAGTTTCTCTTGATTATTCGTCTACAGGGCGGTTGAAAAGTATGGGCGCATACAAAAACGCTAATGCCTTATTTTCTTCATTAGAAGTAGAACTACATTTGAAGCACACTCTGATTGAAATACATCGAAGAAAGAGGGCTGCAAATCAGAAGTACACCTGTGTTGGAACTACATTTCAGAATGGGTAGGAAAAATAGAAATTTAGATTCCTAAATAGGTTTACGGCCTAGGAAAGGACGACAGTACTTATAAGTGTGAAAAAGATGACTCAATCGGAGTAGAATAGCCGACTTTTCATGGTTTCTGATAGCAAATTTCACCGTTTTGTGATGAAAATTTCCACTACGAGAATTCCAAGAAACAACAGGAAAATAGGAGTACACCCGCTAATTAAAATACATCTCTATTAGAAGTTAACCTGAAAAAGAGGTCTGAAAAATAGAACAACCAGAGCTTCTGAAAGAGAAAATGCGGTATTTTCAACCACATTTAGAACTTAACGGCTTTTTCCGTTCCAATCGAACGAAAATAGGGAAAATAGCAATGTTCCAGCAAACCACCCAGAATAGTGAACCTGCGCTTTTGCACAGGCTTCCAAACAAAGGCGCGAAAAACAGATGGTGAACGTCTCCGAATTGGAATTGCCGGTTTCAGACCACTCCGGCCGCTGCGCGCCGTCTCGATCATGAAATGTTTCTCGTCCGGTCGCAAAACACCTGTGTCGCAAAGACCGGACGAGAAACTTTTCATGATCGAGACGGCGCGCAGCGGCCGGAGTGGCCTGAAACCGGCAAGTCCGATTCGTAGACGTTCAAGAAAAGGGAACAGCCGCTACAAGAGCGGTTTTGCCTAAGACTTGAAAAGTTTGAGGAGAAGTTACGGCAGCCTAAGGGGATTTGATGAATTTTGGCCCCCTAGAAAATGAAGAATATTGCAATGACGTTCCTAAACTGAATGCTCGATCGTACTTTAAAAGAGGCCTAAGGCATAAGCGTTCCACAACTGAAGCGGCTAAGAGAAAGGGCGATTGTTCTCTACGCGCTAATCATACCCCTCAACGAAAGCGCGTCACGCGCCTGACTCGCAGGTGTGGCGTTGGTGTATGAATACTTTCTACGCGCGTTATGTGCGTGACGCTCATGCAGAGACTATGAATACTGCAGCGGCGACGCTACGGAGGGGCGGAATAAAGTGGGTTGTAACTTTTCCAAGCAAGCAATATTTGTAATTAATATGAAACGGATGGAATAATAATGAAAATGATGAAAAAGTCGCTCCCGCCGCCGCAGCCCTGGCGGAGCGTGGGCTACGCGCGTGCCGCGCGGGCGTGGCGTCAAGCCATTCATATTCAAACCCCAAGCCGCGCGTCACGCTCTGGCATGAGTAGTATGAATAGCGTTCTATTGAGCACCTTCCAATGGGACTGATTTCCATCTGATCCATCAAAATAGGACTCTTGTAATCCAAGGGGGGTACTCTATAGGGGAGAGAGTTCTTCTACGATTCCGCAGAAGAGCTTGTCTAGTGGTTTTTCCCAGTTGACAAGCGGAGGTCTGAGAGTTTCGGAGTTTGAAACAAGAGAGAGAGAGAGAGTTCACAAAGGTTTATTAAAACAAAGAAAAACAACAAGAGCAAGAATCAAATCTCTCTTGTTTCAAACTCCGAAACTCTCAGTCCTCCGCTTGTCCACTGGGAAAAACCACGAGACAAGCTCCTCTGCGGAATCGTAGAAGAACTCTCTCCCCTATAGAGTACCCCCCTTGGATTACATGGGGGCTGAGCCTAACAAGTCGGATTGACTGAAAAGTTTTTTTTTGCAGAGTCTTGGAACAAGACATGCCTTCATCTTGCGACCGTAATCCTGCTATCACTGTGGGCTGCACAGATCGAGACGAACAAATGGCCGTGGACGACGACCAAGCCGTTTCAACCGGTGTAGAGGTGAGTCAAATGAATGCTCAGCTAGCCTTTGCATTCGACAACATCAGAACGCGGTTAGACGATATTCTAGACGATCAGATTCGCAATCTTTCTGCACACAAAAAGCTCAATATTTTGGATGCAGTTGGATCAACTGTTGACATTGCTAGGGAGAAAGCTAAGCTCATAATCCGCGAAGCAAGGCACTTGATATTCGAGGAAATTGCATTAACTCCGGAAGAATTGCGCACAGTTTTGCCAATCGCGAGTTATAATAGCGTTTTGATGCAGCGCCTAGCAGAAGAGCTGAATTGCGATATTCCTGACGTTATACCTGCAGTAAGAGCTAAGAGTCTCGAGGTAGATACACTCAGATTACAGCTTACTGAAAAGGGTGAAAACTTGGAAAGTTTGAAAGACCTGAATATTCAGTTGCAGAGTCAGGTGAACACTCTCACAGCAAGGATCGAGAGCATGTTTGGTCCGTTGGGAGGAGAACAATAGCATGGGATTCCTGCTAAAAGTTCTCAAGGTGAGCAGAAAAACGAAGTTAACTGGTCAAATGTTAGCAAACAGCTGTTATCACTGAATAGAGTCAAGAACGGTAATGTTCAGAACCGCCATCTCGAACACCGCAGATCGAAAGATGGGAGACACAGGCGCCAGAGGTCAATCTCAAGCGAACGGTCGAGAGCATCATCGGAACTGTCTTCCAGCGTGTCGACACTCGGTGAGTCCGCTTCAGTTGCTCAAAATTCGGCGGCAAGGAGGGAACCCTCAGAAATAAGCGAGGTTTCTGATGCTATGAACGTTTTCAAAGAGGTTTTCAAAGCGCAAAGCATAGCGGCTGTAGCTAAATACGATGGTAAAAGCTCTCTCAGTGACTTTCTTCGGGCTTTAGAAGTAAAGTATTCCTCGAGAATGTGGGCTGACCGCGACAGGCGTGACATATTGGTAATCCACTTGGTAGGATCGGCCCGGTCCACATACAAAGCCTTACCAGATAGCTTCAAAAGCGGTATTTCACCGGCTTGGCCCCCATGTAATCCAAGAGATTTGATTCTTGCTCTTGTTGTTTTTCTTTGTTTTAATAAACCTTTGTGAACTCTCTCTCTTCTTGTTTCCACTCTGAAACTCAAAGTCCTCCGCTTGTCCACTGGGAAAAACCACTAGACAAGCTCTTCTGCGGAATCGTAGAAGAACTCTCTCCTCAGTAGAGCACCTCCCTTGGATTACACTCTACTTTTCATATTACACAAGATAAACGGTTCTCAGGTGGATAGAACGTGATTACGATGCTGAATGAAGAAGTGTACGAACATCACGTCTTTGCTGGGATTTCCTCCAGCGAAACCCGGATTGCAACTCAATTTCTATGCAGCCCTTGTTGAACAAGCCTGATTTCTTGACCCAACAGGTCAAAATAGGAAGTTTGACGGAGAACGCCAAATAATTCGGAGTCGAAATTGAAGGGTGAGATCGATTGTGTTTGGTGGTCAAGCTTGAGGAAAGCTGAACCATGTAACCCGTGTCTGGATTCAGAATTTCGCCTGGGCGCCATCATGGATTTTGCTGATATGTAGTGAGGTTAGAGCCTTTTTGTACAGCCTTCAATAAATTGCTCAGTTCGGCCATTTGCCACGATTTTTCCCAGGTGCTTTCACAATCATGATGTAACGCGATGATATGACTTTTCCGCTTCAAATCCATTCCGGTGTCTTGAATATAATATGCATATTTCATTTGAATCACGTTAAAGGTAGCAGACACGCTCGAAAAAGTTGTTGAGATAACTACGTTTCTGAAGTCGCATGGCTCCTAGTAGACTGCCCACGCCGTTGGAAGCAGGGGTGTGCAGAACATTTTTTTAAAATTTCAGAAAACAGAAAATCGAGTTTGTCAGAAAACAGAAAACAGAAAACAGAAAGGCCAAAACGGCCAGAAAACAGAAATCAGAAAACAGAAAATTTCCAGAAAAAATACTCTTTGCATTTTTTTTCAAGAGGAAATAGAGTGTAATTCTGAACATCTTTGCTATACCTGTAATACAATATCTACGAGACTGGACAAATAACTAATAAGACATTGATAGTAGCGATGGCACGTCAATGACAGGTAGATCATCATTGAAGGCACTCACTCTGAGAGTTTTAGCCGAGAAATAGCCCACCAGGCTCCACAACGGTTCTTGATGTGCTATTTCTCGAATATTTCTCGATTGTTTCTCGATTATTAGGCGGCTAAGATCATGTTGTTCACAAAATAGCCTAGAAGTAGCCTAGCAATAACTGAGAAATAACCAAGACGTGACGGGCACACCAACACGCGACGCGGCCTTTCCCGGCTCGCCGAGAAGCCGCCTTGGCCTCCTGCAGCTAGGCGGGGCCCAAGTACCGTAAACTTGAGTAGTTGAACCGACCGCGGTGTTGACATCCAAATCATGCTTCAGGAACGCCTCGTGTACAGTTCAACTCCGCATTGCCGTTCAGTCCGCAAAGTGCACGCCGATTGCGGGGGCGTGCTGCGGCGCGGTTGCGAGTATCCTCAGACAGGGATGTAGGGTCACCCGGGCGGTTTTGCCTTTGGTGCCCAGGTGATCACACATCCCTGTTTGAAGATACTCGCAACCGGGCCGCAGCACGCTTTCACAATCGGCACTTTGCGGACTGCACGGCAATGCGGAGTTGAACTGTACATCCCTTGACGCTGCAACCAGCTTCTCCCCTACCCCTTTCCGGCTATCACGCAGAAAGCTGGCGTTTCTTGGCTATCTATTGGCTATTGATCGGGTGAATTTTTCAGAGAACGCCAAAAGGTCAGCACAGTAGGGGTTGCATCCCTCGTTGTCAGCAGCTGCTGCTGACAGCTAACAGCAGCAGTTGCTATTGATATCGAGGGGTTCAACCCCAAGTGTTGGAATCACACACCGCGGTCAGCAGCAGCTGCTGCTGACAGCAAAGGTTTGCACTCGATGTTTTATCGCGAACCCTGCTCACCTACTCAGTACTCCGGCACAATAGGAGTTGCTGACAGCGAAGGTTTGCACTCGATCTTTGCCCTGGGATGCAACCCTTATTGTGCCGAAGTACTGAGTAGGTGAGCGGGGTTCGCAATAAAATCAGTTGCTGAGTTCTCTTCAAGAGAATGCATGTTCACCCACAAAAGTGAGAAAAGTGAAAAGTTGTAGGGGAAACGCACAAAAACAACTTAGAGCAGCTAATTGGTGGGTGTGCGCACGCCCCAACTAACATGATTCATATAGGTGCTGGTTTTTTCGTTTAGCAACCTTCATGCTTTTGCGGAAGCAGCGAATGCCGCGCCATATCAGTAGAAAAATGAGAAATCATATGTTTGATACCGTTACCGAGAAACTGATTTCTCATTTTTCTATTGATAAGCCGCGGCATTTGCCGCTTCGCAGAAGCATGAATAGGGTGTAACAGCAAGGCGGAAGACGAAAAAAAACATACATAGAAATTAAGTTAATTGTGGGCAAGGTGACAACCAGCCATATTTTGTTCCTGAGCGTTTTTCCTCTGAGTTTTCACCTATTTTCACTTTTGTGATGATCATGTCTACTAGAGTGAGGATCGGATATTCGAGTTCGAATAAATATTCGAATTTTTCGAACGAATTTTTATTCGAACATTCGAATATTCGAAAAGTGTGAATATTCGATCATTATTCGAATTCGACTATTCGCAAAAGGTGAATATTCGAATATTATTTGAACTCGACTATTCGCAAAAGGTGAATATTCGAATATTATTCGAATTCGACTATTCGCAAAAGGTTAATATTCGAATATTATTCGAATTCGACTATTCGCAAAAGGTGAATATTCGAATATTATTCGAATTCGACTATTCGGAAAAGGTGAATATTCGAATATTATTCGAATTCGACTATTCGGAAAAGATGAATATTCGAATATTATTCGAATTCGACTATTCGGAAAAGGTGAATATTCGAACATTATTCAAATTCGATTATTCGCAGAGGTGAATATTCGAATGTTATTCGAATTTGAATACCCGAGCTGATTTAACAAAAAATATGAAAATCAGCTCTAATGTATGAAGGAATCGACATACCTTTCAAGACTGTATTCATTCTCTTCACTACTCCATTGTTCCATTTTTCCGAACGCAAGAGCTAAAATTTTTCCCCACACCGTCTGATAAGGCTAGTAGGGCGGTTCTAACAGGGGGAGCCACATGGCAATCAAACTTGGCCACGCCCATTTTTTCATGCCGCCGCGCAATGATAACACCAACCATAGCTTCGTTAGGTGGAGCCATGTACTCGACCAACCTTCACCCCTGGGCAGGTGAAGTGGGGAACCTTCACCATTGGGAGAACCGGTGACAACCAGTGAAACGCCCCGAAAAAGAATGAAAGTGACCCAACACTCATGCAAGTCATTTTCAAGATTGAGTGGGTTTTACTGCCGGTTTTTCGTCCATAACTTGTTTGTGCTCAGAGATAGACCTTTGGTGGAAGTTGTTCTCGGTATTCACATACAATTCTGCATTGAAAAACGCTTTCAGTTTTGAAAAATAGGTTCTCCTTCTTTTAGCCGATTTCAGTTTATAAAATGTATTTTTTTAGCCTGAAATTATTTGTTTTTCGTTCACAATTTTTTTGTGCTTGGAGAGACCTTCGGTGAAGCTTGTTTCCGAAATCTCGATGGAATTCTGCGTCAACTTGTGCTTCCAGTTTGGAAAAGTATTTTCTCGATTCTTCAGCGTAATACATTTTACGAAGCACCGGTTTTCCGCCTATAACTCTTTAACCTTTGGAACGTCTAAAAAAGAAACGTAAGGATTTTGGTGGACGTCGTTTTCGAAATCTACGTAAAATTCTGCGTCGAATGACATATCGGGTTCCTAACTTTGCCTGCTCCATAAGCCAGCCAGGTCGGTGGAGCCGAGCCCCGTTGTTGGCTCCGGCATAACTCTGCGTCTCTCATTTAAACCATAGAGGCGAGAGCACCCTATGGAGATAACATCGACATGGATCGTGAAGAGACTTCGCGTTCACTGTTGACGGTTGGCGCAGACTCGGTGCACCTATGTTATATCATATGGCACCGAGTTTGCGCCAACCTTCAACAGTGAACGCAAAGTCTCTTCACGATCCATGCCGACGTTAACTATGAAAATCGGCTTCACCGACCTGGCTGACTTACGGGGCAAGCAAAGTTAGGAACCCGATATATCATTCGACGCCGAATTTTACAGAGATTTCAGAAACAACCTTCACCAAAACCCTATCTTCAACGGTTAAACAGTTATAGGCGAAAAACCGGTGTTTCGTAAAATGAGTTACGCCGAAGGATCGAGAAAATATTTTTCCAAACTGGAAACGCTATTCGACGCAGAATTTTATGGAAATTCCGAAAACAACCTCCACGAAAGGGCTGTCTCCTAGGATAAAAAAGTTATGGACGAGAAACTGATTGATTTTAGTGAAAGAAACGTTAAAGGCAGTGTTCACGATAAATTTCACTTCCGATACTTCCACTGCTTACGGAAGGTCTGGTGCCCTATATAGCAAGGCATGCTTAAAAAGAACACGAAAGACGCGTTTTTGAGCCAAAATAGGCTCTCTCTTGTTTACGTTGATTTTTGAGCGTGGATGAATTGACCGCTAGAAGGATGAAACCTATCAGCGCAATGAAGCGATCAGCTCACTTATCAGCACTTCCTTCACTTGATCATTCCTGTAATCTGAGTCTTCATTTGTTCATTCCGAGGGGCAGATCTGGGGCACCATGCGTGTCTGAGGCACTCAAACGCTTGTTCGCAGCCGTTATTTTGCTGCTCCTGGCTCGTTTTCTACCGTTCTTTCGACACTGGGAGCCTAGGATCCTTCTCGCCTATCATTTCACTGTAGAAAATCAACGAGGATAATCATCGTGAACGCTGCCTTTAATTCATAAATTGAAATCGGCTGAGAGATTGAGAGCGTATTTTCTCAAATTGAAAACATTAATTGGCGCGAAATTTCATGAATATTTCGGAAACAGCTCTGTTGAAAGATCCATCAAAAAGGGTAAAAATGGTATGAGCGAAGAACAGGTAGTTTTTCAAAAATCGCTTGAAGAAATTTTCCGACAAATTTTGACTCCAAGACAGCTCAAAGGAAATTTTTCATGACCTACGCAGATCATTTCATTAAGAATAGTGAATTTCTAAAGGAGGTCATCAAACGGAAAAAATGTTTCAAAATTAATGTTTAAAAATAAAAATACATTGAATGCAAGAAAAAGAGGATTAAGAAAACGTCAAATTTTGAAGTTGCAAATCTATAGGGAACCTTCACCATTCCCCACTCAGGTATCCTAAACAACCTTCACCTCTCGGACCGTTGTCTCCACCCCAACGAACCTATGACACCAACCCAGGGTTTTCCTTCCCTTCCGAAATCGTTGCGGCGCGAAAAAATAGGGGTGGCCAAGTGGCCGCGATAACAACCTTTGGGGGAGTAAGCACAGATTTGACATCCGTTTCCGGTGTTACGGAAGGTTGCGGCATAGTGCCGTGGTTTGTCGACGTTTTAGATTTGGCCGTGCTTTCTCGCCAGTCGGGGCCACTTGTCCACTGCATATGGCTACACCAATTTCTCCGCGCCGCAACGCTTCTGGCAGGGGAGGAAACCCCGGATTGGTGTTATATTTGCGCGGCGGCACGGAAAAATGGGCGCGCCCTAGTGGGATGGCAATTGGTACTCCCCCCCCCCCTTCTAGTGATAGCACCGATTTGCCTAAAACTTCGCCAAGAGGTTTTTTTTTGAGCCGAGGATTAAGAATCTCTTATCCTTTTCGCAATTTTAAAAAGGATTAATGCCTCAGACGAAAACGCGCTCCACGCCCCGCTCAAAGCCACCAGCGGGATAGTGGCCGTGGAGCGCAAAATCCGAAGTTTTGTCGCCCACTGTAGTAGCTATCGCGGGGGCGGTAGCGACTGTCGTGGGCGAGTAGCCGCTTCCTGCCCTGGTGATAAGCCCCTCTGAGCTTTTTGTTTTCAAAAATATACTCACGCACCGGTGTACGACGCGGCCGCACGCCAACACGCGACCCGTCCAGTGCACCGAGCACCAACTGGGGCCACCAGCGATTGAGCAGGGCCTTCAGCGTCCAGGCGGAGCCAAGTACCGCGAAACTGTGCAATTGAACAGAAGGCATTGCCTTCATCCGAGGCCTGGCTCAGAACCGCGTTGTATGCCTCCCTTGGAAACTAGCGTCTTGAGCGTCGAACATCTTTTTGAGGGCACGCTTCGCCAGTGACGGGCACGCTCTCGTGTCAGGAGGGCAAGCACTCGCCTATATCGTGTCTCCGAGAAAGTGGGAAGATCGGAGTGAGCGTCGAGCTCCTTTTTATCTGAGAAGGTTTAGGGGCTAGGTTCTCTAGGCAAAATTTCAGTCATATCGGAGACTTTAACGATATAATTACCCTATACTTACCGTGATCTTTCGAAGCAACGAAAGTGGACCTCTTATTCATGTTCGGCACCTCGAATAAGCTCCTTAGGCTAAGTTAGGGCGGAAAAAATTATTTTGTAGCATTCTTTGCGTTGTAGCCCGTACAGGTTTAGAGATGAGTCGTGCCTTATTAATTTCATTTGTAGGTGGAAATAAAGCTTTAGAAGAAGAATTCAACTTGTTATTGCCGCTCACATCGTAGTTGTGCGATATTGCTATGGATGCTTAAATTATTCGTCATTCGAATATTCGAATTTCGAATATTCGTTCGTTCGAAATAAAAAATGAACGAATTTATTCGAAATTCGTTCGTTCGAAATAAAAAATGAACGACTTTATTCGAAATTCGTTCGTTCGAAATAAAAAATGAACGAATTTATTCGAAATTCGTTCGTTCGAAATAAAAAATGAACGAATTTATTCGAAATTCGTTCGTTCGAAATAAAAAATGAACGAATTTATTCGAAATTCGTTCGTTCGGTCTCTTTTAAAAAAGTCCTCACTCTAATGTCTACCTTCTCATGAGGATACCATAACAACCGTTTCTTATGGCGAACCCTACCTTTAGCAGCAATCGCACAATTGAACACAAATAAGAGCAAAACTACATAAACGACCAAACAAGCTGCACTGTCCAACAGACCTGGTTTTCGTTGATTTTTTTCTGATTTTTGCAGGGTTTTCAGAAAACAGAAAGGCCAAAACGGCCAGAAAACAGAAAACAGAAATTTCCGCACACCCCTGGTTGGAAACGTCAAAAACGAGTCCAAACTACTAAATTTCAGCAACGCAAATCGAAAAATTTCTGCAACCCCACCCCTGAGCTTCTGCGACCCCGCCCCAAAATACAAACTCGTCCACATAGCTAGTACTTATACGGTCCCTTTGCCTGGTTTTTGATGCTTCCAACGAGGTTAACGTTCCAGTACAGGCTGTAAGAGTATATCGGCTTCTCTATCTCAACCATTTTCTTGCTAATATTTGCTGTTTCAACCGCGCGCCGTAAAACTCGTCCACTTTCACTTGATAACAAAACAACCGTTATTTCTCTATTTGCACACAGTTTTCATTTGTTTTTTCGTCAGTTTCCAATACAACCAGCTCCAAACCTTTGATTTATGTCATAAAATCGATACCATTTTTGAGCGTGTGTAGGAGACCCCTCCCGTATGACACGTGCCAAATGCGAGATCTCAATTCCTCCAAATAAGCGGGATATAAGCGACCACCACAGGCTCGACCTCCTTCGCTCACCACCACCGGCAACACCCTCTTCCTGATTTTCGAACTCGACAGCGGCTAGATGGACGGATAAATTATTAACGAGTGTTCGTTCTTCAGTCCATTACCAAGCTGCCTCTTTATACTGGCTCGCTCTCGCGCAGCGATTGCGAACGAAGGGAAATACAGGTCTGAGACAACTCGTCCACCGATTTTCCACTCTCAAAATGTAGGCATCTTCAAGGAGCCATAGCTCTGTTCGTAAAAGGTCCTAGACTATTCCAGAGATACCGCTGTGATCAGCGTGCGACTCTCTTCAAGATCAGCATGAAAACTGAAAAATAATTTTCTGGTTGTTCCGAACCTTTAACGGCTTCAATTTTGAGATTATTCGCTATATTGATTTATTGGCCCCCGGGTAGAACTAAAATGACGTATGAATTGAAAAAAACTAACCAGAAGTACACGAAATTGTTTAATCTCCTTCCGCCTCTTACCTCTCACAGGAACTGCTTGTTGTGATAATGAAATCTTTTGTGGATCCGTACTTTGCAATTCTCTACTCTCTATTGCTCCGTTCTTTCCTTAGGATCCTAACTAATCCTTCTTTGCACAAAATATTCTTCCATTTTTGACTGACCCAATTTTCCACCCGGACAGCCACCATAAACATATTCATCCCACCAGACAACTAGCCCATGTTATAGAATAATGTCACTGAAATAATGCATAAAACTTTGATGCGTTTCTCGCCGTTTCTTCGTAATTTTGGTAACACTTGGAGGCCAACACGTTGTTTTATGTGAAGAACCTGGCAACAAAATCATCGTGAACCTGATATCAACTGCGAAAGGGAAGGGCTCTAAGAAACACGGACACCTTCCAGAAGTCGCAGATTTTGCATGAAGTTCTGCCGCTGTGCATTTTCTTCTAAAAAGTTGAAAAAGAGAAACTACCGGGTAAAAGTGGCTGATTAAAAATGCATGGAGGTCTTTTACGCGATGAAAACGATCATTTAAGCTTCGAAGCGAGAAACCTCCACCCAATTCAGTCAATACGGAAAATGGGGTGTTCATGAGGATTTGACGTGCACTGTAGAAGCGTTAGACCGAGAGTTATGTTTAGTCACAGCGACAGCTCATATTTTCTCCCGTCCATTTATAACCGAAACGGATATTCGATAATTTTTCCATCTTTTCAAGTTCGTTTGAGGCTAACGACTCCTTTAACAGGACTCACAAATCACATGAGTTTTACAGAGCTAGCGGTTTACGGATAGGCTGCTCATACTGGTTTGTGCACTTTGAATGAAAAGTGAACTCACGGCGACACAGCGCAGTTGAGACTCTTCCCTGAAATTCGTATATGCAGGAGTATCTCTGTCGGCACTACAAGGTAATTTGAAGTAGACCTTCTTTGACTCACGCAGATTCCACTCTATCGCGTATTCTTCTGAAAACATTCACAACTTGTGAAAAATTATAAGAACTCACCGTCGCTAATAAAACTGCGATCAATCCAAGTGTAGTGACAGACTTGAAGAATTAGAAATGTCGCCCGCTAGAGTAGGTTCGGCAAGGAATTCAGGAATAGTGGCGAATATGTAGAGGTAGCAGCCGAGTACGCAAGCAAAGGCTGGCAGAAAACCACTTGATATGAAAAATTTCTGAACAGAGTAGCCTTCCCCCAAACGGAGTCTGATTCTCAGAATCCATAGATACTAGAGAGAATTGGACGCAAGTGAAAATAGCCCTCCAGCACCAGATTATTACTGGCACTAAATATTTGTCTGACCTCAATAGTATGATGCACTCCCATTGACAAAGCAAAACTAGCGATAATGACGAATGCGGCAGCTGAAAATAGGACAGTTAGGTTTGTTTCCATCTCTTACAAGAGACCACTTTGAAAGTAAATTGGAGTTTTAAAAAACGGTTTTTTTTGGGGGTGAAGAGGAGTTAGGAAAAATTGTCTGAGATTTTTGAATTTCTTTCAGTCCTCATGGGTAGATCAAAAACGACCAAAAAAGAAAGAAACCAGAATGCTGGATTGGGAGGATGTAGCACAAATGTGACCAATACAGTGGTCTTGAAATCATCTTAAAAGGTTCTCCCAAAAGTTTGAAGAAGAAATCTAACTAGGCTCTTTAGTTATGACTTGTTTGTTGATCCCCTGAACAATGCTCGTTGCATGCAAACCACCGATCATTGCAATGAGATAGTCACGGTGAGTTACCACTACACCATGGCTCAGCCGGTTAAGCTTTGGATTACGAAGCAACTGAATGAGAGTTCGAATACTGTGGGATCGTTTCTGCATCATGGCTGACAGTTATGACGTTTCTAGGTGATCACCTCACTTGTTTTGAGTTTTAGCAGTGTCTCTTGTTTTTTATATCTCTTTTCTTATACCGCAGAGGTAACGTGATATAAACGGAGAAAGTTTCACATCAATGCTAGAAACTATGGAAACTTCAAGGTTTCAACAATTGCTAGGATATCAAGAATACCCTTACCCTTCTCCCCCACATATGCCACAGGAAACCCGTCCTTAATTCGGTGAACCACTTTATCGGACTTGTTTTGATATATGACGCTGGAAAAAGTTCGGACAAAATGAAACCTCGTGAACTCGTTCCTTGATCAATGATCAATCTTTTTTCCAACAAAATTAATTATTATAAACAGAAGTGGGTTTACCTAAACTACAAAATTCAATGAAGCAACCTAACACATTAGCGCATGGCTCGAAGACTCAGGACAAGTGTTTCATTACCAATTCCAAAATATTGAGTAGAACCGAACCACTCTTTCAGACAAGCATCCTACAAGGGAACTACTTCTAGTCAGCCTGGCCATTCTGGATTGAATGTACTTTTCTGGATCCATTTTGGACGTAGAACTCGAGTATGGTTTTCGCAGCTTCTCTGAAAAAAAAAGAAACCTCTCTGAAAAAAGTTAAAGGCGTTTTTCAAAGTCTCGCGGCAAGGCAAGGGTACCCCATCAGGGAATTTTCGGTGTGGTTTGAGAAAATGCTTCGGATTCGGCTCAAAACTTGTATGTAGGGGTAATCTAGGGCGCTGAGCACGATTCTAGAGATCACTTGTCGAAATTCTGAGGTTTACTGTAGATTACAGTAGTTGCCATGCCATAGAGGGCCTAAACCTAGCTTAATAATTTGAAAATTTAAAAATGAACCTCAAGTTCGTATTCAGCACAACGAATAACCGACGTCCAGAAATTTTAAGCCAAATCTGAGACTTTGACCCAACTATCGAATACTCCCCGTCATCTACCGTAATCTGTCGAAAATCGATAAAATGACCTCAGATTCGTTATGAGCATTTTAGATAACCTCCGAGAGCAAAGTTTGGCCCTTAAATTTTTTTTCGACCTTCGGAGCCCCCTGAGGTATGTAAACTCAATGCCATTTTTGGGGGTTCAGAGGTCCAAATTTTTTTTCGCCTTAAAGGCAGTGTTCACGATGATTTTCGTCCCCGAGTTTTCCACATAAAACAATGCGTTGGTCTCCAAGTGTTACGAAAATCACGAAGAAACGGCGAGAAACGCATTGAAACGTCGTATTTCCGTGACATTATTCTATAACATGGACTAGTTGTCCGGTTGGATTAACATGTTCATGGTGGTTGTCACCTGTGGAAAATTGTGTCAATCGAAAAGAGAAGAATATTTTAAGCAAAGCAGGGCTTGTTAGGGCCCTAAGGAAAGAACGGAGCAATAGAGAGTAGAGAATTGCAAAGGAAGGGTCCACAAAAGATTTCATTTCCACAACAAACAGTCCCTGTGAGAGTAAAGAGGCGGGGTGAGAGTAGAGGATTTCCTGTACTTCTGGTGTTATTTTCTCGATTTCTACGTCATTTTAGTTCTACCCGGGGGCCACTAAATCAGTATAGCGAAAAATCTCAAAATTGAAGATTATCGTGAACACTGCCTTTAACTCCGCTCAGGGGGTAATTTGGGTCGCTGAACACGAATCTGAAGTCCGTTTCCGGTTTTTTGGCGGATTTCCTCAGATTAGGGTTCACTGAATGGCATTCTACCTACCGTAACCCATTGTTTTGGTCATTTTTGACCTACCCGTGAGGACTGAGTGAAAATTTTAAATCTTGAATTGTTTCTTTTTAAGCCCTCTACAACTCTCAAAAGACCGTTTTTAAAAACTCCACTTTATGTTCGCAATCATCCCTTGTTAGGTGAATGGTGATGGTTTCTCTTACCACACTCTTCGAGATGTTGAGTATCAGTATAGTAGCGCGTTGCAACGATTATTGGCCAATGGACCAAATAAAGGACATATGATATGTCTCCACAGTGTACGATGACCTTGTTGGTAAAGCAATACGATGCGGAATTCACAAAAATAATAACACCGGCGAGAAAAGTGGACGAGATTCTGAACACGATTCTTCTCTATATCAGAGACAAACTTAGTTTGTTCCTCCGCGTGCTTGTGCGGAGCGAGGGTAATGGAGACAGCGAGAAAGTGGGGGGGGAGGAGAAAGGGACGCAGCAAACGCGCGCACACGCACGCGATTAACAGCGGAAAATTTCACTACGAAATAGAGGATACAGTCCACGGCAAATGAAGAAGCGTTTGTGTATTTCCACTTAGCATACTGCAGGTTGCGTCATAATCGACGGCAAGGACGTAACTGTTTCCTCAGTTCTGGAGAGAAACAGCGGAAACGTTGAGAAACCATAAGTCCCCCCCCCAATCAATACACTTTTAGTCTCTATCATAGATACACGCAGGAACAAGAAGAAAAAATTTAAAAAATACAAAAAAGGGGTAATAACAGAAAAAAATCATTTTTCTTGTCCTCCCTGCGGGTATCCATAGTAAAGACTTTATGTATATTAATAATGTTTGCGTATGGGGAAAACTCACCGTTTTCTTTAACACTCCCGATGGTTTTTCTTCAAAATTCAGGAGAAAATTACAACATTGCCATCGATACTGGCGCAGCCTACAGTATGCTTTGGGGCAATACGCAACTGCACAATCGCCTTTTTCCGTTGTCGTGGACTGCAGGTCATCAACTAGGTGCCATTGAAAGGCAGAGGTGTTGACCGCTTAGCTCATATAACATCATCCGACACGTGATCGATGCCACCTGGAACTAAAGCAACAGATTTCCCAAAAAGTATCTTTGGAGTTCATCCTTATTTTCGAAAGAATCAAACACTGATCACAATGGTGTCTCCAGAAGCGTTCGAAACCCTCTACAAATAGAGTTATAGCTTCTTGGATATCACCTATATTTTAAGGGCGAAAATGTGGCTGACGAGTTGTTTCGGGCCTGTATTTCACTTCATTCGCTTCTAAACGAGTGGGAGCCAGAATTAAGAGGAGAGAAAGAGAGAGATTGACAATGAAGGGAAAACCGAAGGCCGGATGAAAATTCATCTATCCGTCTAGACGCTATTGAGTTCGAAAATCAGAAAAAAAGGGGCGTGATGCGTGGTGGTGACTGAAGAGGGTCGGCCAGGGGTGGTCACTAATAACTCGCTCATATGAAGGAATCGAGATATGAGATATTGCACTTGCCGAGTGTACAGGAGGGGTCTACAAGTCATTTGCATAAGAATAAAAAAATTTTCATTCGAGGGTTTACTGTACATTTTAAGAAAGCGCACGTGCAAAAAACGGTATACGATTTTTTACGGTTACGCTCAAGTAGGTCCACGAAATTATGAAATATAGCAGAAAGACTCAGATTTCGGAGAAAATCTCGTTCTGAAATCCCGTAGCATTCGACTTCCTTCTTTACGCCTATGTAGGCGTGTTATGTGTAATACATAAACGTCGGAAACTTGAACGTCTGAAATGGTTTAGCACAGGTTAATTAATTTTTTCTGTCTTTCTGTTGTAGGAAACTCTATGAAAAAGGAAGCTATCAATACATACGTTTGAATACGAGGATATTTCGGAATAAAGGTCAGAAACTCTCGTGGAGCCTCTGCTCCTCGTGCCAGATGATCGACTTAGGAACCAGCCTTCCCGACGAGGGATGTGCGGAAATTTTTTTCTGGAAACAGAAAACAGAAAATTCGGTCTGATAGAAAACAGAGAGAAGTCGCCAAAAATGGGCAGAAAACAGAGAACAGAAAGTTTTCAAAATATCAATGGAGTGTTTAGCGTACACTATATCAGCTTTACACAAAAGTAAACCTATTTATACGCATTTAAGTGATAATGCTTTTTTCGCACATCCTCCCAAACCCAACACTTGTCCAGTGTTAAAAGTATAGACGCCGAAGAAGTGCAAATTTTAAATGCGGAGATGACAAATGTTCCTCAACCTTTTTTTCCCCAGATAGTAAAAGCTCGATTACTCGATCAGAAGCTCAATATGTACATACCAGCGGCGTCGGCCGGCTAACGCCGGCCTCTGCCGCTGGGGCACGGCTGCGCCGGCCCATTCGCCGGCTTCGCCGTCATCTTGGGTATCGGGCAAATAACTCGGTGCTTTCTTCCTTCCTGCGCCGGCCCATAAGCTGGTTTGGGCGGCAACACTTAAACCATCGGAAATCACAAAGCATTCCAAGCCTTGCTACGCCCGTTTACCTCCTTATCTGTACCGTGACACACCGGTCGTTCTTTCGTTTTATAAGATCCTGGAGTGGCCTTTGATTTATCTTAATTTTTGTCATGATAAGGACAACCGCTGTTTGGAATTTACTAAACGTTTTCATGATCAACCGACCCCTGCTACTTTTATTGCCAAATGAAGTAGAATGATGTTTGTGTTTCATGGATGCAGATTTTGATTAACTCTTATTTTCATCGTATATAAACCCGATTTAGAAAAGTTAGTGCATATAAACAGCTAAGCAGTTGAATTGAGTGGTGAAGGGTAGGAGACCTGAAGAAAGGAGTGGTGTACGCTCTCTTTTAGACGCACATAGTGATTCTGAAGTAACGCGCTCTCTCTCTCTCTCTCTCTCTCTCTTGAGTCTCACACGTTTTCTACGGCGTCCAGCGCTCCCTTTTGGGTCTCACTTACTTCCTACGGCGCGATCTCCCTCGGGTCTCACACATTTTATGCGGCGTCCGACGCACTCTCACTCGGGTCCCGCACACTTTTTATGGCGTCCGGCACACTCTCACTCGGGTCCCGCACACTTTCTACGGCGTCCGGCGCACTCTCACTCGGGTCCCGCACACTTTCTACAGCGTCCGGCGCACTCTCACTCGGGTCCCGCACACTTTCCACGGCGTCCGGCGCACTCTCACTCGGGTCCCGCACACTTTCTACGGCGTCCGGCGCACTCTCACTCCGGTCCCGCACACTTTCTACGGCGTCCGGCGCACTCTCACTCGGGTCCCGCACACTTTCTACGGCGTCCGGCGCACTCTCACTCGGGTCCCGCACACTTTATACGGCGTCCTGCGCATTACCACTTGGGTCCCGCACACTTTCTACGGCGTCCGGCGCACTCTCACTTGGGTCCCGCACACTTTCTACGGCGACCGGCGCTCTCCGAACTTGGGTCCCGCACACTTTCTACGGCGTCCGGCGCACTCTCACTCGGGTCCCGCACACTTTATACGGCGTCCTGCGCATTACCACTTGGGTCCCGCACACTTTCTACGGCGTCCGGCGCACTCTTACTCGGGTCCCGCACACTTTCTACGGCGTCCGGCGCACTCTCACTCGGGTTCCGCACACTTTATACGGCGTCCTGCGCATAATCACTTGGGTCCCGCACACATTATACGGCGTCCTGCGCAGTCCCACTTGGGTCCCGCACACTTCCTACGGCGTTCAGCGCACTCTCACTCGGGTCCCGCACACTTTCTACGGCGTCCGGCGCACTCTCACTAGGGTCCCGCACACTTTCTACGGCGTCCTTCGCACTCTCACTCGGGTCCCGCACACTTCCTACGGCGTTCAGCGCACTCTCACTCGGGTCCCGCACACTTTCTACGGCGTCCGGCGCACTCTCACTTGGGTCCCGCACCTGACGTCCTGCCCACTTCCGGAGCCCAACCCCGTAGGGTTGCCCGCCTTGAAAGTCAAACCGAATAAGCGGTCAAACAAACACACAGAGAAACGCACACATACATACACACACACACACGCACATACAAATTTACCAAAATATATATAGTAGGATGTGCAAGGAGTGCGTAGATACAATGACAGCAAATTTACCCTTCTCTAGTTCACTATCTTTGGTACTGATTTAGGGATAACTGCTGGTTGAACACTGTCCTACTGCTCAGGGCCCCAAAGTCACGCGCGTACCGCGCGGCTGTACCGTTCGAGTATAAATGACTTGACGAGCCTTTCGCTCCAATGTGGTGTGGCCGCTCGTACCTCTGTGGTAGTTTTGTCATCTGCCTCACTGGCCCATCATCGATTGCATTGCGCTTCATCTTTTTTAAGTTCTGGACCATCATGTGTTGCAATTAGTTAGAACAATTATTTAGAGTTCGCGTGCATGCCACAGTTGAGGCCCAGCTTTACCCCTCTCCACCAAAGCGGTGGCGCTAAAGTACCTATACATATACTCATATGTAGTCTCTGCTTGCATGTAGAAAGTATACTCTAACGCCGCGCCAGTGCGCGTATGAATAGCGGGCGTTAAATAGTATCGATGACTCAATATTTTTAGTGTATATTGAGATTGTAGTTTTGCGTCATTTGATTCACTAGCGGTAAGCTTTTGGGTAACGGTAACCACAACAAAATAAAGATTAGGGTTTGGATTCCTGAATTCTTTTTAGGATGCGCAGCGCGAGCATTCGACGTCGTATTCGCAAACGCTTGAAGGTAAAGCCATGTTTTGACTGCATCGCTGCTGTTTTTCATCGCAGCCATTTTGCACCTGCTGCTGCAGCGATTTAGCAGCGGCAGCAATTTTGTTCATAGTGCATTGCCTCACGGGTGATCGAAGAATTTCAATCAACCAGTGAAATAATGGCTGTTAGTCATCAATAACACATTCCGACTCGTAAACACTGATTTTATCATGTGAAACGATCACCGTTCACTAGACGAAACGTGCCATTCGCTGGCAATCGCTCCATCGCTGCCATAATGGCAGCGATGGAGCGATGATCAGCGACCATCGAGAATCGCTCCTTCAGCTGCGAAGCAGTAAAACATAGGATTTCATCGCCGCGAGCCAGCGATGTAGGACGTTTGCCACGAAGCGATCACAATTGGAGCGCCTTTCCACTACGCGCGATGAAAAAGGAGCACTTGTCTCTCGCATGGCCGCAGCGACCACCTGCAGTCAAAACATGTCTTTATACGTGACCAGTAAGTAACTTGGGGGACCAGCCGATTTTTTCTGTCGGAGCGTTCATCTCCGCCCCACCCCCCACGCGGATCTGGTACCGATTCTAGGACCTCGGAGGGATCGTAGGTTTGATTAACCTTGGACGAGGATCGAATCGGACCATGTACTGTGAACTGCAGCTCCTCCTGCCACCACGCCACACGCGCCCGGACGGAAAGTCAGTACAGCGAGAAAAAAGGATTTAGAGTGGAGGAATTGCAGAGGACCCAGACTAAATTCACAATTAGCCTATCGGCTTACATTTGATGAATTCGGCATCTTGTCTCTGGGGCGATCTTGCTACAAATCGCGGTTCACGGGTTTTCTCTGCTTTCTGCGTTGTTTGTGATGCCAATTTCTACAGAAAACAGAAATTAATGGCCGAAAATGGGCAGAAAACAGGAATCTCTGCACACCCCTGTTCCCGATCCAGACAGCCGTTTTCCCGGGGCTGTAATGTTATGGACACGTAACATTGAGGTCTTGAGCTTTGCCAACTATAGCCTTTCTCTCTCATTTTGAGCCGGTCGAAGCAAGTCTTAAGCCCCTTTCATAGTTTGCCGGCCGACGTCGGACGACTCGTTATCAAATTTGATAAGTTGAGATAGATAAGATGGGTAGGGTAGGGTAGATAGAGATTACACATTCGATAGCGAGTCGTCCGACGTCGGTCGGGCAAGTGTGAAATAGGCTTTATCGAGCTTATCATATCCAAACCTCCTTATCAGTGTTATGTTTTGCAATGGGCGACCGGTCCGCCCGGAACTCATCTGAGCAATATAGACTTTATACGGCAATGGAAGTAGGATCTGGTGAGGTTGCAGACTCTTCCTAACATACTGTAGTCTGACTGTGTTATCACTATTTTTTTTCGAAATAACACATTGTTCGGTGAGTTTTTGTTTCTTTTCTCACATTTTCACCTGTTTTCATTGTTTCCACAAATGAAGTCATATCAACGAAAATTCACCGATCTATCACAGCTGTTTCGGAAAAATGAGGGATACCACCGACAAACTACCGTATGTTAGGACTAGTCCGCAACCGCACCAGGTCCTACTTCCATTGCTGTAGACTACATATACCTTCACATGGTTTAAACATGGGATTCAGAGGAATCTGGGCAATTCACTATGCTCAACTCGTCAATCTCGCAGTCCTATTCACCTTTAAACCACGGATTTATTATGGATCAACCCGGCAGAAGTTGAGTGAGTCTGAGATCACGTATTCCGAGAAATCGCTATTTGTCAAATTTCCGCATTTTTTCAAAGCTTCTCTTTTCAGGAAAATGAAACGAGGCATAGGAGACATTGCGCAACTTTCAATAGCGAACGTAGGCAAAGAGCAGTCAACAGTGATAAGATCAGCCATATTGAGTCCCTTCATCAATATTAGTCTAGCGAAAAAAAAGGAAGTCTGCGGCGACAAATGCGGCGTCTTGGACGAGTTGAGCGTAACCAGAAATATGCGAAAACGGGAAAAGTTGAACGGTATTCTCTTTGCGTGAGATGCTTTCGGTGAACCCCAATGGTGGCTCAGGTGAGTCCAATCCCTCAGCCAGACATTTTTGAAGCAATGTTTGCTCCGTGGTTGTAAGTTTTGTTCAACAAACTGTATTGCGCTTGAATAGATAACCATTCGCCAAAAAAGTTCAGCTGATGGGCTTTGACAGAAAAAAATGTTCTACGCTGTCTCCATTTCGTTTCACCTGATGACCGGCTGTATTTTTTCTGAGAGACACTCAGGTTTAAAAAGTACGACAATTTTACTAGAGATTTACGGCTAATCTCTGGTAAATGTGTTTTTTTACTAAAATACTACCTTTTTACCAGAGATTTTCCACTAATCTCTGTAAATGGTGATAATTCAGTAAATTACTAGAGATTTACAACTAAATTTTACTGTAGATGATCAGCTCCAGTGGTAATTTACTAAAATTTGTTCGATTTTTACTAAATTGTGACACTTCGGAGGTTTCTCGTAAAAAGAGGGAAGGATTGACCCAGGCACGTAGAAAACCTACTGGACGTCTCCCTGATGGGCGGGATGGTTGCGAGATGGCAGTTGGTTAAGAGAAAGGCGGGTGTACGCTACGCGCAGTCGCGCCTGGGCTGGCGTACATCGTTGAAACTTCACGCACACGTTCAATGAGCGCGCGAAACCGATGCGACATTTCATAGTTGACGATGCGGAGACACGAGCAAGATGTTGCGACAAAAATCACGCCGATTCTACAACCTCGAAAAACGCGGTGAGACACATTAATGCTGCTTTACGCGCTCGCTGATTGCAAGAGCGATCATAGTGCATCGAGTTCACGCGCATCATCGACGTGAGCGCGCTCGGCTTCAATGGTGAATCTGGAAATTTAGCTTCCTGGCAAAAGTAACGATTTGGTAATGATAAAAAAAAAGTTTTAAAATTGTCTTGAAATATCCTAAAAAAGAGATTTGGCGTAAAATAGCCTGGAAAATAAAAAAGGTAGGAAATGAAGTGAAATAACCAAAAATGTGATTTGGTGGTCGATCATTTCACAAGCTTCTCCGTTAAACTTATCAAAACGAAATCAAGCACGATATGGAATGGAACGTTGCGTTCACCTAGCTTGACCTATGCTGATTCCCTTATTGCAGCCTTCAAAAATGGCTTAAAGTTTCCGTTGCGCGCTTGATTTTGTTTTGATAAGTTTAACGGAGAAGCTTGTGAAATGATCGACCACCAAATCACATTTTTGGTTATTCCACTTCATTTCCTACCTTTTTTATTTTCCAGGCTTTTTCCTTCCTACGCCAAATCTCTTTTTTAAGATATTTCAAGACATTTTTAAAACTTTTTTTATCATTACCAAATCGTTACTTTTGCCAGGAAGCTAAATTTCCAGAAATTTCACATATTTTTCCCGAAGGTTCCCTTTCTGACTCCAATTTTGCTCCACGATTTCCATTTTGGAATGATGAAACATCTGACAACCGATATTGTCGTATGAGTACAATTTTTGTAACCTATGACCCAAAACCATAAAAAATACCACTCATTGCTGCATTTCGAGCAACATGTGATAACTCGATATTATTGATAATTAATATTTGATCTTGCATGGTGAGAAGAATTTCCCGAACAAGTGACTTAAAGCCATCAACAATCAAAAATCAGTAACAGTAACAGGCGAAAAAAAATCAATATTATGGATTGTTATTTATCGATAATGACTGATGAGCAAAATTTCCCAACCAAGAAAACCAATCCCATCAGCAATCACCACTCCACGCCGCACTTTGTGCAAAAAGCTCGAAAATCGATAATATTGATTATCGATCAATTTCGTGTCACGAGTACGAATTCGGACAAGTTCCGTACTTACCTCCGTCGACCTGTGTTAGCTGACTGCAGATCCACCCCACACCTTGGTCTCCACAGCCGTATCATGTCCAAGCAGTTTTCGTGCTCCACGGCTAATTTAGTATGTAAACCCACGATTTTGAGGTAGCCTTTAAAGTTAAGGTATCAAGTTCAATGGAATAGGAGCGACCTGCACCCATTTCCAGTCTCCAGTCCAAAAATGAGCTTTCTAGCTCAATTTTAAGTGTACCCGCAAGATTGTGAACGCCGTCTAAAAAAAAAAAGCAGATTAACAACAAAAACGAGCGGGTTTTTAATTTTTTTTCGAAAACCAGCAAGCCGTTCCAAACCATTTTTGGGGTGAATACCCAACTTTTTACGCTCTTTTCAATGCAACTTAGCCCTAATTTCTGCGTTCACTCTGAACTGAGATTTCGAAAAAGGGGTTGCGCGCGTGGCCGATTCAAAACCAAATCTGGTGCGCGCTTCGCGCGCACCACAATATCGGCAAAACCACGCCTAAGAGCAAAGGTAATGTATCGCGCCATCGAGATGCATATGCGCCAACTTCACGCGCCCTCTGAATTGACACGCGCAGAGTTCGGATGATGTGTGACGGCACCACTACACTCAAAAGCAACAGTCGTTACAGCGGCAATGTGTGCGCACGTACATCAGAACAGTGTATCGCGCCATCAAATGTGCGCTCACATTGAAAAATCTTCGCGCGTCCTCTGATTATTCACGCGCCCAACTTCAATGGGGTGTGCCGACACATTCGGGCTCAAGAACGGTGGCGGTGTATCGTGCTTTGGAGCAACTGACGCTATGCCGCAACGCTATGCCGCATATTGAGCAAGTGACGCTATGCCCGCGCATGACGCGCAGACATGGCGTCAAGTCATTCACACTCCAAGGCCACACCCACTCGACATGCAAGCGGCGCGCTTCCGCTGAATAGCCTCGGAGCGCTAATGATCTGCTGTTGTTGCATTTTTTGCCGACAATCTCTTCCTTACTCTTCTATCCTATCGCGAATTATTTTTGTTGCATTGACGTGGGTGCTTGTGGTTCTCCATAACCCTCTCAGACTCTGCGAGGAAGGGGGGCAAGCGTCGGACAATAGAGCCCGTTTTCGACTTAAAGGAGCGACAGCAGAGATCTCTCCCGAGGGGGGGGGGCGGCATGCATGAACGCTGCGAAGAAGGTCAGGGAGCCGCTCCGCGTCCCATGCGCGTAACGTCGAGCCACGGGACGGCCCCAAGTGCATGGCGTAAATTGGTGTGTCGCGGACGTGAGTGCATCTTCTACAGTAAACTCTACGCCACGCGGCATTTTTTCGTCATGCCAGTCGCTCTTTGGTACTTTTTTGACATCCCATGCATCTCAATAATTAGAGGCAAACGCGACTGGGACGACAGAAACTGCGCGCGTAAGATTTGCGTTGGAAAGTGCATTTATGTACGCGACACCCCAATTTACGCCATGCCGTTCGGAGCCGTCCCGTGGCTCGACGCTCCCTGACCCTCGTCGGAGCGTTCATGCATGCCGCCCCAGGGAAGGCCCCTGCTCCCCTGCGGCGCTTGCCCCCTTCCCCCCAGAGAACGAGACGGAAGAGATGCGGAGAAATCGGAGAAGGTAGTTTACGATAATAGAGAGCAGAGAAGGCATACTAGGCCAAACGCACTCATCGCCATTCACGTCAAGCTTTGTCACAATTTGACACGATTTGACCTGATCGATTGATTGACACCGATGACTCCAACTCCACCAGCTTGCTGACGTCATCAATTAATTCACTTCCTTTGCCTAGTTCGTTGTTTTGCTTATTCAGTTGTGTGTTGTTTTGTGTATTCAATTCGATTCAAGGTGCAAAACTAGTTGGGGGGGGGGGAAACACTTGAGATTCACCCATGGAAATGAAAAGATTCGTCCATTAAAAGGAAAAATTTCCGTTAGGTGCATGATAACGTTATCACTCGTTTTTTGCTAGAAATTTTATAATATTACTGTGCTTATCTGGGCCAAATTCCGGTCCGCAATTGCGTCTCGACACGCCTTGCGGCCGCACGCTCCCGAGTCAGAAGAGCTTCTAGCGCCGCAGCCGCCGACCTGCTTACTCTAGGTGGGTTTCGGAAACTAGAAACTAAGCAAATTTGGAGAACTTTGTATAAAAAAGCCACATCGAGTCGGCTTTGGCGCTGGAAACCCGCCTAACTCGAGCGCGTGCGGCCGCAAAGCGTGTCGAGACGCAATTGCGGACCGGAATTTGGCCCAGATAAGCACAGTAAACGATTTTTGAAGCGGTATCACTCATTCCTCTCTTGAATTCTGAGTAGCCCACCCAACTAGTTTTGCACCCAATTCAATTTAATTTAATCTATTACACGACGGACCCTTGAGCTTAAGCCACGTACGCGACACACCCAATTTCACGCGCAAATCGTTAATTCACAGCGATAACGTATAAGTGAAAGTTTTCACAGTATCAAGGGGAACTATTTGAGCTTTTGGCCAAATGGCCGAATTCGTTCTCAGATACACCGGATCATATCCCCCTTCAATTCATATAAAAGGTGATCCCGGCAATAGTGAGCCAGCTCGCTTATGTTTCTAACCTGAGTTCATGAGGGCTGATATTCCAAGTAGCTGGCGTACTTCGTACGCCGTACGATTGTGTTCAACTCGATTGGGGAGCGGTCATTGCTCACCCGTGCGTTCTGCGTTGCGGTCGGTGAGCGTCGCGCGCGGCGGGAAGAGCGGCGAGGCGATATCCCAGCATTCAAGTAAAATCAAGTAAACTAGCATGTTTTGGAGCATTATTTGAATTGCTGTGTTCGTTTTATGCCCCTAACGATAACCGTTTTGCCGTATATGGTGCAGATGGCTCTTTCACACGATGGCGGCTTTTCCGCGTTCGCCGCGCGCGCAACACTTGCCGGACCGTGACGCGTACGCACGCAGGTGAGCAATGGCATGGAGCCAACTCGATTAAGTGAACACATTTTGTCAACAGAGCGAACAATGATCATTCAGTGATTATTCGCCTTTCGAAACTCGTAAGTACTCCGAGAAATTCCAAAAAACATCAATCAACACGGATTTAGAAGAAAAATTCTGATTTGTGCGTAAAATTAGGTGTGTCGCGTACGTGGCTGTGTATTAGGTCATGTATTAGAAAAATAGAAATAGAAAGAATAGAAAGAAATAGAAAACGAAATAGAGATACCCCAATTTGGCATGCTATCGCAGTTTAAAATCATTATAATCCGTGCACGCCTGAAATATGGAGTTTCGAATTTATCTTTGATTTTATCCTTATTGCTATATAAAAATTTGTCCCTTGCAGTGATCACGAGAGAAGGATACACATGCTCTCCTACTATCGGAGCATGCGATCGGAGCTAGCTGTCCGTGAGGGCTTCGGATTTTCATTTAGTTGAAATCAGACTGCATCACTATTGGTGTGATAGTGTGTATTGAAATTTTAGTAGGACCCGTGAGAACTCCTACTTCGACGCCAGCACGAACACCTGTGATTCACAAGTAGAACTTTGATTGCTAAAAGTGGAGATCCAATCACTACACAACTAATTTGTGGATTAAATGATATATCCATCACTTTTCCCCGAGCAAATCCTAGAATCTTTCTTTCATGAAAGTTTGATACTCTTCTTCTTGCATCTTTTATCTGACCAGCATTTGCCAATAACGGTTTCTCCAGAGCTTAAAAAATGCAATGGTGTACTTGCTAACAATAAGTACAAAGACACGATGCAATCTGCTGGAAAGATACATCAAATCCAAGAATGATTGCCAGCAAGGGGTTGCGAGCGCTGAGTGTCGTAGGTGTTACAGGCTCAAGGACCCCGTCAGAGTCGGTGGATCTACTGAGTCCCACCGGGTCGATACGCACCGAATTCGTGGGAGACGGGTGCGAAACAATCAACCCACTGAGTCCGACTGCGACCATCTGGTGCCCACCGCAATCCCCCGGTCGATACTGATGGTTCTCATGCTTACAAGGGCGGGGACAATGCACCGACTGAGTCCCACTGAGTCCCGCTGCGTCCCAACCAAAATCATCTTCACCCCACCCGGTCGACATAGGAGTTTCTCACGTGATTTGGGTGCATTTTCTTCGGACGACTGCGACCTGCCGGGTTCCGCCGTATCCCGACTCTCGTCGTCTGCGCTCTGCCCCCACCTACTGCAGCCGCTGACTATCGACTGCGTGTTTCGCAGAGGAACTGGGTGGCGGTTGGAACAACCGGACTCAGTCGGTCGCAGACGGTCGAGGACGGTTTTTCCGCCGCGGACTCATTCGGACTCAGCAGGTTTTTCGACGAGGTCTGACGGGGGCCTAAGACAGTCTAAATAAACACCGAAGGGCGTTACAAATACTGCCTCCTATCCTTACCTCGGAACATCGAACAAAGACTCTTAGGCCTAGTGCCTACTTCCCGCGACAGCGACACTGCATATCAACAATATCGATTTTCGGTCGATTTATACAGCCAACACTATGTCGCGTCGCCCGTCGCGGGAAATATGCACTAGGCCATAGCTGTGAAAGCGCTCCCTTGACCGATTTGTTGGTGCTTCACCCTTCACCGACACTTGATTCGCCTACTGGAAAGAAAGGTTATGGAAGCGAAAAAAACCATTTAATGAGATTGATCACTTGACACCGAGCATAGTGAGGACCGAATAATTTCGAATATTCCAGCCAATTATTATTTTTTCGTTTCAATGCCAGAATGGCGTGCGCTGTATTTGATTTTCAGACATCAAGCAGTACTCAACCTTTCCTTAATTGATGGCAGACTAAAGATACCTTTGAATCTGTGAATGGGAAAATTTTCAGTCTGCTATGGATTATAGAATGTTTTCCCCCTTACTTGATTTCTGAACACCAAAGAGAGCTCGACTCATTCCGAGATTGTGGCGAACAATCGATTTATTAGATTATTATAAAATATTTGGTACTCCCTGTAATACCGAGCCTCTCCTCCCTCACTTGAAAATCACCATGGGGATTCTCATTCTTTAATGCGGCTGGTGAACAAATCTTACATCACCATAATTGTCTTATGTATTGTCTATAACACCCTGTAACACCTACGATATTCAGCGCTCTCAACCCTCTCGCTGCTAATCATTTTTGAATTTGGTATGTTTTTCTAGCGTTGTATATTATCTTTGTACTTATTGTTAGCGCAAAAGTTAATGCATTTTTGAAAGTCTGAAGAAGCCATTATAGGCAAAACCTAGCCAGATAAATGTTGCGAGAAGAAGAGTATCAAACTATTGTGAAAGAAAGATTCTAGGATTTGGTGTAGAAGAGTTGATAATTATATCATATCTGATCTACAAATTAACTGTGTAGTCAATAAAGCGGCACTTTCGGCAATCAAAATTCTGTTTGAACAACCGCGAGCGTCTGAATAGGTGTTTTTTGGTTTTCGCAAGTAATTCGAAACACAATGCATCTCTATAAGTAGAATTTTGTTTTTTTTTCTGTCTGTGAATCCGGTCATTGGTGTGATGGAGCTCGTAAATTAATGTTTCTGGTAAATATGCAAGTGTGACTGTTATATTCTTTTTTAAGTTGAGATGAAATATAATTATATAAAGTGTTGTATCGTTATTTGTAATGAAATGAGTGTATTGAAAAAGTGTTCGAAATCGTAATAATTTTTATCAAAAAACGAGTAATTTACCAGTAAATTTTAGTAAAAAAAAGACTAGGAAAACAGTGGTAAATTCAGTGAAAACACGAGTAAAATACTAGCAAAATTTAGTAGATTTCGAATAAATTTTACAGATTTACGTGAAATTTCCGACTAATCTTTGCCCAAATCTAGTAAAAATCTCTGGTAATTTACTAAATTTTTGTCGTAATCTAGTAAAATTTAGTCGTAAATTTCCATCCTGAGCATATAAAATGAGATTGGAGGGTGTTAAAGAAAAATACCTTGCGATGTGATCCGTGACGATATGCGGGCTAACTACCACCATGACAGTCAGCGCGAGGAATAGCGTTGTGATGAAAATGGTGGTTGAAGCCGATTCCTTCTTGACGTCTACAATAACTTGAACTTATAGTGCAGCTACTGCGCATGTCAAAATGTCTGCATGTCAGGCAGTCTTTCACATTGAAAAGACTGTTGACATATGTATAGATTATACATTGGATCCGATTCGGATAATTTCGGATATCCGTCCGAATGAATCGAAATTTTGACGATTCGGTATCCGAATCACCGAAAAAACACGAAATCCGAACCGAACCGAAATCCGAATCACCGAAAAATGGCCATTCCGAATCGAACCAAAATCCAAATCACCGAAAAAACGGCAAATCCGAATCGAACCGGAATCCGAATTACCGAATTAAACCAGGATTCGGTTCATGATTCGGATTCCGATTATCCGAAATGCGTCACGATTCGGTTCAGTTCTGCTTCTTCAAAGTATCAAACAGTGACCCGTATTGTGCTCAAATAGCAACTCGAAACTAAAGTTTCTGCTCACAGTCGCCACGGATCCTAGTGATACTTTGCGTTCCCTATTGAGAGTTAGCCTAAACCCGGCGCCATATTCTATAAAGTAGGTGCACCGAGTTTGCGCCAACCTTCAATGGGGAACGCAAATTACCACTAGGGTCCATGCCGACTGTATGAGTTTGCTTACTTTTACTATAACTGTATGTTACTTTTTGTGATTGCTAACTCGTATCGTTTCACATCCTGAGATGCGAAAAATCTGGGGTGGTAGTCAATGGGTTTTCAACGCGAGACAACCGCCATTTTCAGATGCGAATTTACCACCAACTTTATGCGAGTAAACCGCCGAACTTATGGGAGGTGATCAAACTTTTTATTCGATTGAAGACGTGCAAGGCGCCGTAAAAAGTATGCAGAAACAAAGTGGCAGTGCGCAGAATGTGCAGGACATCGGTGGAAGTGTGCTTGATCATAGAATTTGTGCAGGACCTTATTGGGAGTGCAGGACCTTATTGGGAGTGCGCAGGACTTCGTGGAAAGTGGGTTGGGCATCAATAGAGGTGTGCAGAACTTCAGTGAGACTGCGAGGAACCTCATGAATGGTGCGCAGGAATTCAGCGGTACTCAGACAGTAGGCGCGGACTGACCGCTGGCAATCAAGGCCTCTCCGGGCGGTACTCCGGCAAGTTGCGGGCGGATCGCTGCTCATCGTAACCTCGGCGGGCGGATCGCTGCCTCTCGTCCTCTCAGCGGGCGGATCGCTGCGTTTTGGAGGGCGGATAGCAGCACCTGGGAAAGTTGATCACGCTAGCGGGCGGATCGCCGGCAAGCTCTGAAGCGGCGATCCGCCCGCAAGGGCTTTGATAGCGAGCAATCCGCCCGCTGAGCTATGAGATGCAGCGATCCGCCCGCCAGGGCTTTGATAGCCAGCGATCCGCCCGCTCAAATTTTACACGGTGAAACTTGTCAATCATCTCTGAAGGATCACTCAGAGGCCGAAGGATAATTTTTGTCAGCTGAGGGGATGGTCTCCACGGCTAGGGGGGGGGGTGGTCCCGCACACGGAGACCGTGGTGGAAACCACCGGGAGCAAAACATGTGGCATCGAGGGAGGATCGCTGGCTAATGGCGAGCGGCTCGCTGGCTAGTGGCGGGCGGATTGCTGGCTACTGGCGGGCGGATCGCTGGCTACTGGCGGGCGGATCGCTGGCTACTGGCGGGCGGATCACTGGCAACTGCCGAGCGGATCGCTGGCTACTGGCGGGCGGATCGCTGGCTACTGGCGGGCGGATGGCAAAGAGATGTCGATCCGCCCGCCAAAAGCCAGCGATCCGCCAGCACCTACTGTCTGAGTAGTGGGCAGGACGTCTTGAAATGTGTGCATTACCCGAGTGAGAGCGTCCAGGATGTGTACAGGGCCACAAAGGGAGTGTGTATAACATAAATGGGATTAAGAAGGGACCCCATTCTAGCACTGCAAGCAACGCTTTACTGTCTGACGGATAACATGTTTTTTTAATCAAATGAAGTCGAATATTGTTTATGTTTTTATTAAAGTAATAAACGGGACGCTCATATTTTCCATACATAAAGGCCACGGTCATAGTTTGTGAAAAAAAAACGCCGTGACCTGCCGTTCCCAGCCCGGTCTATACGTATGAAAGACATAGGCCTGTAACATGGACGATGGAGGATGAAAAACACCCGGTGTGGCCGACGCGGTCGATAAGTATGAATTATGTGAGACAAAATCAATTGTGGTGCGCGCACCTGATTTGGAAAAGGATTGCTTCTGCGCACACCGCTCATTCCAGAATCTTGGTTTGGGAGAAATCTTGAAACAAGGGACTTTCACAGAAGATAGAGCGGTAAGGGTTCTCAACATTACCCAAATTTCAGAAAATTCCAGCAGTGGGTATCGAGATATCAAAAAATTGCGAATTTTAAAATGTGTGTGTGTGTGTGTGTGTGTGTGTGTGTGTGTGTGTGTGTGTGTGTGTGTGTCTGAAGGAATTTAGTGATAATAAGTTTGGTCGGTCTTTCAATAGAAATGTAGTGATAACGTGATAAGACTCAATAGAGCTCGAGAGACGTTGTGCCTCAGGTCCATCAGGGACCATATGCTCCGTGCGCGGAACACAAATTGAAGTGCGTCAAGCGCTTTATAAAGTGGGCGGTTCCCAACTTGGAGTGCGTAGAGCGCCGGGAAAAGTGGACGGGACTTGAAAGGGAGTGCACAGTGCCTCGGGAAGAGTGGTCATGACCCAACTGGGAGTGCGTAAGGCGCCGAAAGAGGTGGCCGGGATCCAACTAGGAGTTTACAGAGCGTCGAGAACTGTGGACGGGACCCAAGTGGGAGTGCACAGCGCGCCCGGAAAAGTGGGAGGGACCCAACTGGGAGTCCACAGAGCGCCGGGAACTGTGGACGGGACCCAACTGGGAGAGCGCAGGGCGCCGGGGAAAGTAACGTGTGTCCTACAATGCCGAGCAGGTGCGATAGGCAGAAAGGCCATGAACGTCTTGTTTTCGGGTCTATTCTAGACGGGGGGGGGCACCCAAGACTTATTGATAGAAATGAAGAAAAACTCTGATAAAAAATGCCTGATAGTGCTATCAATCATTGTTTTCATAAAAGCTCTACAGAAATACTTCCTTAATCCCCTTTCACACTTGCCCGACCGACGTCGGACGAGTCGCTATCGAATATGTACTATCCTATCCACCTTATCTATCGTGACTTATCAAAATCGATAACGAGTTGTCCGACCTCGGCCGGCAAACTATGAGAGGGGCTTTACCAATTGGTGGTTCATTTAAATTGCCTTGAATCGTGGGTGCCCCCCCCCTCCCCGTCTAGGATAGTGCCCTGTTTTCTTCTTCCTATCTTTTAAGGAAAGCTTCTTTAAAAAGAAGTATAATTATATAACTGTTTGCTCCGCTACGAGAGGTTCATGGATGGGATTTAACACAGAAGAAACACTAAAATCTCGATGAAATGATGTACCGTAGATTCGGATGCGCACTTTCTTACCAAAAATTGAAAATTGAGGGTGGTTTTGACAGGCCAAGTCACGCACGTCTTACTGAGCCTACACAAACATATATTCGTCGAAAAAATTAGAATTATGGTGGGAGCCACAACATAATTTTTCAAGGAGCTCAGACTAGCAAACTTCGACTGTGAGCAATCAATAGTTTTCAGAGAGCGCGTGATTTGGCCTGTCAAAACCACCCTCAATTTTCAATTTTTGGTAAAAAAGCGCACATCCGAATCTACGGTACATCATTTCATCGAGCTTTTAGTGTTTCTTCTGAGTTAAATCCCATGACAAATCAAATGCACCAAGTATTTCACTTCTTTTAACGAGTTTCTCATAAATATTGTTATGCCAAATCATGAACCTCTCGTAGCGGAGCAAAACAGTTAGATAATTATACATATCATTCATTTCATACCTTAAATCTGGGTGTTTTTTTCACTCATCCTCATTCATGCCTTTCATGATTATCCACCGGGCTGGCAACGCAGATCGGCCAACTATGACCGAGGCATAGGCTGAAATTACGACACATGATTACACCAAGGGTCCTGTTTTCTCGCCCAAGACGTGGTGTGCAGTTTTCATGATTTTCTCTGAGTTCCTGATGCCTAACTTTCTTCCCCATATGTGCGGGACACTCTTGCTGGGGTCCTCTACACAATCCATGACTTCCTGCACACTCCCACTTTAGGCAAGTACATATTACATTACGCCCTGCTCACCCACAGTGGGGTCTCGTACACATTCTGCTCACCCACTGAGAAGTCCCAGCACCACTTTATAGGAGTGGGGTCTACAGAGTTGCAGAGACCGGCGAAAGGTCGCCGAGCGTCAGCCTTGACGCGGCGACAGAAATGTTTCAAAACATTATCGTCGCGGCGTCGGTGGCCGCTCGCTGGCAGTGATATAGGGGCGTCGCGGCGTCAATACACTCTGCGGTGCCCCTCGTCGCCCTTAACGCCACGTCGGTCGCCATCGTCGCCGAATGTAATCGATATTACATCACCCAGTGCTGTTTGTCGCTGCGAGCAACTCCGCGACTTCAACTCTACGGACCCCTTATCTCGAATTTATGACTCAAAACTGGAGGGCGGCGCTCTTTACATTCCACTCATCGGAAACAGTTCCCGTCGGTGCGCAGTTGTGGCCTGTAGGCACCACTCCGAATTATCATCTCTGATTGTGCCCTCTGCAAAATCTCCGCTGGAGCCTGCTAGTGTCGGAACTGGTGCAGTGAGCCTAGCGTAGAGTCGCGCGACCGACACGAAGTCGCATAAATGCAGCGCCTAACCTTGTGCAACCTAAGGTTGGGGGTCATAATGTGGGGGTTCTAGAACAGCGAAGCTGTGTCAGTAGAAATAATGAATACTGAAGTCTATGGTGAATTGGTACCATCCACCTCAAACAACCAACAGAAAACCATGTATCGATCCTGATGTAATTCCTGGTTTGGAGCGCAATGTGAATGACCATTGATTTTCTAACGAATTCTGAGACTGCTTACAGAATTTTCCCATTTCGTAAGCCGTTAGACGTTATTACGCGCATGCCTGGTCGCAGCGCACAGCGAGGCATCGAGTCGCTGAACTGGGCGATTCCAAGGGTGGTAGCAAACCTCGCGAAATCGCCACTTATCGCGAACGTCAAAGTTGCACTTTAGTGCAATTTGATTATCAGAGGGTGACATGATGGGAAGAAGAGTGTAATACTCCGACACGCTTGCCTACAAAACAAGATCTATCCTTGGATTCGAACCAAAGCCCACCGCGCAAGAACCCGAGCGTTGCCACTCTGCCATCACAGCGTTTGCCTTGTCTGGCATCGCGGCCGTTCTTACACCCACAACCCCACTCAAAGGAGCTCGGAGAGCGGCGACAACTTGGGGGGCGGGTTTGCTCTACCACCCAACGACGTTCTGAGCGATTCGACAGTATTTGCTTCATATATGGCATCCATAACACCTTTTCGGATGCTCAAAACTTGTACAGTGGGTTCCCTAGATGCAATGAGCGGATTCCAATAACTCATCGGCGATTCATCAACGTTACGTGCACTCTCCAATGTGAGTGGGCAGAATTTCACAAACTCATCCAATCATGGAGGATGCATAGATCACAGAGGGAAAAATGCGTGCTTTAAACATTCCGCCCTGCGAGTGTTCTCTTTCACGAACATTTGTTACTGATACACGAGGAACAGTCAAGAAGAAGCACGGTCAGAGTGAACCGATTTGCTTGGACCCGAAATCTTTATTGATATTGATTCACATTTCGTATTTCTAAAAATTTAACTTCCTGGCAAAAGTAATGATTTGGCAATGTTATAATTACAAGAAATATAGAAGTTGAAAAAATAAAGGAAAAAACGTCTTGAAATATCTTTAGAAATGATTTAGCACAAAGTAACCGGAAGTAATGAAAAACTGGGAAATTTAGTGAAATAACCAAAATCGGATTTGGCGGTCAATCATAGGCGGCCAACTTTTGATCAGTAGTGACAGATGAGTGATAGGATTTTACAAGCTTCTCCGTTAAATATAAATACGAGAGTATATACGAGTATATACGAGAGTATAAAGGACTTGGGTGTGGTCATTAGTTCTGACCTCAAGTGGAAATCCCACTGCGAGGAAGTCTCTAAGAAAGCTACTCGTGTGGCAAACTGTATTATGAGGTCGCTCAAACACCCCTGGCTCGAACATTATAAGAGAGCATTAGTTGTCTACTGTCGACCGCTTCTGGAGTATTGCACGCAGGTGTGGTTGCCATCTTCAGTTGAGGATGATGAACTCGTTGAAAACGTGCAGATGTGGTACACCAAGCGCGCCTTTGTCAAAACATTCCCTACGCGAGAAGTGCCAGATTATATGGCCAGGCTTAAAATGCTAGGTATTGAAACTCTGCGACATCGCAGAACTGAGCTTGATTTTCACATTCGCTATAAAATCGTAAACGGTTTTGCGACATTCCTTTCCAAAGTGTTTTTGCGTTCACTCGGCACTCTGCACGCTCTCGACAGCACTGTTTTTAGCTGAAACGTGCATTCACCTCAAAATCCAGCGTACTGCATTCTTTTGCGTTCAGAGTTATCCGACTTTGGAACAAATTGCCTTCGGAAATAGTCGAGGACGGAAAATTCTCGATTTTCAAACACAGACTATCCATGTTTGATCTCAGGTCGGTACACGGGAGTGATGGTATTCCATTTTGTTGAAGCTTTAAATTCAGGGTGCTATTGTTACGAGTGTTTTTTTATTGTTTGAAGCTCTACCTCTTCATATACCGTGTGTATATTTCTTTATTGAAAAATAAAGCTGTTGATTGATTGATTGTTAAACTTGTCAAAGCTAAATCAAGCGCGCAACGGAAACCGTAAAACATTTCATCGAAGCTGTAGTACGGAAATCAGCATAGGTCAAGCTATGTGAACGTAAGCCCAAAACCGATGCGCGCTTGATTTTGGTTTGATAAGTGTAACGGAGGCGCTTGTAAATCCTATACCTCGTCTGTCACCACTCATCAAAAGTTGGCTGCCTATGATTGACCGCTAATCCGATTTTGGTTAATTCACTACATTTCCCAGTTTTTCATTACTTCTGGTTATTCTAAAAATCATTTTTAAAGATATTTCAAAACGTTTTTTTTCTTTATTTTTTGAACTTTACTTTTGCCAGGAAGCTAAACTATTAGAGAATTCAACTTTTAATTTAGTACGTCCATTTTGAAAAGATTTATGGCAATGCGGCGCTTTGTGCACAAAAAGCGCTGCAAAGCGTCGTTTTTCCAAAAAAAAAATTCGGTACTGTAGGAGATGCCTGCCCTCAGAACTAGATCGAAACCTCCCATCACAACGCTATAAAAAATCATTCACGGAGTTCATTGAATGGGTAATCAAATAAAAACATTTTGGGCAGTGACAGAAGCCGCTCCGAGAATCCCATAAATTTCAACAAAATGCGTGCAGTGCTGTATAAATACTACTTTTGTAAAATGTGTTTCACCAAAATGGGCCTCACGAAGGTGTTAGACTTCTGATATTATTAAGAATATCGAGGGACAACACCTGCATAAACACGTCGAAAGAAAGTCGATAAAAGAATGAGCGAGACCGGCTGGCGACGGCTGGCAACATCTGCGTTTGAGACAGTCTTGCTATGATGGTGACCAAAATCTACTCGGGGGTAGAATTTCGGAGACGGCGATCCCACTGTCTCACCCTCTCCTCCCACATACTATTTTGCCGCCCTCTCGCGCAAAGAACGAGATGGCGCTCTTGTCGCCATCATGGGGACGACAGCACCACCCGGAAATAGCAAATATTTCTCCCCATGAGATCGACATAATATCGAACTCTCGTGTAATTTTGGAATTTTTGAGCGTTTTGGAGCTCAAAGAGCAATTCTAAAAATTTGTGCCAAAAACTTAAAGGCAGTGGTCGCGACAAAATATGCTTGTCTTCTTTTCCTCTCTAAACCTTTTTCTGGGTTTAGAGTAGAAGGACCAATGAGAAAAAATCGCGAAAAAAATGCTGTTTCGGGCCAAATTTGAAGCTTGAACTTTCTTGTCTTTTGATGGTGGACGAGACCAATCCACATCATCGGCATCGATGTTCTCTGACAGCAAGAACATCAGCTGGCTTGAAATTGAATTTCAATCAATGAACATTATCCTTCAGACTCATCTAGTCAAAACATTGACTGAAGTGCTTGCTTTCAATGTTCAACTGTTTTTAATAGGTAAATTCGCCTTCATTTCTTCCTCTGAATGTCGATGATTTGTGACTGCTCATGAGACTGCGATTTTTTTAGTCGGCGCTGTGCACGCTGTGCACGAACTGGCTCCCTTGGGCTCTAGAAACTCTAATTCTAGCCCATTTTTCACCGCGCTACCTTCATAGTTTTTCAGCTGTTTTCTATCTAAGCTGAATTTCATAGTTTTTTAGATAAGGTTTTTTATCGCGACCACTGCCTTTAAGGTACACGTAAGTGGCATCTTAAGCTCATAATTATGTCGAGCTCTCGCCTGGTTTGCTACCACCCCAGTACTTTTTGAGACGACTGTGTCTGAACCTGCTGCGACTTGATCGTGCGATGCAACGAGATCGATGTGAGAGGTTTCTATTTGATCGCGTCGCAGTGCAATCGCACTCTGAAAAATGTCTACGCGATGCACCAGTCACGATGAGGTTTACTCGCGAGTGCAGTCTGGAAAAGTTTTACGTTTCAGTGAAGCGAACACTTTGAGTCACCCCACAAACACGCGGCCGTGAAACCTGCCCTGCAGAACAGCATTTTCAGTCTGCAGGCACTGATAGTACACTGCGTTACATAAAGATAGGACATCCCCTGAATTTGTCGGTCTCGTGTTTGTTGTGCAAGATAGATCTTTTTCGTCAATACTACTGTGATCAAAATGTAAAATAACCCTCGTATACCTCTTTTGGGTTAGATCGAATGTTTGTGTACTTTTCTAGAATAAATTTATGTTTTGAAGCGCGTATCAAAAGGACAGGACATCCCTGGGTTAAAGGCAGTGTTCACGATAAGAATCCCCCTTTTTTGTTTTCTTGGTATAATACTTGTCACAACCAGCAGCAAGGAGGCCTACCTCGTCGCGATCCGTAACAAGGGCATCATCTTGGCCACGTTCTACAACGAGGAGGCTTTCCTCGCGATGGGCCATGGGGATGACCCGCTCAGCGTTCAAAATTAACGCCCGAAAGTGACACATGGTCACCTCCTCGGACTGGCCTCAAACGACCAACTGCCCCCTCAGCGAGACTGGCTGCCTTATATACCCGCCGCCGTCGTACAAGAGGATGCTGCAGTGTTCTTTCGTATCAGACAAATCGATGGAGGAGAGTGGCAGCAGACACTAGGAGAGAGGGGCTGGCAATAGCACGCGTGCCACGATAAACAAAGCGTTAGTACGCCAGCACAAGCAGCTGGAGCCAGGGCTGGGCACACGTCCCGGCATGGCAAATCTGAATATGCACCCCCTTTAGCTCGGTAATTTTTAGGCACCCCCTCATGGGAAATCGAAATCGGCAGTTTTCCGAATAGTTGGACAGCCATGATCTTGACTTCCTGATTTTGATGAACAAAAATATAAAAAAGCACTGAGTAGAGAATATTCCGAGAATGGCAACAAAAAAGGTAGTGTAATTTCTGAACTTCAAAACAACCCCATGAGGAAAATTTGTTAGTAAGACGGTAAGTTATGACAAAAGATAAAACATTTTTTAAAACAAAACAATTGAACAATTACCAGCAACAAAACTACTACTACTGCGATAATTAATGTTTCCTGTCGAATGTTTTCATAAACCTATGAAGGATTAGTTTATCTGTGTTTGATTGTTCTGATGTGGAAATCAGAACTATTTTGTGTTGTGGAACAATGTTAGGATTCATGTGATTCGTAGGGAGTAGAAAACCCGAGTTTTACCCTCCTAGAATGCCGCAATCCCTTACAAATCGGCTTGTCGTGCGAAACGGTGTTTGTACGCAGCTACACAGCGCACACGGGAATTGACGCGCACGCAGTATTAATAAAAAATGTATTTTATTACAGAACGGGGAGGAGAAAACGATTGAAACTGAAGGAAATGGAAGATGGTAAAGGTACTCTATTCTGGATGTACCCATTTTAGAAATTTAATGTAAATAAACAAAGTTAGAGAGGGTGTAAATATTTAGCCGTGACAAGGTTCATTCAAACGAACCTAGTTGATCAATACTAGCATTAAACTGAGAGCAAAGGATATTGTTAGAAAGAGGAGAATCTGGCAAACATTTTAGCATCAATGGAACCGGTTTTTAATGTGATTTTAGGACCTTAAATCTCGTCCCGGTTTTACCCCGAAAACCGGGACAAAACCGGGACGAGTTTTAAGGTCCTTAAATCACATTGAATATCAAACCTATTGCTACTAAAATGTTTGCCAGATTCTCCTCTTTCTCGCAATGCTCTTAGCTCTTATGTTTATGGGTGCTTTTAATCAACTAGGTTCATTTGAATGAACCTTAGCACGTCCAAAAAATTCACTCCGCTCCAACTTAGTTTGTTTACATTAAATTTCTATAATGGATACATTGAAAGTATTCTATTTCTGCCTTCTTCCATTTACTTCAGTTTCAATCATTTTCTCCGCCCCGTTCTGTAATAAAATGCATTTTTTGATTAATGTTGTGTGCGCGTCCTTTCCAGTGCGCGTTGTGTAGCTGCGGACAAACACCATTTCTCACGGCTAGCCTAGTCTATGGGTGATTGCGGCATTCAAGGTAGATAAAACTCGGGTCATGGCAAAGTATAACAGTGATAAGAAGATTTTAACATGACAAGCCCGATAAGCCTTGCTTCGACCGGCTCGAAACGAGCGACCTAGGCTATACATCAGTTCGCTAATCTTTTTTTGTCTTTTTATTCTGATGAATCAAAATCTATTGACTAGTTGTAATGCTGACAGTGCTATCTGTACTTTTAAACTGTCGAAATAAAACCTAGCCTGCTCGGATGAGTCCGGGCGGAGTAAGTAGCGGAGCGGTCGGTCATGGCAAAGTATAACAGTGATAAGAAGATTTTGACATGATAAGCCCGATAAGCCTTGCTTCGACCGGCTCGAAACGAGCGACCTAGGCTATACATCAGTTCGCTAATCTTTTTCTGAACTTGAATGAAAGTTTTCCTGGGCGTTGTCTTTGTATTATATCTTTGCCTCGAATCGGTAGCCACCCGCGTAACCAATGACCGTTGCACCAAAGAAACATGGCACAAAATCAATCTTTACTTGCTACAAGATAACAGAGTGGTGTATTACTTCATCAAAACAAACTTCGACAGCAACTATGAATTATTGCGAACACAACCTGCATCTCTATCAATAATTTGAATTCTTTTAGTGTTCGACTTAAAAAGCGGGGAAGAAGATATGACAAATCAGAAGAATAGTGTGTGTTATTTTTTTTCCTGAAGTTCGACAGAACATGCACTTCGTTCTTTTTTTTGCGTTCGGTTTAGGCACCCCCCTTTGCCCTCTCTGCAACGTCTAATATGCACCCCCCCTAAGGTTAACCGGGACGCGTGCCCAGCCCTGGCTGGAGCTCCTGGTCGTTGCCAGCATATCCTTCTGTTACCAGGAGCTACAGCACAGGTGCTGCCGATCCCTTTGTGCCGGCCTACTAACGGTATTGTGCCGACGTACTAAGCCCCGACTGTCCGAGTCGCTTATCGCAGTAAATACTCGATTTGGTTTACTATCGACCAAGTTAACCAACCTTTGCGAGTCGATCTTGCTCTATTTTTTGGCTGTGGCCTGTTGCAGCGCAGAAATCGAGATATATCGCCCGCCATTGGCTCAGACCCGACGAACTAAAATACCCCAGAGATTCTTCATTTTGTTGAAATCAGGGCTGTAGACTAGCCAGTCAGGACAAGATAGTTATTGCCGAGCAAAGAAACCAACCTCAGACCTGCTCACGTGAACTTTCTGGTTGTCCTGCTAGAAACTGTAACCTTTTCGTCTAAAAACATGGGGGAATAAATGTTGGTGTTGCTCTGATATCTTCTGGTACTCACTGGAGATGATCCGATTGCTGGCGAACGCAAGCCGTAGATGACCTTGATGGTCAAATGCTCTAACAGAAAATGGGAGATCCACAACCGCAGTTCCGACAGCTAAAGTGGACATTTGTGTATAGACGATGGTTTCTGACAAGAAGAATACGAATCTCGATAAAACTGATGGTTGGAAGTGCTGATAAAGGAATTTGCGGATGGGTCCTGTCCACCTTCGCCGTCGGAACTACAGGTCGCAAATCTTCCATAGTCTGTCATAGCATTTGCCCGTCAAGAACGTCTACAGCTTGAGTTTACCAGCGGTCGGATGATCTCCAGTGAGTACCAGAGGATATCAAAGTTACACCTACTATCATTTCACCATATTTTGGGACTACAAAGTTGCAATTTCTAGCAGGACAACCAGAAAGTTCACGTGAGCAGGTTTGAGGTTGGTTTCTTTGCTCGGCAATAGCTATCTTGTCCAGAGTGGCTAGTCAATAGTCCTGATTTTAACAAAATGAAGAATCTCTGGGTATTTTAGCTCGTCGGGTCTCAGCCAATGGCGAACGATATATCTCGATTTTTTCGCTGCAACAGGCCAGAACCAAAACATAGAGCAAGATCGAGGTCGGTTAACTTGGTCGATAGTGAACCAAATCGAGTATTTGGTGCGATAAGGGAGTGAGGAGAGCCAATCGACCATTAGATTTGCGATCACACAACTTTATCGAACGAGAATTTCGATTTAACCCAAGTGTGTCCTGTCCTTTTGATATGCGCTTCAAAACATAAATTTATTCTAGAAAAGTACACAAACATTCGATCTAACCCAAAAGACGGGGGTTATTATCTTGCTCAACAAACACGAGACCGACAACTGTCCTATCTTTTTGATACGCACTGTAGTAATAGCGGAAGCCACACGACCGCTTTTTATTTACAGGGCTGGCATCACAAGTATCCTTTTTGATTTTATTCAAAAGTTTCTTGAATTCACACGGCATGAAATGAAATTATCGTAAGAGGCAACGCCTACCATTTTTTTCTTGGATGATATCGCTATGTTCAACAGTGTCTTGCTGATCGTTATCCTGGGTTGGTAGAAGTTTGTACGGTATATCACATTTCACTCGAGCGTACAGTTCTGAGAGTTCATAAGCAAGAGATCCGCACATGAACTGCCAAATACGCGATGGCAGAAACCCGTAAGAAACCTAAAAATTTTCTTTGACGACCTGAATTCTCAAAACTCAGCTGTCAACATTAAAGATGGCTTTGAAATTGTCCAAGAAATAGGGAGCACCTAATAACAATATTGAATACTTCGACACTCACTCGTTTCTACTTGAATTAACAATGGCTCGTAATCATTGGAGCTCACCTTTGGAGTAGTGAGAAGCTGAAACGCCAGTGAGAATGTCGCTAGGGACACGAACATTAGTATTCGAGTGCTACTTGAGAAACGCATTGCAACGCCCATAATCAGTGGTACTATCAGATAGTACTGCAGTTCCACGGCAAGTGACCACGCGTGCACGAAGAATCTGTATGTTGACAACTGAAAAGAGGAGATAATCACAGGTCACTTCGGAACTTTCCGTTTATCGTAAACGATGTTCCTGTATTGCAAAAGGTGGAGTTGATTTGACCGTTCTTTCGAACAAAATCCTTATACCTAAAGCAGTTATGTACCGTTGTGTGTCTGTCTGTGTGTGTGTCCCGCCGATCTTGGAAATGGCCGATCAGAAATGTTATTAAATGGTACCATTATGTAGGTGGGTAGGACATATCTAGGTTCCCAGAAAATCAGCTTGAATCATCTCTTGCGCGCCTCGGGGCAACCGACTTTGTCCGTGGGGCGCACTTTTGGCCGTGGGTCATAAAAACTTCTATGAGTCGTCTAATGCTAGAAGGGCTAAGCACTCATCAAGTCGGTAGGTATTTAATAGTAATGGATGGGACGCCGTACAGAATCGCTAGGGTTTGCGGGTATGCAGGGCGTTACCGACAGTGGGCAGAACCTCAGTGGGAGCGTGCAGGACGTTATATAAAGTGTGCAGGACCTCAGTGGGAGTGTGCAGGACGTTATATAAAGTGTGCAGGACCCCAGTGGGAGTGTGCAGGACGTCATAGAAAGTGTGCAGGAACCCAGTGGGAGTGTGCAGGACGTCGTATAAAGTGTGCAGGGCGTCATAGAAAGTGTGCAGGACCCTAATGAGAATGTGCAGGACGTCACAGAAAGTGGGCAGGACCCCATAGGAAGTGTGCAGGACTTCATAAAAAGTGCGCGGGACCCTAATGGGAATGTGCAGGACGTCATAGAAAGTGGGCAAGACACCAGTGGAAGTGTGCAGGGCGTCATAGAAAGTGTGCAGGACCCTGATGGGAATGTGCAGGGCGTCATAGAAAGTGTGCAGGACCCTAATGGGAATGTGCAGGACGTCACAGAAAGTGCGCAGGTCCCCAGTGTGACTGTGCAGGACACCAGAGGGAGTGTGCAGAGCGTCATAGAGAGTGTGCAGGACCCAAATGGGAGTGTGCAGAGCGTCATAGAAAATGTGCAGGACCCTAATAGGAGTGTGCAGGACGTCATTGAAAGAGCGCAGGTCACCAGTGGAAGTGTGCAGGGCGTCATAGAAAGTGTGCAGGACCTAAATGGGAGTGTGCAGAGCGTCATAGAAAATGTGCAGGACCCTAATAGGAGTGTGCAGGATGTCATAGAAAGAGCGCAGGTCACCAGTGAGACTGTGCAGGACACTAGTGGGAGTGTGCAGGGTGTCATAGAAAATGCGTAGGACCCTAATAGGACTGTGCAGAACGCCAAAGAAAGTGTGCAGGACCCTAATGGGAGTGTGCAGGACGTCGTATAAAGTGTGTAGGACCCAAATGTGAGGGTGCAGAACGTCATAGAAAGTGTGCAAGGCTCCAACGGGAGTGTGCAGGACGTCGTATAAAGTGTGCAGGACCCGAATGGAAGGGTGCAGGACGTCATAGGAAGTGAGCAAGACCCCAGCGGGAGTGTGCAGGATGTCGTATAAAGTGTGCAGGACCCAAATGGGAGGGTGCAGGACGTCATAGAAAGTGTGCAAGACCCCAACGGGAGTGTGCAGGACGTCGTATAAAGTGTGCAGGACCAAAATGGGAGGGTGCATGAAGTCATAGGAAGTGTGCAAGACCCCAGCGGGAGTGTGCAGGACGTCGTATAAAGTGTGCAGGACCCAAATGGGAGGGTGCACGGCGTCATAGAAAGTGTGAAGGACCCTAACGGGAGTGTGCAGGACGTCATAGAAAGTGCGCAGGGCACCAGTGGGAGTGTGCAGGACCTAAATGGGAGTGTGCAGGGCGTCGTAGAAAATGTGCAAGACCCCAACGGGAGTGTGCAGGACGTCGTAAAAAGTGTGCAGGACACAAATGGGAGGGTACACGGCGTCATAGAAAGTGTGAAGGACCCTAACGGGAGTGTGCAGGACGTCATAAAAAGTGCGCAGGTCCCCAGTGGAAGTGTGCAGGACCCCAGTGGCAGTGTACAGCGCGTCATAGAAAATGCGCAGGTCCCGAGTGGGAGTGTGCAGGAGACCATCGAATGTTAGCAGGACCGCAGTGGGAGTGTGCAGGACTTCGCCAAGAGTGTATAATTTGAAAAGTTTTTTGTTATTTATTTCGTTCTTGCTAAATGTTACCCTTTTTGTGGCGAAGGAAACAGAAAGGAAAACATGAATCTTGAAAAGCGTGCGACGCGTTTTGAGAATTACGCATATCTCCGGAGACATTTCCTTGCCAGTCTTAGGAAACAAGCAGCAGCTCCACTTCCGCACCTTCTCTGTTCGTCACTCATTGCAACCGCTCAGTCATTCCGATTCCCTAACTTCCATAAACCAGTTTTATATATGTTGCAAGTTTGAGCTTATCAAAATTGGCACCACAAAATCATAAACAACCACCTACTTATTTCATTCATTGAGAACAAGGGCATGGTGTTGGTCAACTAGGGAAACATATAAAATGAGAATGCGTTGTCCTTATGATGACAGAGATGGTAAAGCGAGAATAATCGCTTGGTAACTTTACAAATCGAAAGAAAGGCACTGGGTAGCGACGTAAGGGAAGAAAGGATGGAAGGGGTTGCGAATTTTATGCCGGTAGCAGCCGACGATCTACCACTGGCTTCTTATGTTTTGCTCTTTGATCCCACGTTTTCATACCCCCACTCCCTGCTGTAAATGTCCGGAAGCCTGCTCTGCTCAGGAGAGTCCATACTGACAGCATTTTTCGGGCAGACGGAAGTCAGTCAGCACCGTTCTAACAAACTAATCCGTCTCAGGTAGTAGGCTCACGCAGAAGTTTCTTTGAGCGAAAACTTCGCTAGGTCTCGCTAGTTAGAAATATGTTTCAGTTTCATATCGCGTATCGAACGGAAAGTGAAAGGGATTGATACACTGCGTATCATAAAGATGGGACACCCACTGAATTTGTCGGTCTCGTGTTTGTTGAGCAAGATAGATCTTTTTCGTCAAAACTACTGAGATCAGAATGTAAAATGACCCCCGTATTTCTTTTTTGGGTTAGATTGAATGCTTGTGCACTTCTCTAGAATAAATTTATGTTTTAAATCGCGTATCAAAAGGAAAGGATACCCCTGGGCTAAATCGGATTTCTCGTCCGATAAAATTGTGGGATCCCAAATCTAATGGCCTATAGGACTTCTTCGCACCTTTACTGCAACAAATACTCGATTTTGTATACTTTTGACCAAACTGATCTGCCTTCGGAAGTCGATCTTGCTCCATTTCTCGGTTATTTGCTGTTGGAGCGCAGAAATCGAGAGAAATCGCCGGCCATTTGCTCAGACCCGACAAACGTAAATATTCCAGAGATTCTTCATTTTGTTGAGATCAGAAAGGTAGACTAGCCACTCCGGACAAGATAGTTATTGCTGAGCAAAGAAGCCGACCTCAGACCTGCTCAAATGAGCTTTCTGGTTGTCCGGCTAGAATCTGCAACTTTCTCGCCCGAAAACGTGGGGAAATAGAAGTAGGTGTTACTCTGATATCCTCTGGTACTCACTGAAGATCATCTGACTGCTGGCGAACGCAAGCTACAGACGTTCTTGACAAGCAAATCCTCTGACAGATTATGGGAGATCTGTGACCGCAGTTCGTATGGCTAAGGTGGACAGCTACTTCGACTATTTCTGTAAAGCCGCTTTTTTCTAATGGAAATGAGTCTTTTCTCAATAGGTCTGATGGTCGGTAGTGCTACTAAAGCAATTTGAGGGTAGGTGCTGCCTAAGTTAGCCATCGCAAGTGCTGGCGTGGATCTCCCATTTTCTGTCAGAGCATTTTCCAGTAAGGACGTCTGCAGCTTGCGTTCGACAGCTGTTGGATGATCTTCAATGAGTACCAGAGGATATCGAAGTAACACCTGCTTTCACTTCCCCACGTTTTCGGGCGAGAAAGTTGCAGTTTCTAGCCGGACAACCAGAAAGTTTACGTGAGCAGGTCTGAGGTCGGCTTCTTTGCTCAGCAATAACTATCTTGTCCAGAGTGGCTAGTCTACCTCTTTGATCTCAACAAAATGAAGAATTTCTGGGATATCTACGTTTGTCGGGTCTGAGCAAATGGCCGGCGATTTCTCTCGATTTCTGCGCTCCAACAGGAAATAACTGAGAAATGGAGCAAGTTCGACTTCCGAAGGCAGATCAGTTTGGTCAAAAGTATACAAAATCGAGTATTTGTTGCAGTAAAGGTGCGAAGAAGTCCTATAGGCCATTAGATTTGGGATAGCACAATTTTATCGGACGAGAAATCCAATTTAGCCTAGGGGTATCCTATCCTTTTGATATGCGATTTAAAACATAAATTTATTCTAGAAAAGTGCACAAACATTCAATCTAACCCAAAAGAGGTACTTCCAAACGAAAGAGGTTTGGTGCGTGCCGGGAATGTTCCAAGAAAAAGGGAACAATAGAATTGTGGAGTGATGAGAGTCTACAAAAAATGAACAATATTTTCTAGAAGCAAATTTTTTGGTCGACACTTTTAAACGGCGAAAACAAACCGTTGCGGTATTCTACACGGAAATATTTCGTGGTTCCAAAAATGACTCTGATTATGCGCAAACCTTCAAAAATATATATGTATATGTACTTAATAGCGAATAATGTTATACAGCCCACCCCCCCCATTCGGCTTTCGTAAACAAAGTTGTTGATACCCAGTAGATAAAGAGTAGGGTATAAAAGAAGAGGTGAGCGGTGTGTACTCATTCACGCATGGTCATTCTCCAGCGGTCAGAAGTTGAGGCTCTGCATGGACTAGAAAGTGGGAAAACAGCAGCACCGGTGCTCAAGATAGAACAAAATCGCAGGAAAAACTTAGAAAATTTTTGAGCCAACTCGAGTGAGCCTATGGGGGGGGTGGGCTGAATAAGAGCACCCCTTAATAGCTATCATTAGAAGAGGAGGTGCTGCCAAATCGACCTTGACAGACGTGTTAGCTACAGCGGTTGAGAGAAATATAACAATCGAAGTATGACATCAAGCAAGAGTATTGCCATATAATCTCGCTAAACGAGTAGAAGTTTTTTTTCTGAAAACCTTCAAACTCTCCTCCGTGTAATACCACAACGGTTTGTTTCCGCCGTTTAAAAGTGTCGACCAAAAAATTTGCTTCTAGAAAATATTGTTCATTTTTTGTAGACTCTCATCACTCCACAATTCTATTGTTCCCTTTTTCTTGGAACATTCCTGGCACGCACCAAACCTCTATCGTTTGGAAGACCCCTTTTGGATAGAATTGTTCAATTTTTCCTGATATTACGCAGTAATATAACTCAATATGCAACACTTATCAACCTCTTTGGACTGATACGATAATCAGTAAGCAATCAACAGACGATTATAAGTTGCCATCGGCCCAAATTTCTCTGGAGGTGAGCGGCTTAAGATGAACAGACTAGGGATTAGGGAAACAGCCCCACCGGTTATAAAGATATCACGATATCTGGGCCTAAACATGGGAAACTCTGGCAAGAAAAACTGCTACACCTCCGTGAGAATTTTGTGCCGGTGGCAAAATACAAGCTCGTGCAATCAACTTGTGAAGCACGCAGCAAATGAAGCGCAACTCACATTTCGCGGCAATACGCACATATTACATGAACCGCTCTGCACTTTTCACGACGTCCCGATGACGTCATCAGAAGCCCGAAGCATTTTTCACGACTTCCCGATGACGTCATCAGAAGCGCGAAGCACTTTTCACGACGTCCCGATGACGTCATCAGAAGCCCGAAGCACTTTTAACGACGTCCCGATGACGTCATCAGAAGCCCGAAGTACTTTTCACGACGTCCCGATGACGTCACCAGAAGCACGAAGCACTTTTCACGACGTCCCGATGACGTCATCAGAAGCCCGAAGCACTTCTCACGACGTTCCGATGACGTAACCAGAAGCCAAATGCACCTTTAACGTCCCGATGACGTCGTCAGAAGCCCGATGCACTTTCCACGACGTCCCGATGACGTCATCAGAAGCCCGAAGCACTTTTCACGACGTCACGATGGCGTAATCAGAAGCTCTAAGCACTTTTCACGACGTCCCGATGACGTCATCAGAAGCCCGATGCACTTTTCACGACGTCCCGATGACGTCATCAGAAGCCCGAAGCACTTTTTACGACGTCTCGATGACGTCATCAGAAGCCCGAAGCACTTTTCACGACGTCCCGATGACGTCACCGGAAACCCGAAGCACTTTTCACAACGTCCCGATGACGTCATCAGAAGCCCGATGCACTTTTGACGACGTCCCGATGACGTAACCAGAAGCCCGAAGCACTTTTCACAACGTCCCGATGACGTCATCAGAAGCCCGAAGCATTTTTCACGACGTCCCGATGACGTCATCAGAAGCCCGAAGCACTTTTCACGACGTCCCGATGACGTAACCAGAAGCCAAATGCACCTTTAACGTCCCGATGACGTCGTCAGAAGCCCGATGCACTTTCCACGACGTCCCGATGACGTCATCAGAAGCCCGAAGCACTTTTCACGACGTCACGATGACGTAATCAGAAGCTCTAAGCACTTTTCACGACGTCCCGATGACGTCATCAGAAGCCCGATGCACTTTTCACGACGTCCCGATGACGTCATCAGAAGCCCGAAGCACTTTTTACGACGTCTCGATGACGTCATCAGAAGCCCGAAGCACTTTTCACGACGTCCCGATGACGTCACCGGAAGCCCGAAGCACTTTTCACAACGTCCCGATGACGTCATCAGAAGCCCGATGCACTTTTGACGACGTCCCGATGACGTAACCAGAAGCCCGAAGCACTTTTCACAACGTCCCGATGACGTCATCAGAAGCCCGAAGCACTTTTAACGACGTCCCGATGACGTCATCAGAAGCCCGATGCACTTTTCACGACGTCCCGATGACGTCATCAGAAGCCCGAAGCATTTTTCACGACGTCCCGATGACGTCATCAGAAGCCCGAAGCACTTTTAACGACGTCCCGATGACGTCATCAGAAGCCCGAAGTACTTTTCACGACGTCCCGATGACGTCACCAGAAGCACGAAGCACTTTTCACGACGTCCCGATGACGTCATCAGAAGCCCGAAGCACTTCTCACGACGTCCCGATGACGTAACCAGAAGCCAAATGCACCTTTAACGTCCCGATGACGTCGTCAGAAGCCCGATGCACTTTTAACGACGTCCCGATGACGTCATCAGAAGCCCGAAGCATTTTTCACGACGTCCCGATGACGTCATCAGAAGCCCGAAGCACTTTTCACGACGTCCCGATGACGTAATCAGAAGCTCTAAGCACTTTTCACGACGTCCCGATGACGTCATCAGAAGCCCGATGCACTTTTCACGACGTCCCGATGACGTCATCAGAAGCCCGAAGCACTTTTCACGACGTCTCGATGACGTCATCAGAAGCCCGAAGCACTTTTCACGACGTCCCGATGACGTCACCGGAAGCCCGAAGCACTTTTCACAACGTCCCGATGACGTCATCAGAAGCCCGATGCACTTTTGACGACGTCCCGATGACGTAACCAGAAGCCCGAAGCACTTTTCACAACGTCCCGATGACGTCATCAGAAGCCCGAAGCACTTTTAACGACGTCCCGATGACGTCATCAGAAGCCCGAAGCACTTTTCACGACGTCCCGATGACGTCATCAGGAGCCCGGAGCATTTTTCACGACGTCCCGATGACGTCATCAGAAGCCCGAAGCACTTTTCACGACGTCCTGATGACGTCATCAGAAGCCTGGAGCACTATTCACGACGTCCCGATGACGTCATCAGAAGCCTGATGCACTTTTCACGACGTCCCGATGACGTCATCAGAAGCCCGAAGCACTTTCCACGACGTCCCGATGACGTCATCAGAAGCCCGAAGCACTTTTCACGACGTACCGATGACGTCAGCAGAAGCCCGAAGCACTTTTCACGACGTCCCGATGACGTCATCAGAAGCCGAAGCACTTTTCACGACGTCCCGATGACGTCACCAGAAGCACGAAGCACTTTTCACGACGTCCCGATGACGTCATCAGAAGCCCGAAGCACTTCTCACGACGTTCCGATGACGTAACCAGAAGCCAAATGCACCTTTAACGTCCCGATGACGTCGTCAGAAGCCCGATGCACTTTTAACGACGTCCCGATGACGTCATCAGAAGCCCGAAGTACTTTTCACGACGTCCCGATGACGTAATCAGAAGCTCTAAGCACTTTTCACGACGTCCCGATAACGTAACCAGAAGCCCGAAGCACTTTTCACAACGTCCCGATGACGTCATCAGAAGCCCGATGCACTTTTGACGACGTCCCGATGACGTAACCAGAAGCCAAATGCACTTTTAACGTCCCGATGACGTCATCAGAAGCCCGATGCACTTTTCACACGTCCCGATGACGTCATCAGAAGCCCGAAGCACTTTTCACGACGTCCCGATGACGTAACCAGAAGCCAAATGCACTTTTCACGACGTCCTCTGACGACGTCCCGATGACGTCATCAGAAGCAAGATGCACCTTTCACGATGACCCGATGATGTCATCAGAAGCCCGAAGCACTTTTGATGACGTCCCGATGACGTCATCAGAAGCCAGATGCACTTCTGACGACGTCCCGATGACATCATCAGAAGCCCGAAGCACTTTTGACGACGTCGATGACGTCATCAGAAGCCCGATGCACTTTTCACGACGTCCCGATGACGTAATCAGAAGCTCGAAGCACTTTTCACGACGTCCCGATGACGTCATCAGAAGCCCGATGCACTTTTCACGACGTCCCGATGACGTCATCAGAAGCCCGAAGCACTTTTCACGACGTCCCGATGACGTCATCAGAAGCCCGAAGCACTTTTCACGACGTCCCGATGACGTCATCAGAAGCCAGATGCACTTTTCACGACGTCCCGATGACGTCATCAGAAGCCAGATGCACTTTTCACGACGTCCCGATGACGTCATCAGAAGCCAGAAGCACTTTTCACGACGTTCCGATGACGTCATCAGAAGCCAAATGCACTTTTCACGACGTCCCGATGACGTCATCAGAAGCCAGATGCACTTTTCACGACGTCCCGATGACGTCATCAGAAGCCCGAAGCACTTTTCACGACGTCCCGCTGACGTCATCAGAAGCCCGAAGCACTTTTCACGACATCCCGATGACGTCATCAGAAGCTCGAAGCACTTTTCACGACATCACGATGACGTCATAAGAAGCCCGAAGCACTTTTCACGACGTCCCGATGACGTCATCAGAAGCCCGAAGCACTTTTCACGACGTCCCGATGACGTCATCAGAAGCCCCGAAGCACTTTTCACGACGTCCCGATGACGTCATCAGAAGCTGGAAGCACTTTTAACGACATCCCGATGACGTCATCAGAAGCTGGAAGCACTTTTAACGACATCCCGATGACGCCATCAGAAGCTCGAAGCACTTTTCACGACGTCCCGATGACGTCATCAGAAGCCCGATGCACTTTTAACGACGTCCCGATGACGTCATCAGAAGCCCGAAGCACTTTTCACGACGTCCCGATGACGTCATCAGAAGCTCAGACGCACTTTTCACGACGTCCCGATGACGTCATCAGAAGCCCGAAGCACTTCACGACGTCCCGATGACGTCATCAGAAGCCAGATGCACTTTTCACGACGTCCCGAAGACGTCATCAGAAGCCCGGACCACATTTCACGACATCCCGATGACGTCTTCAGAAGCCCGAAGCACTTTTCACGACGTCCCGATGACGTCATCAGAAGCCCGAAGCACTTCTCACGACGTCCCGATGACGTCATCAGAAGCCCGAAGCACTTCTCACGACGTCCCGATGACGTCATCAGAAGCCCGATGCACTTTTCACGACGTCCCGATGACGTCATCAGAAGCCCGAAGCACTTTTCACGACGTCCCGATGACGTCATCAGAAGCCCGAAGCACTTTTCACGACGTCCCGATGACGTCATCAGAAGCCCGAAGCACTTTTCACGACGTCCCGATGACGTCATCAGAAGCCTGATGCACTTTTGACGACGTCCCGATGACGTCACCAGAAGCCAATGCACTTTTCACGACGTCCCGATGACGTCATCAGAAGCCCGATGCACTTTTCACGACGTCCCGATGACGTCATCAGAAGCCCGAAGCACTTTTCACGACGTCCCGATGACGTCACCAGAAGCCAAAAGCACTTTTCACGACGTCCCGTTGACGTCATCAGAAGCCCGATGCACTTTCACGAAGTCCCGATGACGTCATCAGAAGCCCGAAGCACTTTTCACGACGTCCCGATGACGTCATCAGAAGCCTGAAGCACTTTTCGCAACGTCCCGATAACGTCATCAGAAGCCCGGAGCACTTTTCACGAAGTCCCGATGACGTCATCAGAAGCCTGAAGCACTTTTCATGGCGTGCCGATGACGTCATCAGGAGCCCGAAGCATCTTTTCACGACGTCCCGATGACGTCATCAGAAGCCAAGCACTTTTCACGACGTCCCGATGACGTCACCAGAAGCCCGATGCACTTTTGACGACGTCCCGATGACGTCATCAGAAGCCCGAAGCACTTTTCACGACGTCCCGATGACGTCATCAGAAGCCTGAAGCACTTTTCGCAACGTCCCGATAACGTCATCAGAAGCCCGGAGCACTTTTCACGAAGTCCCGATGACGTCATCATAGGCCTGAAGCACTTTTCACGAAGCCCCGATGACGTCATCAGAAGCCCGAAGCACTTTTCACGACGTCCCGATGACGTCATCAGAAGCCCGAAGCACTTTTCACGACGTCCCGATGACGTCATCAGAAGCCCGAAGCACTTTTCACGACGTCCCTATGACGTCATCAGAAGCCAGATGCACTATTCACGACATCCCTATGACGTCATCAGAAGCCAAATGCACTTTTCACGACGTCCCGATGACGTCATCAGAAGCCAGATGCACTTTTAACGACGTCCCGATGACGTCATCAGAAGCCCGAAGCACTTTCTGCGATGTCCCGTTGACGTCGTCAGAGCTCCGAAGCACTTTTCACGACGTCCCGATATCGTCATCAGATGCCTGAGGCACTTTTCACTACTTCCCGATGACGTCATCAGAAGCCCGAAGCACTTTCACGACGTCCCGATGACGTCATCAGAAGCCCGAAGCACTTTTCACGACGTCCCGATGACGTCATCAGAAGCCCGGAAGCACTTTTCACAACGTCCCGATGACGTCATCAGAAGCCCGATGCACTTTTCACGCACGTCCCGATGACGTCATCAGAAGCCTGAAGCACTTTTCACGACGTCCCGATGACGTCATCAGAAGCCCGAAGCACTTTTCACGACGTCCCGATGACGTCATCTGAAGCCCGAAGCACTTTTCACGACGTCCCGACGACGTCATCAGAAGCCCGAACACTTTTCACGACGTCCCGATGACGTCATCAGAAGCCAAATGCACTTTTCACGACGTCCTGATGACGTCATCAGAAGCCCGAAGCACTTTTCACGACGTCCCGATGACTTCATCAGAAGCCCGAAGCACTTTTCAAGAGGTCCCGATGACGTCATCAGAAGCCCGATGCACTTTTCACGACGTCCCGATGACGTAACCAGAAGCCAAAAGCACTCTTTTCACGACGTCCCGATGACGTCATCAGAAGCCCGATGCACTTTTCTCGACGTCCCGATGACGTCATCAGAAGCCAAAAGCACTTTTCACGACGTCCCGATGACGTCATCAGAAGCCCGAAGCACTTTTCACGACGTCCCGATGACGTCATCAGAAGCCAAGCACTTTTCACGACGTCCCGATGACGTCATCAGAAGCCACGATGCACTTTTCACGACGTCCCGATGACGTCATCAGAAGCCATGAAGCACTTTCACGACGTCCCGATGACGTCATCAGAAGCCCGAAGCACTTTTCACGACGTCCCGATGACGTCATCAGAAGCCAGAAGCACTTTTCACGACGTCCCGATGACGTCATCAGAAGCCCGAAGCACTTTCACGACGTCCCGATGACGTAATCAGAAGCCCGGGAAGATGCACTTTCACAACGTCCCGATGACGTCATCAGAAGCCAGATGCACTTTTCCCGACGTCCCGATGACGTCATCAGAAGCCCGAAGCACTTTTGACGACGTCCCGATGACGTCATCAGAAGCCAAATGCACTTTTCACGACGTCCCGATGACGTCATCGGAAGCCAAGATGCACTTTTGACGACGTCATCAGAAGCCCGAAAAACTTTTGACGACGTCCCGATGACGTCATCAGAAGCCCGAAGCACTTTTGACGACGTCCCGATGACGTCATCAGAAGCCCGAACCACTTCAACGACGTCCCGATGACGTCATCCAGAAGCCCGATGCACTTTTCACGACGTCCCGATGACGTCATCAGAAGCCCGAAGCACTTTTCACGACGGGTCCCGATGACGTCATCAGAAGCCCGAAGCACTTTTCACGACGTCCCGATGACGTCATCAGAAGCTCGAACCATCTTTCACGACGTCCTGATGACGTCGTCAGAAGTCTGATGCACTTTTAACGACGTCCCGATGACGTCATCTGAAGCCCGAAGCATTTTTTCACGTACGTCCTGATGACGTCATCAGAAGCCTGAAGCACTTTTCACGACGTCCTGATGACGTAATCAGAAGTCAGATGCACTTTTCACGACGTCCCGATGACGTCATCAGAAGCCCGATGCACTTTTCACGACGTCCCGATGACGCCTTCACCAGCCCGGAAGCACTTTTCACGACGTCTCGATGACGTCATCCGAAGCCCGAAGCACTTTTCACGACGTCCCGATGACGTCACCGGAAGCCCGAAGCACTTTTCACAACGTCCTGATGACGTCATCAGAAGCCTGATGCACTTTTGACGACGTCCTGATGACGTAACCAGAAGCCCAGCACTTTTCACAACGTCCCGATGACGTCATCAGAAGCCCGAAGCACTTTTAACGACGTCCCGATGACGTCATCAGAAGCCTGATGCACTCTTTCACGACGTCCTGATGACGCCACACAGAAGCCCGAAGCACTTTTCACGACGTCCTGATGACGTCATCAGAAGTCTGAAGCACTTTTAACGACGTCCCGATGACGTCATCTGTAGTCTGAAGTACTTTTCTACGACGTCCTGATGACGTCACCAGAAGCACGAAGCATCTCTTTCACGATCGTCCCGATGATCGCCATCAGAAGCCTGGAAGCACTTCTCACGACGTCCCGATGACGTAACCAGAAGCCACAAGCACTTTTCACGACGTCCCGATGACGTCATCAGAAGCCAGATGCACTTTTCACGACGTCCCGATGACGTCATCAGAAGCCAGAAGCACTTTTCACGACGTCCCGATGACGTCATCAGAAGCCAGAAGCACTTTTCACGACGTCCCGATGACGTCATCAGAAGCCAGATGCACTTTTCACGACGTCCCGATGACGTCATCAGAAGCCAGATGCACTTTTCACGACGTCCCGATGACGTCATCAGAAGCCAGAAGCACTTTTCACGACGTCCCGATGACGTCATCAGAAGCCAGATGCACTTTTCACGACGTCCCGATGACGTCATCAGAAGCCAGATGCACTTTTCACGACGTCCCGATGACGTCATCAGAAGCCAGAAGCACTTTTCACGACGTCCCGATGACGTCATCAGAAGCCAGATGCACTTTTCACGACGTCCCGATGACGTCATCAGAAGCCAGAAGCACTTTTCACGACGTCCCGATGACGTCATCAGAAGCCAGATGCACTTTTCACGACGTCCCGATGACGTCATCAGAAGCCAGAAGCACTTTTCACGACGTCCCGATGACGTCATCAGAAGCCAGAAGCACTTTTCACGACGTCCCGATGACGTCATCAGAAGCCAGATGCACTTTTCACGACGTCCCGATGACGTCATCAGAAGCCAGAAGCACTTTTCACGACGTCCCGATGACGTCATCAGAAGCCAGATGCACTTTTCACGACGTCCCGATGACGTCATCAGAAGCCAGATGCACTTTTCACGACGTCCCGATGACGTCATCAGAAGCCAGATGCACTTTTCACGACGTCCCGATGACGTCATCAGAAGCCAGATGCACTTTTCACGACGTCCCGATGACGTCATCAGAAGCCAGAAGCACTTTTCACGACGTCCCGATGACGTCATCAGAAGCCAGAAGCACTTTTCACGACGTCCCGATGACGTCATCAGAAGCCAGATGCACTTTTCACGACGTCCCGATGACGTCATCAGAAGCCAGAAGCACTTTTCACGACGTCCCGATGACGTCATCAGAAGCCAGATGCACTTTTCACGACGTCCCGATGACGTCATCAGAAGCCAGAAGCACTTTTCACGACGTCCCGATGACGTCATCAGAAGCCAGATGCACTTTTCACGACGTCCCGATGACGTCATCAGAAGCCAGATGCACTTTTCACGACGTCCCGATGACGTCATCAGAAGCCAGAAGCACTTTTCACGACGTCCCGATGACGTCATCAGAAGCCAGATGCACTTTTCACGACGTCCCGATGACGTCATCAGAAGCCAGAAGCACTTTTCACGACGTCCCGATGACGTCATCAGAAGCCAGATGCACTTTTCACGACGTCCCGATGACGTCATCAGAAGCCAGAAGCACTTTTCACGACGTCCCGATGACGTCATCAGAAGCCAGATGCACTTTTCACGACGTCCCGATGACGTCATCAGAAGCCAGATGCACTTTTCACGACGTCCCGATGACGTCATCAGAAGCCAGATGCACTTTTCACGACGTCCCGATGACGTCATCAGAAGCCAGAAGCACTTTTCACGACGTCCCGATGACGTCATCAGAAGCCAGATGCACTTTTCACGACGTCCCGATGACGTCATCAGAAGCCAGAAGCACTTTTCACGACGTCCCGATGACGTCATCAGAAGCCAGATGCACTTTTCACGACGTCCCGATGACGTCATCAGAAGCCAGATGCACTTTTCACGACGTCCCGATGACGTCATCAGAAGCCAGAAGCACTTTCACGACGTCCCGATGACGTCATCAGAAGCCAGATGCACTTTTTAGGACGTCCCGATGCCGTCATCAGAAGCCAGAAGCACTTTTCACGACGTCCCGATGACGTCATCAGAAGCCAGATGCACTTTTCACGACGTCCCGATGACGTCATCAGAAGCCAGATGCACTTTTCACGACGTCCCGATGACGTCATCAGAAGCCAGAAGCACTTTTCACGACGTCCCGATGACGTCATCAGAAGCCAGATGCACTTTTCACGACGTCCCGATGACGTCATCAGAAGCCAGAAGCACTTTTCACGACGTCCCGATGACGTCATCAGAAGCCAGATGCACTTTTCACGACGTCCCGATGACGTCATCAGAAGCCAGATGCACTTTTCACGACGTCCCGATGACGTCATCAGAAGCCAGAAGCACTTTTCACGACGTCCCGATGACGTCATCAGAAGCCAGATGCACTTTTCACGACGTCCCGATGACGTCATCAGAAGCCAGAAGCACTTTTCACGACGTCCCGATGACGTCATCAGAAGCCAGATGCACTTTTCACGACGTCCCGATGACGTCATCAGAAGCCAGATGCACTTTTCACGACGTCCCGATGACGTCATCAGAAGCCAGATGCACTTTTCACGACGTCCCGATGACGTCATCAGAAGCCAGATGCACTTTTCACGACGTCCCGATGACGTCATCAGAAGCCAGAAGCACTTTTCACGACGTCCCGATGACGTCATCAGAAGCCAGAAGCACTTTTCACGACGTCCCGATGACGTCATCAGAAGCCAGATGCACTTTTCACGACGTCCCGATGACGTCATCAGAAGCCAGAAGCACTTTTCACGACGTCCCGATGACGTCATCAGAAGCCAGAAGCACTTTTCACGACGTCCCGATGACGTCATCAGAAGCCAGAAGCACTTTTCACGACGTCCCGATGACGTCATCAGAAGCCAGATGCACTTTTCACGACGTCCCGATGACGTCATCAGAAGCCAGATGCACTTTTCACGACGTCCCGATGACGTCATCAGAAGCCAGAAGCACTTTTCACGACGTCCCGATGACGTCATCAGAAGCCAGATGCACTTTTCACGACGTCCCGATGACGTCATCAGAAGCCAGAAGCACTTTTCACGACGTCCCGATGACGTCATCAGAAGCCAGATGCACTTTTCACGACGTCCCGATGACGTCATCAGAAGCCAGATGCACTTTTCACGACGTCCCGATGACGTCATCAGAAACCAGAAGCACTTTTCACGACGTCCCGATGACGTCATCAGAAGCCAGATGCACTTTTCACGACGTCCCGATGACGTCATCAGAAGCCAGATGCACTTTTCACGACGTCCCGATGACGTCATCAGAAGCCAGAAGCACTTTTCACGACGTCCCGATGACGTCATCAGAAGCCAGATGCACTTTTCACGACGTCCCGATGACGTCATCAGAAGCCAGATGCACTTTTCACGATGTCCCGATGACGTCATCATAAGCCAGAAGCACTTTTCACGACGTCCCGATGACGTCATCAGAAGCCAGATGCACTTTTCACGACGTCCCGATGACGTCATCAGAAGCCAGATGCACTTTTCACGACGTCCCGATGACGTCATCAGAAGCCAGAAGCACTTTTCACGACGTACCGATGACGTCATCAGAAGCCAGATGCACTTTTCACGACGTCCCGATGACGTCATCAGAAGCCAGATGCACTTTTCACGACGTCCCGATGACGTCATCAGAAGCCAGATGCACTTTTCACGACGTCCCGATGACGTCATCAGAAGCCAGATGCACTTTTCACGACGTCCCGATGACGTCATCAGAAGCCAGAAGCACTTTTCACGACGTCCCGATGACGTCATCAGAAGCCAGATGCACTTTTCACGACGTCCCGATGACGTCATCAGAAGCCAGATGCACTTTTCACGACGTCCCGATGACGTCATCAGAAGCCAGAAGCACTTTTCACGACGTCCCGATGACGTCATCAGAAGCCAGATGCACTTTTCACGACGTCCCGATGACGTCATCAGAAGCCAGATGCACTTTTCACGACGTCCCGATGACGTCATCAGAAGCCAGAAGCACTTTTCACGACGTCCCGATGACGTCATCAGAAGCCAGATGCACTTTTCACGACGTCCCGATGACGTCATCAGAAGCCAGAAGCACTTTTCACGACGTCCCGATGACGTCATCAGAAGCCAGATGCACTTTTCACGACGTCCCGATGACGTCATCAGAAGCCAGATGCACTTTTCACGACGTCCCGATGACGTCATCAGAAGCCAGAAGCACTTTTCACGACGTCCCGATGACGTCATCAGAAGCCAGATGCACTTTTCACGACGTCCCGATGACGTCATCAGAAGCCAGAAGCACTTTTCACGACGTCCCGATGACGTCATCAGAAGCCAGAAGCACTTTTCACGACGTCCCGATGACGTCATCAGAAGCCAGATGCACTTTTCACGACGTCCCGATGACGTCATCAGAAGCCAGATGCACTTTTCACGACGTCCCGATGACGTCATCAGAAGCCAGAAGCACTTTTCACGACGTCCCGATGACGTCATCAGAAGCCAGAAGCACTTTTCACGACGTCCCGATGACGTCATCAGAAGCCAGATGCACTTTTCACGACGTCCCGATGACGTCATCAGAAGCCAGAAGCACTTTTCACGACGTCCCGATGACGTCATCAGAAGCCAGATGCACTTTTCACGACGTCCCGATGACGTCATCAGAAGCCAGAAGCACTTTTCACGACGTCCCGATGACGTCATCAGAAGCCAGATGCACTTTTCACGACGTCCCGATGACGTCATCAGAAGCCAGATGCACTTTTCACGACGTCCCGATGACGTCACCAGAAGCCAGAAGCACTTTTCACGACGTCCCGATGACGTCATCAGAAGCCAGATGCACTTTTCACGACGTCCCGATGACGTCACCAGAAGCCAGAAGCACTTTTCACGACGTCCCGATGACGTCATCAGAAGCCAGATGCACTTTTCACGACGTCCCGATGACGTCATCAGAAGCCAGAAGCACTTTTCACAACGTCCCGATGACGTCATCAGAAGCCAGAAGCACTTTTCACGACGTCCCGATGACGTCATCAGAAGCCAGATGCACTTTTCACGACGTCCCGATGACGTCATCAGAAGCCAGAAGCACTTTTCACGACGTCCCGATGACGTCATCAGAAGCCAGATGCACTTTTCACGACGTCCCGATGACGTCATCAGAAGCCAGATGCACTTTTCACGACGTCCCGATGACGTCATCAGAAGCCAGAAGCACTTTTCACGACGTCCCGATGACGTCATCAGAAGCCAGATGCACTTTTCACGACGTCCCGATGACGTCATCAGAAGCCAGATGCACTTTTCACGACGTCCCGATGACGTCATCAGAAGCCAGATGCACTTTTCACGACGTCCCGATGACGTCATCAGAAGCCAGAAGCACTTTTCACGACGTCCCGATGACGTCATCAGAAGCCAGATGCACTTTTCACGACGTCCCGATGACGTCATCAGAAGCCAGAAGCACTTTTCACGACGTCCCGATGACGTCATCAGAAGCCAGATGCACTTTTCACGACGTCCCGATGACGTCATCAGAAGCCAGATGCACTTTTCACGAAGTCCCGATGACGTCACCAGAAGCCAGAAGCACTTTTCACGACGTCCCGATGACGTCATCAGAAGCCAGATGCACTTTTCACGACGTCCCGATGACGTTATCAGAAGCCAGAAGCACTTTTCACGACGTCCCGATGACGTCATCAGAAGCCAGAAGCACTTTTCACGACGTCCCGATGACGTCATCAGAAGCCAGATGCACTTTTCACGACGTCCCGATGACGTCATCAGAAGCCAGATGCACTTTTCACGACGTCCCGATGACGTCATCAGAAGCCAGATGCACTTTTCACGACGTCCCGATGACGTCATCAGAAGCCAGATGCACTTTTCACGACGTCCCGATGACGTCATCAGAAGCCAGAAGCACTTTTCACGACGTCCCGATGACGTCATCAGAAGCCAGATGCACTTTTCACGACGTCCCGATGACGTCATCAGAAGCCAGATGCACTTTTCACGACGTCCCGATGACGTCATCAGAAGCCAGAAGCACTTTTCACGACGTCCCGATGACGTCATCAGAAGCCAGATGCACTTTTCACGACGTCCCGATGACGTCATCAGAAGCCAGATGCACTTTTCACGACGTCCCGATGACGTCATCAGAAGCCAGAAGCACTTTTCACGACGTCCCGATGACGTCATCAGAAGCCAGAAGCACTTTTCACGACGTCCCGATGACGTCATCAGAAGCCAGAAGCACTTTTCACGACGTCCCGATGACGTCATCAGAAGCCAGATGCACTTTTCACGACGTCCCGATGACGTCATCGGAAGCCAGATGTACTTTCCCGATGTCCCGATGACGCCATCAGAAGCCAGATGCACTTTTCACGACGTCCCGATGACGTCATCAGAAGCCAGATGCACTTTTCACGACGTCCCGATGACGTCATCAGAAGCCAGAAGCACTTTTCACGACGTCCCGATGACGTCATCAGAAGCCAGATGCACTTTTCACGACGTCCCGATGACGTCATCAGAAGCCAGATGCACTTTTCACGACGTCCCGATGACGTCATCAGAAGCCAGATGCACTTTTCACGACGTCCCGATGACGTCATCAGAAGCCAGAAGCACTTTTCACGACGTCCCGATGACGTCATCAGAAGCCAGATGCACTTTTCACGACGTCCCGATGACGTCATCAGAAGCCAGAAGCACTTTTCACGACGTCCCGATGACGTCATCAGAAGCCAGATGCACTTTTCACGACGTCCCGATGACGTCATCAGAAGCCAGAAGCACTTTTCACGACGTCCCGATGACGTCATCAGAAGCCAGAAGCACTTTTCGCGACGTCCCGATGACGTCATCAGAAGCCAGATGAACTTTTCACGACGTCCCGATGACGTCATCAGAAGCCAGAAGCACTTTTCACGACGTCCCGATGACGTCATCAGAAGCCAGAAGCACTTTTCACGACGTCCCGATGACGTCATCAGAAGCCAGAAGCACTTTCACGACGTCCCGATGACGTCATCAGAAGCCAGATGCACTTTTCACGACGTCCCGATGACGTCATCGGAAGCCAGAAGCACTTTCACGACGTCCCGATGACGTCATCAGAAGCCAGAAGCACTTTTCACGACGTCCCGATGACGTCATCAGAAGCCAGATGCACTTTTCACGACGTCCCGATGACGTCATCAGAAGCCAGATGCACTTTTCACGACGTCCCGATGACGTCATCAGAAGCCAGATGCACTTTTCACGACGTCCCGATGACGTCATCAGAAGCCAGAAGCACTTTTCACGACGTCCCGATGACGTCATCAGAAGCCAGAAGCACTTTTCACGACGTCCCGATGACGTCATCAGAAGCCAGATGCACTTTTCACGACGTCCCGATGACGTCATCAGAAGCCAGAAGCACTTTTCACGACGTCCCGATGACGTCATCAGAAGCCAGAAGCACTTTTCACGACGTCCCGATGACGTCATCAGAAGCCAGATGCACTTTTCACGACGTCCCGATGACGTCATCAGAAGCCAGATGCACTTTTCACGACGTCCCGATGACGTCATCAGAAGCCAGATGCACTTTTCACGACGTCCCGATGACGTCATCAGAAGCCAGAAGCACTTTTCACGACGTCCCGATGACGTCATCAGAAGCCAGAAGCACTTTTCACGACGTCCCGATGACGTCATCAGAAGCCAGATGCACTTTTCACGACGTCCCGATGACGTCATAAGAAGCATGATGCACTTCTCACGAAGTCCCGATGACGTTATCAGAAGCCAGAAGCACTTTTCACGACGTCCCGATGACGTCATCAGAAGCCAGATGCACTTTTCACGACGTCCCGATGACGTCATCAGAAGCCAGATGCACTTTTCACGACGTCCCGATGACGTCATCAGAAGCCAGACGCACTATCACGACGTCCCGATGACGTCATCAGAAGCCAGAAGCACTTTTCACGACGTCCCGATGACGTCATCAGAAGCCAGATGCACTTTTCACGACGTCCCGATGACGTCATCAGAAGCCAGATGCACTTTTCACGACGTCCCGATGACGTCATCAGAAGCCAGAAGCACTTTTCACGACGTCCCGATGACGTCATCAGAAGCCAGAAGCACTTTTCACGACGTCCCGATGACGTCATCAGAAGCCAGAAGCACTTTTCACGACGTCCCGATGACGTCATCAGAAGCCAGATGCACTTTTCACGACGTCCCGATGACGTCATCAGAAGCCAGATGCACTTTTCACGACGTCCCGATGACGTCATCAGAAGCCAGATGCACTTTTCACGACGTCCCGATGACGTCATCAGAAGCCAGATGCACTTTTCACGACGTCCCGATGACGTCATCAGAAGCCAGAAGCACTTTTCACGACGTCCCGATGACGTCATCAGAAGCCAGATGCACTTTCCACGACGTCCCGATGACGTCATCAGAAGCCAGAAGCACTTTTCACGCCGTCCCGATGACGTCATCAGAAGCCAGATGCACTTTTCACGACGTCCCGATGACGTCATCAGAAGCCAGAAGCACTTTTCACGACGTCCCGATGACGTCATCAGAAGCCAGATGCACTTTTCACGACGTCCCGATGACGTCATCAGAAGCCAGAAGCACTTTTCACGACGTCCCGATGACGTCATCAGAAGCCAGATGCACTTTTCACGACGTCCCGATGACGTCATCAGAAGCCAGAAGCACTTTTCACGACGTCCCGATGACGTCATCAGAAGCCAGATGCACTTTTCACGACGTCCCGATGACGTCATCAGAAGCCAGATGCACTTTTCACGACGTCCCGATGACGTCATCAGAAGCCAGATGCACTTTTCACGACGTCCCGATGACGTCATCAGAAGCCAGAAGCACTTTTCACGACGTCCCGATGACGTCATCAGAAGCCAGATGCACTTTTCACGACGTCCCGATGACGTCATCAGAAGCCAGATGCACTTTTCACGACGTCCCGATGACGTCATCAGAAGCCAGAAGCACTTTTCACGACGTCCCGATGACGTCATCAGAAGCCAGAAGCACTTTTCACGACGTCCCGATGACGTCATCAGAAGCCAGAAGCACTTTTCACGACGTCCCGATGACGTCATCAGAAGCCAGAAGCACTTTTCACGACGTCCCGATGACGTCATCAGAAGCCAGAAGCACTTTTCACGACGTCCCGATGACGTCATCAGAAGCCAGAAGCACTTTTCACGACGTCCCGATGACGTCATCAGAAGCCAGATGCACTTTTCACGACGTCCCGATGACGTCATCAGAAGCCAGAAGCACTTTTCACGACGTCCCGATGACGTCATCAGAAGCCAGATGCACTTTTCACGACGTCCCGATGACGTCATCAGAAGCCAGATGCACTTTTCACGACGTCCCGATGACGTCATCAGAAGCCAGAAGCACTTTTCACGACGTCCCGATGACGTCATCAGAAGCCAGAAGCACTTTTCACGACGTCCCGATGACGTCATCAGAAGCCAGATGCACTTTTCACGACGTCCCGATGACGTCATCAGAAGCCAGAAGCACTTTTCACGACGTCCCGATGACGTCATCAGAAGCCAGAAGCACTTTTCACGACGTCCCGATGACGTCATCAGAAGCCAGAAGCACTTTTCACGACGTCCCGATGACGTCATCAGAAGCCAGAAGCACTTTTCACGACGTCCCGATGACGTCATCAGAAGCCAGATGCACTTTTCACGACGTCCCGATGACGTCATCAGAAGCCAGAAGCACTTTTCACGACGTCCCGATGACGTCATCAGAAGCCAGATGCACTTTTCACGACGTCCCGATGACGTCATCAGAAGCCAGAAGCACTTTTCACGACGTCCCGATGACGTCATCAGAAGCCAGAAGCACTTTTCACGACGTCCCGATGACGTCATCAGAAGCCAGAAGCACTTTTCACGACGTCCCGATGACGTCATCAGAAGCCAGATGCACTTTTCACGACGTCCCGATGACGTCATCAGAAGCCAGAAGCACTTTTTCACGACGTCCCGATGACGTCATCAGAAGCCAGATGCACTTTTCACGACGTCCCGATGACGTGCAACCAGAAGCCAAAATGCACCTTTTTCACAACGTCCCGATGACGTCATCAGAAGCCCGATGCACTTTTTTCACGACGTCCTGATGACGTCATCAGAAGCTCAAATGCACTTTTCACGACGTCCCGATGACGTGTCATCAGAAGCCCAAATGCACTTTTCACGACGTGTCCCGATGACGTCATCAGAAGCCTGAAGCATCTTTTCTTCACGACGTCCCGATGACGTCATCAGAAGCCCGAATGCATCTTTTCACGACGTCCCGATGACGTCATCAGAAGCCAGAATGCACTTTTTCACGACGTCCCGGATGACGTCATCAGAAGCCCGAAGCACTTTTCACGACGTCCCGATGGGACGTCATTCAGAAGCCCGAAGCATTTTTCACGGCATCGTCCCGATGACGTCATCAGAAGCCCGAAGCACTTTTCACGACGTCCCGATGACGTCACCAGAAGCCCGAAGCATCTTTTCACAACGATCCCGATGACGCTCATCAGAAGCCCGATGCACTTTTGACGACGTCCCGATGACGTCATCAGAAGCCCGATGCATCTTTTCACGACGTCCCGATGACGTCATCAGAAGCCCGATGCACTTTTTCACGACGTCCCGATGACGTCATCAGAAGCCCGATGCATCTTCTTCACGACGTCCCGATGACGTCATCAGAAGCCCGAAGCACTTTTTCACGACGTCCCGATGACGTCATCAGAAGCCCGAAGCACTTTTCACGACGTCCCGATGACGTCATCAGAAGCCCGAAGCACTTTTCACGACGTCCCGATGACGTCATCAGAGGCCCGAAGTACTTTTCACGACGTCCCGATGACGCTCATCAGAGGCCCGAAGCACTTTATTCACGACGTCCCGATGACGTCATCAGAAGCCCGAAGCACTTTTCACGACGTCCCGATGACGCTCATCAGAAGCCCGAAGCATCTTTTCACGACGTCCCGGATGACGTCACCAGAAGCTCAAGCATCTTCTTCACGACGTCCCGATGACGTCACCAGAAGCCTGAAGCACTTTCACGACGTCCCGATTGACGTCATCAGAAGCCCGAAGCACTTTTCACGACGTCCCGATGACGTCACCAGAAGCCCGAAGCACTTTAATCACGACGTCCCGATGACGTCATCAGAAGCCCGATGCACTCTTTCACGACGTCCCGATGACGTCATCCCAGAAGCCCGATGCACTTTTCACGACGTCCCGATGACGTCATCAGAAGCCCGAAGCACTTCTTTCACGACGTCCCGATGACGTCATCAGAAGCGCCGAAGCACTTTTCACGACGTCCCGATGACGTCATCAGAAGCCCGAAGCATCTCTTTTCACGGACGTCCCGATGACGTCATCAGAGTAGCCCGGAAGCACTTTTCACGACGTCCCGATGACGTCACTCAGAAGCCAGAATCGCACTTTTTCACGACGTCCCGATGACGTCATCAGAAGCCCGAAGCACTTTTCACGACGTCCCTGATGACGTCATCAGAAGCCCGAAGCACTCTTTCATACGACGTCCCGATGACGTCACCAGAAGCCCGAAGCACTTTTCACGACGTCCCGATGACGTCATCAGAAGCCCGAAGACTTTTTCACGACGTCCCGATGACGGTCATCAGGAAGCCCCGAAGCACTTCTTTCACGACGTCCCGATGACGTCATCAGAAGCCCGGAAAGCACTTTTCACGACGTCCCGATGACGTCATCAGAAGCTCCGAAGCACTTTTCACGACGTCCCGATGACACCCAGCCACAGACTTTAACGTCCTGATGTCATCAGAAGCTCCGATGCACTTTTCACGACGTCCCGATGACGTAACCAGAAGCCAAATGCACTTCTTCACGACGTCCCGATGACGTCATCAGAAGCCCGATGCACTTTTCTACGACGTCCCGATGACGCCATCAGAAGCCCGAAGCACTTTTCACGACGTCCCGATGACGTCATCAGAAGCCTCCGAAGCACTTTTCACGACGTCCCGATGATACTGGTCATCAGAAGCCCGAAGCACTTTTTCACGACGTCCCGATGACGTCATCAGAAGCCCGAAGCACTTTTCACGACGTCCCGATGACGTCATCAGAAGCCTGAAGCATCTTTTCACGACGTCCCGATGACGTCATCAGAAGCCCGATGCACTTTTCACGACGTCCCGATGACGTCACCAGAAGCCCGGAAGCACTTTTCACGACGGTCCCGATGACGTCATCAGAAGCCCGGAAGCACTTTTCACGACGTCCCGATGACGTCATCAGAAGCCCGAAGCACTTTTCACGACGTCCCGATGACGTCATCAGAAGCCCGAAGCATTTTTCACGACGTCCCGATGACGTCATCAGAAGCCCGAAGCACTTTTCACGACGTCCCGATGACGTCATCAGAAGCCCGAAGCACTTTTCACGACGTCCCGATGACGTCATCAGAAGCCCGAAGCACTTTTCACGACGTCCCGATGACGTCATCAGAAGCCCGAAGCACTTTTCACGACGTCCCGATGACGTCATCAGAAGCCCGAAGCACTTTTAACGACGTCCCGATGACGTCATCAGAAGCCCGAAGCACTTTTTCACGACGTCCCGATGACGTCATCAGAAGCCCGAAGCACTTTTCACGACGTCCCGATGACGTCATCAGAAGCCAGAAGCACTTTTCACGACGTCCCGATGACGTCATCAGAAGCCCGAAGCACTTTTCACGACGTCCCGATGACGTCATCAGAAGCCCGAAGCACTTTTCACGACGTCCCGATGACGTCACCAGAAGCCCGAAGCACTTTTCACGACGTCCCGATGACGTCATCAGAAGCCCGAAGCACTTTTCACGACGTCCCGATGACGTCATCAGAAGCCCGAAGCACTTTTCACGACGTCCCGATGACGTCATCAGAAGCCCGGAAGCACTTTTCACGACGTCCCGATGACGTCATCAGAAGCCCGAAGCACTTTTCACGACGTCCCGATGACGTCATCAGAAGCCCGAAGCACTTTTCACGACGTCCCGATGACGTCATCAGAAGCCCGAAGCACTTTTCACGACGTCCCGATGACGTCATCAGAAGCCCGAAGCACTTTTCACGACGTCCCGATGACGTCATCAGAAGCCCGAAGCACTTTTCACGACGTCCCGATGACGTCATCAGAAGCCCGAACCACTTTTCACGACGTCCCGATGACGGCATCAGAAGCCCGGAAGCACTTTTCACGACGTCCCGATGACGTCATCAGAAGCCCGGAAGCACATTTCACGACGTCCCAATGACGTCACCAGAAGCCCGAAGCACTTTTCACGACGTCCCGATGACGTCACTAGAAGCCCGAAGCACTTTTCACGACGTCCCAATGACGTCATCAGAAGCCCGATGCACTTTTCACGACGTCCCGATGACGTCATCAGAAGCCCGAAGCACTTTTCACGACGTCCCGATGACGTCATCAGAAGCCCGAAGCACTTTTCACGACGTCCCGATGACGTCATCAGAAGCCCGAATCACTTTTCACGACGTCCCGATGACGTCATCAGAAGCCCGAAGCACTTTTCACGACGTCCCGATGACGTCATCAGAAGCCCGAAGCACTTTTCACGACGTCCCGATGACGTCATCAGAAGCCCGATGCACCTTTTCACGACGTCCCGATGACGTCATCAGAAGCCCGAAGCACTTTTCACGACGTCCCGATGACGTCATCAGAAGCCCGAAGCACTTTTCACGACGTCCCGATGACGTCATCAGAAGCCCGAAGCACTTTTCACGACGTCCCGATGACGTCACCAGAAGCCCGAAGCACTTTTCACGACGTCCCGATGACGTCATCAGAAGCACCGATGCACTTTTCACGACGTCCCGATGACGTCACCAGAAGCCCGAAGCACTTTTCACGACGTCCCGATGACGTCATCAGAAGCCCGAAGCACTTTTCACGACGTCCCGATGACGTCATCAGAAGCCCGAAGCACTTTTCACGACGTCCCGATGACGTCATCAGAAGCTCCGAAGCACTTTTCACGACGTCCCGATGACGTCATCAGAAGCCCGAAGCACTTTTCACGACGTCCCGATGACGTCATCAGAAGCCCGAAGCACTTTTCACGACGTCCCGATGACGTCATCAGAAGCCCGAAGCACTTTTCACGACGTCCCGATGACGTCGTCAGAAGCCCGATGCACTTTCCACGACGTCCCGATGACGTCATCAGAAGCCCGAAGCACTTTTCACGACGTCCCGATGACGTCATCAGAAGCCCGAAGCACTTTTCACGACGTCCCGATGACGTCATCAGAAGCCCGAAGCACTTTTCACGACGTCCCGATGACGTCATCAGAAGCCCGAAGCACTTTTCACGACGTCCCGATGACGTCACCAGAAGCCCGAGACATTTTTCACGACGTCCCGATGACGTCATCAGAAGCCCGAAGCATTTTTCATGACGTTCCGATGACGTCATCAGAAGCCCGAAGCACTTTTCACGACGTCCCGATGACGTCACCAGAAGCCCGAAGCACTTTTCACGACGTCCCGATGACGTCATCAGAAGCCCGATGCACTTTTCACGACGTCCCGATGACGTCATCAGAAGCCCGAAGCACTTTTCACGACGTCCCGATGACGTCATCAGAAGCCCGAAGCACTTTTCACGACGTCCCGATGACGTCACCAGAAGCCCGAAGCACTTTTCACGACGTCCCGATGACGTCATCAGAAGCCCGATGCACTTTTCACGACCTCCCGATGACGTCATCAGAAGCCCGGAAGCACTTTTCACGACGTCCCGATGACGTCATCAGAAGCCCGAAGCACTTTCACGACGTCCCGATGACATCATCAGAAGCCCGAAGCACTTTTCACGACGTCCCGATGACGTCATCAGAAGCCCGGAGCACTTTTCACGTCGTCCCGATGACATCATCAGAAACCCGAAGCACTTTTCACGACGTCCCGATGACGTCATCAGAAGCCCGATGCACTTCTCACGACGTCCCGATGACGTCGTCAGAAGCCCGAAGCACTTTTCACGACGTCCCGATGACCTCATCAGAAGCCCGAAGCACTTTTCACGACGTCCCGATGACGTCCTCAGAAGCCCGAAGCACTTTTCACGACGTCCCGATGACGTCATCAGAAGCCCGATGCACTTCTCACGACGTCCCGATGACGTCGTCAGAAGCCCGAAGCACTTTTCACGACGTCCCGATGACGTCATCAGAAGCCCGATGCACTTTTCACGACGTCCCGATGACGTCACCAGAAGCCCGAAGCACTTTTCACGACGTCCCGATGACGTCATCAGAAGCCCGAAGCACTTTTCACGACGTCCCGATGACGTCATCAGAAGCCCGAAGCACTTTTCACGACGTCCCGATGACGTCATCAGAAGCCCGAAGCACTTTTCACGACGTCCCGATGACGTCATCAGAAGCCCGGAGCACTTTTCACGACGTCCCGATGACGTCATCAGAAGCCCGAAGCACTTTTCACGACGTCCCGATGACGTCATCAGAAGCCCGAAGCACTTTTCACGACGTTCCGATGACGTCATCAGAAGCCCGAAGCATTTTCACGACGTCCCGATGACGTCATCAGAAGCCCGAAGCACTTTTCACGACGTCCCGATGACGTCATCAGAAGCCCGAAGCACTTTTCACGACGTCCCGATGACGTCATCAGAAGCCCGAAGCACTTTTCACGACGTCCCGATGACGTCATCAGAAGCCCGAAGCACTTTTCACGACGTCCCGATGACGTCATTAGAAGCCCGAAGCACTTTTCACGACGTCCCGATGACGTCATCAGAAGCCCGAAGCACTTTCACGACGTCCCGATGACGTCACCAGAAGCCCGAAGCACTTTTCACGACGTCCCGATGACGTCATCAGAAGCCAGATGCACTTTTCACGACGTCCCGATGACGTCATCAGAAGCCCGAAGCACTTTTCACGACGTCCCGATGACGTCATCAGAAGCCCGAAGCACTTTTCACGACGTCCCGATGACGTCATCAGAAGCCCGAATGCACTTTTCACAACGTCCCGATGACGTCATCAGAAGCCCGATGCACTTTTCACGACGTCCCGATGACGTCATCAGAAGCCTGAAGCACTTTTCACGACGTCCCGATGACGTCATCAGAAGCCCGAAGCACTTTTCACGACGTCCCGGATGACGTCATCAGAAGCCCGAAGCACTTTTCACGACGTCCCGATGACGTCATCAGAAGCCCGAAGCACTTTTCACGACGTCCCGATGACGTCATCAGAAGCCCGAAGCACTTTTCACGACGTCCCGATGACGTCATCAGAAGCCCGAAGCACTTTTCACGACGTCCCGATGACGTCACCAGAAGCCCGAAGCACTTTTCACGACGTCCCGATGACGTCATCAGAAGCCCGAAGCACTTTTCACGACGTCCCGATGACGTCATCAGAAGCCCGAAGCACTTTTCACGACGTCCCGATGACGTCATCAGAAGCCCGATGCACTTTTCACGACGTCCCGATGACGTCACCAGAAGCCCGAAGCACTTTTCACGACGTCCCGATGACGTCACCAGAAGCCTGATGCACTTTTCACGACGTCCCGATGACGTCACCAGAAGCCCGAAGCACTTTTCACGACGTCTTGATGACGTCATCAGAAGCCCGAAGCACTTTTCACGACGTCCCGATGACGTCACCAGAAGCCCGGAGCACTTTTCACGACGTCCCAATGACGTGACCAGATGCCCGAAGCACTTTTCACGACGCCCCGATGACGTCGTCAGAAGCCCGAAGCACTTTCCGCGATGTCCCGATGACGTCATAAAAAGCCCGAAGCACTTTTCACGACATCGGGATGACGTCATCAGAAGCCCGAAGCACTTTTCACGACGTATCGATGACGTCATCAGAAGCCCGAAGCACTTTTCACGACGTCCCGATGACGTCATCAGAAGCCCGAAGCACTTTTCACGACGTCCCGATGACGTCGTCAGAAGCCCGATGCACTTTCCACTACGTCCCGATGACGTCATCAGAAGCCCGAAGCATTTTTCACGACGTCTCGATGACGTCATCAGAAGCCCGAAGCACTTTTCACGACGTCCCGATGACGTCACCGGAAGCCCGAAGCACTTTTCACAACGTCCCGATGACGTCATCAGAAGCCCGATGCACTTTTGACGACATCCCGATGACGTAACCAGAAGCCCGAAGCACTTTTCACAACGTCCCGATGACGTCATCAGAAGCCCGATGCACTTTTGACGACGTCCCGATGACGTAACCACAAGCCAAATGCACTTTTAACGTCCCGATGACGTCATCAGAAGCCCGATGCACTTTTCACGACGTCCCGATGACGTCATCAGAAGCCCGAAGCATTTTTCACGACGTCCCGATGACGTCATCAGAAGCGCGAAGCACTTTTCACGACGTCCCGATGACGTCATCAGAAGCCCGAAGCACTTTTCACGACGTCCCGATGACGTCATCAGAGGCCCGAAGCACTTTTCACGACGTCCCGATGACGTCATCAGAAGCCCGAAGCACTTTTTACGACGTCCCGATGACGTCATCAGAAGCTCGAACCACTTTTCACGACGTCCCGATGACGTCACCAGAAGCCCGAAGCACTTTTCACGACGTCCCGATGACGTCACCAGAAGCCCGAAGCACTTTTCGCGACGTCCCGATGACGTCATCAGAAGCCCGAAGCACTTTTCACGACGTCCCGATGACGTCATCAGAAGCCCGAAGCACTTTTCACGACGTCCCGATGACGTCATCAGAAGCCCGAAGCACTTTTCACGACGTCCCGATGACGTCACCGGAAGCCCGAAGCACTTTTCACAACGTCCCGATGACGTCATCAGAAGCCCGATGCACTTTTCACGACGTCCCGATGACGTCATCAGAAGCCCGAAGCACTTTTCACGACGTCCCGATGACGTCATCAGAAGCCCGAAGCACTTTTCACGACGTCCCGATGACGTCACCAGAAGCCCGAAGCACTTTTCACGACGTCCCGATGACGTCACCAGAAGCCCGAAGCACTTTTCACGACGTCCCGATGACGTCATCAGAAGCCCGAAGCACTTTTCACGACGTCCCGATGACGTCATCAGAAGCCCGAAGCACTTTTCACGACGTCCCGATGACGTCATCAGAAGCCCGAAGCACTTTTCACGACGTCCCGATGACGTCATCAGAAGCCCGAAGCACTTTTCACGACGTCCCGATGACGTCATCAGAAGCCCGAAGCACTTTTCACGACGTCCCGATGACGTCGTCAGAAGCCCGATGCACTTTCCACGACGTCCCGATGACGTCATCAGAAGCCCGAAGCACTTTTCACGACGTCACGATGACGTCATCAGAAGCCCGAAGCACTTTTCACGACGTCCCGATGACGTCACCGGAAGCCCGAAGCACTTTTCACAACGTCCCGATGACGTCATCAGAAGCCCGATGCACTTTTGACGACATCCCGATGACGTAACCAGAAGCCCGAAGCACTTTTCACAACGTCCCGATGACGTCATCAGAAGCCCGATGCACTTTTGACGACGTCCCGATGACGTCATCAGAAGCCCGAAGCACTTTTCACGACGTCCCGATGACGTCATCAGAAGCCCGAAGCACTTTTCACGACGTCCCGATGACGTCATCAGAAGCCCGAAGCACTTTTCACGACGTCCCGATGACGTCATCAGAAGCCCGAAGCACTTTTCACGACGTCCCGATGACGTCATCAGAAGCCCGAAGCACTTTTCACGACGTCCCGATGACGTCATCAGAAGCCCGAAGCACTTTTCACGACGTCCCGATGACGTCATCAGAAGCTCGAACCACTTTTCACGACGTCCCGATGACGTCACCAGAAGCCCGAAGCACTTTTCACGACGTCCCGATGACGTCACCAGAAGCCCGAAGCACTTTTCGCGACGTCCCGATGACGTCATCAGAAGCCCGAAGCACTTTTCACGACGTCCCGATGACGTCATCAGAAGCCCGAAGCACTTTTCACGACGTCTCGATGACGTCATCAGAAGCCCGAAGCACTTTTCACGACGTCCCGATGACGTCACCGGAAGCCCGAAGCACTTTTCACAACGTCCCGATGACGTCATCAGAAGCCCGATGCACTTTTGACGACGTCCCGATGACGTAACCAGAAGCCCGAAGCACTTTTCACAACGTCCCGATGACGTCATCAGAAGCCCGATGCACTTTTGACGACGTCCCGATGACGTAACCAGAAGCCAAATGCACTTTTAACGTCCCGATGACGTCATCAGAAGCCCGATGCACTTTTCACGACGTCCCGATGACGTCATCAGAAGCCCGAAGCATTTTTCACGACGTCCCGATGACGTCATCAGAAGCCCGAAGCACTTTTCACGACGTCCCGATGACGTAACCAGAAGCCAAATGCACTTTTAACGTCCCGATGACGTCATCAGAAGCCCGATGCACTTTTCACGACGTCCCGATGACGTCATCAGAAGCCCGAAGCATTTTTCACGACGTCCCGATGACGTCATCAGAAGCCCGAAGCACTTTTCACGACGTCCCGATGACGTCACCGGAAGCCCGAAGCACTTTTCACAACGTCCCGATGACGTCATCAGAAGCCCGATGCACTTTTGACGACGTCCCGATGACGTAACCAGAAGCCCGAAGCACTTTTCACAACGTCCCGATGACGTCATCAGAAGCCCGATGCACTTTTGACGACGTCCCGATGACGTAACCAGAAGCCAAATGCACTTTTAACGTCCCGATGACGTCATCAGAAGCCCGATGCACTTTTCACGACGTCCCGATGACGTCATCAGAAGCCCGAAGCATTTTTCACGACGTCCCGATGACGTCATCAGAGGCCCGAAGCACTTTTCGCGACGTCCCAATGACGTCATCAGAGGCCCGAAGCACTTTTCACGACGTCCCGATGACGTCACCAGAAGCCCGAAGTACTTTTCACGACGTCCCGATGACGTCACCAGAAGCCCGAAGCACTTTTCGCGACGTCCCGATGACGTCATCAGAAGCCCGAAGCACTTTTCACGACGTCCCGATGACGTCATCAGAAGCCCGAAGCACTTTTCACGACGTCTCGATGACGTCATCAGAAGCCCGAAGCACTTTTCACGACGTCCCGATGACGTTACCGGAAGCCCGAAGCACTTTTCACAACGTCCCGATGACGTCATCAGAAGCCCGATGCACTTTTGACGACGTCCCGATGACGTAACCAGAAGCCCGAAGCACTTTTCACAACGTCCCGATGACGTCATCAGAAGCCCGATGCACTTTTGACGACGTCCCGATGACGTAACCAGAAGCCAAATGCACTTTTAACGTCCCGATGACGTCATCAGAAGCCCGATGCACTTTTCACGACGTCCCGATGACGTCATCAGAAGCCCGAAGCATTTTTCACGACGTCTCGATGACGTCATCAGAAGCCCGAAGCACTTTTCACGACGTCCCGATGACATCACCAGAAGCCAAATGCACTTTTTACGACGTCCCGATGACGTCATCAGAAGCCCGATGCACTTTTCACGACGTCCCGATGACGTCATCAGAAGCCCGAAGCATTTTTCACGACGTCTCGATGACGTCATCAGAAGCCCGAAGCACTTTTCACGACGTCCCGATGACGTCACCGGAAGCCCGAAGCACTTTTCACAACGTCCCGATGACGTCATCAGAAGCCCGATGCACTTTTGACGACATCCCGATGACGTAACCAGAAGCCCGAAGCACTTTTCACAACGTCCCGATGACGTCATCAGAAGCCCGATGCACTTTTGACGACGTCCCGATGACGTAACCAGAAGCCAAATGCACTTTTAACGTCCCGATGACGTCATCAGAAGCCCGATGCACTTTTCACGACGTCCCGATGACGTCATCAGAAGCCCGAAGCACTTTTCACGACGTCCCGATGACGTCATCAGAAGCCCGAAGCACTTTTCGCGACGTCCCGATGATGTCATCAGAGGCCCGAAGCACTTTTCACGACGTCCCGATGACGTCATCAGAAGCAGAAGCACTTTTTACGACGTCCCGATGACGTCATCAGAAGCTCGAATCACTTTTCACGACGTCCCGATGACGTCACCAGAAGCCCGAAGCACTTTTCACGACGCCCCGATGACGTCACCAGAAGCCCAATGCACTATTCACGACGTTCGGATGACGTCATCAGAAGCCCGATGCACTTTTCACGACGTCCCGATGACGTCGCCAGAAGCCCGAAGCACTTTTCACGACGTCCCGATGACGTCATCAGAAGCCCAAAGCACTTTTCACGACGTCCCGATGACGTCACCAGAAGCCCGAAGCACTTTTCGCGACGTCCCGATGACGTCATCAGAAGCTCGAAGCACTTTTCACGACGTCCTGATGACGTCATCAGAAGCCCGAAGCACTTTTCACGACGTCCCGATGACGTCATCAGAAGCCGGAAGCACTTTTCACGACGTCCCGATGACGTCACGAGAAGCCCGAAGCACTTTTCACGACGTCCCGATGACGTCATCAGAAGCCCGAAGCACTTTTCTCGACGTCCCGATGACGTCATCAGAAGCCCGAAGCACTTTTCACGACGTCCCGATGACGTCACCAGAAGCCCGAAGCACTTTTCACGACGTCCCGATGACGTCATCAGAAGCCCGAAGCACTTTTCACGACGTCCCGATGACGTCACCAGAAGCCCGAAGCACTTTTCACGACGTCCCGATGACGTCACCAGAAGCCCGAAGCACTTTTCACGACGTCCCGATGACGTCATCAGAAGCTCGAAGCACTTTTCACGACGTCCCGATGACGTCATCAGAAGCCCGAAGCACTTTTCACGACGTCCCGATGACGTCATCAGAAGCCGGAAGCACTTTTCACGACGTCCCGATGACGTCATCAGAAGCCGGAAGCACTTTTCACGACGTCCCGATGACGTCATCAGAAGCTCGAAGCACTTTTCACGACGTCCTGATGACGTCATCAGAAGCCCGAAGCACTTTTCACGACGTCCCGATGACGTCATCAGAAGCCGGAAGCACTTTTCTCGACGTCCCGATGACGCCATCAGAAGCCCGAAGCACTTTTCACGACGTCCCGATGACGTCACCAGAAGCCCGAAGCACTTTTCACGACGTCCCGATGACGTCATCAGAAGCCCGAAGCACTTTTCACGACGTCCCGATGACGTCATCAGAAGCCGGAAGCACTTTTCACGACGTCCCGATGACGTCACGAGAAGCCCGAAGCACTTTTCACGACGTCCCGATGACGTCATCAGAAGCCCGAAGCACTTTTCACGACGTCCCGATGACGTCATCAGAAGCCCGAAGCACTTTTCACGACGTCCCGATGACGTCATCAGAAGCCCCACTCACCTACAAATCGATTACTTACCAGCCTACGTACCCCCTACCAACTTACCTGTCTGCCAAGTTGATTGAAGCGACCATCGGCAGTGGCTATTAGGGGCTGAGCAGAGTGCCACCGCGCCGCGCCGCGGTGGCACTCTGCTCAGCCCTTTAGCAGTGAGGACTGAAAAGCGTGACGGCCTACGGCCTACGGCAACACGGCCTACGGCCTACGGCGCACAACATGAAAATTTCTTAAGCTTTCGGGCTCACAACTTTGTTATTTGTGAACCGATTTGGCTGAAATTTGGACAGCAGGTGTCTTCTAGACCCCTTCACTTATATCCAGAAGAAAATCTTCAGAAATTTTGTTTGAAAGATTCTATAAACTATTTTATAAAATTCCAAGTGATCACAAGGTGTAGGCAAAACCAAACCTCTCCAGCCGCTTCGCGGCTGGAACGATACGTGGGTTATTTTACATTCTGATCACAGTAGTTCTGACAAAAAAGATCTATCCTGCTTAACAAACACGAGACCGACAAATTCAGGGGGTGTCGTATCTTTATGATACGCAGTGTATACGCCTGGGGCCGGATGCATCAACGCGCCGGGTGGGGCAGGGGCAGGGCAGTCGACATCTTTGACGATTGCAGTGCGAGGGCAGTAGATTATCTAATCAATCAAGCTCCAGCAGTTTTTTTGCTGTTCTAGCTGTCCCAGCCTCCTATCTGGGCCGCAGGGAAACGATTGATTATGTTATTTACGGAGATCTTCAGAGGCGCAGACTGCCCTGTCCGTGCCCCGACTCGGCTTCTTGATGCATTCGGCCCCTAAATTTTATCCGTCGTCCATTTATCGCGTATCGAATAGTAGAGCTTTCGAAAAAATATGTTGACTTGATGCGAGTCAAGACGTCTGCGTTGAATTTCATTCAAAAAGGAATTTATCTCTCTAGAATTAGAAATTTTGCGATGTTTCTTGAAGGATAAAAACGGTCTTCGACTCTTCACCGAGAATCGAACGTACCGGGGTTTATTGCAATAATAATGGAACGGCTAAAAACGAGCCGTAGGTAGCCCAGTACGGCCCCCAAACTTGGTTGTTCTATGCCTGCCCCGCCCACTCCCTCAACGATTAACGAGGAGATGGACGGGTAGGGCACAGCGCATACAGGCTTAATGGTCATATAGGGATATCTATGACTCGCTTCTAGCCTTTCATTCGTCACTCCTGTCACAATGTATCACACCGCTACATCCGCTTGCAGATGAAAACTCGAAGACCGTTTTTATCGTGAACACTGCATATAAAGACACTGACACCAGGGCTGTGCGGAAATGTTTTTCAAGATTTTCGGAAACGGAAACGGAAGAAAAATGGTCAAAAAACGCCGGAAACGGAAGAGATCCGGAAAACCAAGGGTTGTCTCACTTCACATTTCGTCGCTACTCTATTTTGCAGCTCTCGTTGAATAACCTATAGTTTCAGCGAATAAACTATTTTTATTCAAACTACATAAAATCTCAAAGAGGGAAGACACGATTTAGAACGCTCGCTCCAAAAAATATCTGAAAAGGAGGTTTCGAAAACTACTCAGTACAAGTAGCTGCCCCTTCAAAGCAATGCACAGCCTGTTCCCCAGAAAGAATCCAGGCTGTACCAGGCGTAGCTGACGCGGGCGGCCGCGCTGCATGTTCAAGGCTGATAAGAAGTCAGTCTTCAAAATATCCCCGCTGACTGTTTAGATCCTATTTTGAACCTCAATTGCCTACCGGAGCAAATACCACACAATTAAGCTTAAAAATAAAAGTAAAGCCTTTGGCTAGTATAGAAAAATTTACTCGTGATCTGCCTCTAACGCGCACCGCCGCTGCCCGTGGTCACCTCCTTCTGCCTCCACCCAGACATCCTCCAAAAAGACAGTTTGTACGTGAAAGATAACGTGTCTTGATTCTTATTGCTGTTTTGGAAGTTGGCAAACGAGTAAGGGGACTTTAGCGGAGACCTCCAGAAAAAACATTCAGTCTCGGAAAGAAAGCAATTTTTGAAAAAATCCCCCAAAAAGTGTTCAGATTCATGAGACGCCGTCATTATTTACATTCATCGTTCTAGGGAGGGGGTGGGTCAAATTCAGAACCCCGAACTTTGTCGAGGATCTCAGCCAAGCTTAGGTACATTTTCAATGGAACACAATAGTTCGAAAGAGAGTCTCAGCCCCTCATGGTGCCTTCAGACTTCGTTGCCTAGACTCACTACCATTACCCATGCAGAACTAATTTCTACCATTTTCGGCCCCAAAAAGTCGGAAACGGAAGCGGAGCGGAACGGCCCAAATAACACCGGAAATACGGAAACGGAAACCGAACAGTTCCGTACAGCCCTGCTGTACACCCTCAGACATGAAATTTGTAATTTCCATGTAATTGTGTAGTTGACCCCTCATGCATAACTCTTGTCGAGGACGAGATCTCAATTCCTCCAAATAAGCGAGATATGTATAAGCGACCACCACGGGCCCCCTTCATTCACCACCACGGTCCACACCCCTTACCAGATTTCCGAACTCAATAGGGACTAAATGGATGGATAAATTTCAACGGAGTCATCGTTTTCCATCCCTTTGCCGGCCTTTCTCCTCACTCTGGTTTGCTCTCGCGCAGAAGAGAAATACAGACCTGACAAGGATATACCCACGAAGCCATGCTTTTCTGATCGACCACCTCCCGGGTTATCCTAAAAGCCCCAATCTAGCTGCCCGAGTAGTAGTGAAAAAAAAGTTATTGACAAAAAAGTGAAGAGGCCTGTAGGCATATAACCATCAAGGTATCGTAGGCTGTCATAATCTCAAGGAAAACAGCGAACGGACCTCAGATTCGTGTTCTACGCCCCTAACTACCCTTTTCAACAAACTTTGGGCCAACAATTTTTCCTCGACCTCTGCACCCCCAAAAATGGGATTGGGCTAGCCCCCATGGGGCTCCAGAGGTAAAAAAAAATCCCCAAACTTCGTCTGGGGCGGAGGGTTCGGGGTGGTGAATACGAATATGAGGTTCTTTAACACTTAAGAGACCGTCTGCTCCACGGCGATTTTCCACAGCCGACCGGTGCGCTCCACGGCTAATCGTTTCCGTGGGTGACATGTGTGGACACGCGGTCCACTGGGAACCATTTTGATCGGGGCAGGCTTTCTTACTTAGACAACCAGTATTCCGTTTAAACTCCACCTGAGAGTATGTCGCTCCACAGAGATCTGGAGTAAGGCCATGGTGAAGCAATGATCCACCGCTTTTCGGCGGACCTGTTTTTTTTTTATTTTGGAAGTTATTTCAGCTTTACATGCACAAGGCTGGTAACGAAATAAGCGATCGTTTGTCGACTTCTAGAATTTTCGTCAGGTCACAGCTGATTGTTAGGAATGAGCCGTGCTAGGCCGATGCAGAGTATGGAAAATTTGGAAATGAACGAACTTCTTTGTAATGTTCTAATAAACCTCATGTAGAACTTTCGGCGGACTCAAATACTTTGATCTACGAAGTTGTCTGATGCGACCGACAGAAGTTTTATCGGAAATCTCAAAATGGAAATCAGATTCATGATCAGCACCCCCTCCTCCCCAATGACCACGCGAGCGAAGTCGCACCAAAACCTGAAACGTTTACAAACGGATAACGAACGGCAGACGTCAGCGAAGCTTCTGGAAATCGTGAAATATACACCACTTCATTGTTCAGCGCCTCCAAATATACCCCGTAGGTAAATTTCAATAACAACTTGAGCACTGAACTATTGCTAGGTTTTCACCGCCTTCCCTCCAAGTTACCCTCCACTATAAATTTAGCGAAATTTTAAACAAAGTTGACCAATGGCTAATACACCCCAATCGAAGGAAATTTCATTAGAAACTGAAAAGTAAACATTAGGACCTTGTGCAGCAACTTGAATAACCCTCGGGGTCAAGGCAGCAAAATTTGAAACGATGACCTACAATAGTTATCTCAGATAGGTGACACTACTACTCCGACAATCAACTATAGAACATCAGTTCCGTGACGAGCATCATTGATAACCCTTCTTAGCCAAGTTTGGAACGATTTCTCTCCTTCCAAAGAAGCTCGAAAAATCGAAAAAAGCCATTTCCGGAGGTGCTTGTAAAATTACTAGGAACATTCAAAATGCTTGACCACACGTTATAAAGAGCCTATCCGTAAGTAAGAAATACTTCACGCCATAGAAATATAGAAAATATTGAAAGTTTTATGGCGTGGGTGAGCAGTGTGGAAACGCGGTCCGAGGGGCAAAACAGCCGTGGGTGCGCAGTGTGGACACGTGGTCTCTTAAAGGCAGCATACACGCTCGTAAACGTGATTGAGATAACTACGGAAATAGAATCGTATGGCTCAGAACACAACGCCCATGCATTTTGAAGCGTCAAAAACGACCCACAATGCCGCTACATGAGTTAGAAGTTGGCCCCGCCGTGTATTTTTACGCCCTCTCTATTTGCCCTTTTCCTGCAACGCAAGGTTGTTGGGTCATATTCACCGTCGGTACTGTTGGTAGATTGCCTAACAAGTAAACCACACACGTCACTGACGGCGAAGATGGCCCGGAAACCCTGCGTTTGAGGAAAAGGGCAAAAACAGGGGGCGTGAAAATACAGGGCGAGACCCACTTCTAGCTCATGTAGCGGCATTGTGGGTCGTTTTCGACACTTCCAAAAGCGTAAGCATTATGTTGTAAGCCATACGGTTCGATTCACGTAGTTATCTCAACCACGTTTACGAGCGTTTATGCTGCCTATAAGTGTACGGTAAGTATAATGTAATTTAGCTACCGTAGCTCATAGACTTGGATCCAGAGAATCCTGTGGTACAGTCATCTTTGGTGCAGAAAAATTACCATGCTGTTTTTAGAGACGATTTTCGTGAGGAGTATTCGTATAGAGGTTTATTGACAACTCTTCTAATGGGAAAAACAGCAAGCACTCCGAAAGGAATACACGGCAAGAAAAATCAACACTAGTGGCAATTTTTGATTAAGAGGGTGAAACAGAAATTCCTATTTGAGCAGCAGCAAAACATGAAACTGACATAATAACACATCCAACATCCTCGTATTAGCCGATTTCAATAAGGAAAAGCGTTGCGATCGGGCTGTCGAGTTGATCGGGATGGTCATTGACGTACCCTAACGTGAAATCGACAATCGTTTGAAAACAGGGATAATTAAATAAGATATAAACCAAGAGTTTCCAATCGCCTAACAATAAAACATGTTATCTAGTAGGTTGGCTCACACAACTCAAGCCACAGCCACTAATACAGAGTGATTTTGTATTTAAAACTTCGCTTCCGTGTTTTGCTCTTCTGTGTGCTTGTTCTTCTTCCCTATGAGGGCTGGTTTCGATAAATTAAATACAAAATGCCACGTACAGTTGTTGGACTTAAAAAACGTCATGGCCAAAATTTCGCCAGAAGAGGGTATTGGAACCGGCAGCCTCCGGTTGCCGCCTTGGAACATCCGGGCAATTCAACTTAACGGTGTTGTTGAAATGATAGATGATATAGGACTCGCCAATTTCTCGCCGTTTCGATTTTATTTCAAAAATTGACTCATAACTTTTTTCTCACTGCTACTCGGTCGAATACTAGGCTGGCCCTACGACTACCCTGAAGGTAGTCTAGCAGAAAAACAAGTGTATGGGCAGTTCAGGTAAACGGGTCTGGTCGTTCCCTTGTGAGTCAACTCGTCTACTAAGTTTTCACCATCAAAATATAGGCATTTTTTAGGGAGCCATAGCTCCGTTTGTAGGGGACCTTGATTGATTTCGGAGATACTATGGTGATCAGCGTGTGACTCTCTCCAAGTTCGACATAAAACCTGAGAAATATTTTTTTGGGTGTCCTGTGCCTTTAAGGAATCGAGCTTATGCACGGACATTTACCCTAGATTGTTTAACACTTAAAGGACCGCGTGTCCACACTGCGCACCCACGGCATAAAACATTCAATATTTTTTCAAGATTCGGGAGATGGGGTCCCTATTGAACATCATTAGGTTCTTTATAATGTATCCTATTTACATTCACAGTGGTCAAGCATTTTGAGGTTTCCTAGTTATTTTACCAACATCTTCGGAAATGACATTTTTCGAATTTTCGAGCTTCTTTGTTCAAAAAGGAATTCTCCCAGACTTTGATAAGAGGGGTATCGTTGGTGCTATTCACAAAACTGGTGTTGTCTAAATGGTTGTCGAGAAGCAGAGCTCCAACTAATCGAGATAACTGTAGTAGGTCAATGTTTAAAATGTTGCCGCCTTGAACCCGAGGGTTATCCAATTTTCTGCGCGAGAATCTGTTGTTTATTTTTCAAATTTCAATGAAATTACCGCGGTAATCTAGCCAATGATCAACATTATTTCAGATTTCCGTGTGGAGGGTAACTTGGCGGAATGGGGCTGATAGCCTGCCGTTGGTTCAGTGCTCCAGAATTTGCTGAACCTTCGCTACGGGGTACATTTGCAGGTGGTAAACAATGAATGGTGTTAATCCTACAGTTTTCATTGAAATCGCTATCGTTTGCCGTTTGTTATGTGGTGGTAAACGTCTCAGATTTTGTTGCGACTTCGCCCAGGTGGTCATTTAGGTGGGGCTGGGATATTAATCCCAAATCAGACTCCCATTTCCTAAATTCTCATGGAATTTTCGTCGGTTACAACAGACAACTTTTCAGGTGAAAGTCTCTGAGTCCTTCGAAAAATCGCAATGAGGTTCATTAGAACATCATGTATCCGAAGTCCGTCCATTTCTCAAAATTCTAATATTTTAGGTTGGTTTCGCACGGTATAGCCCTAACCATCTGCTGTCACCTACAGAAAATTCCAGAAGTCAAGAGAAAAACGTTGAATTCGTGGCTAACACGCCCGAAAATTTGCGAGAAGTCGTGTTTCAAAGCACCTGGCGCGTGTGAAGTTTAAATAACTTCCCAATTTGAAACTCACCACGTCCGTATGAAAGTGAATAACAGTGGCTCCATCATGGCCTTTCTCCCATTGTACCCGAGGGTGGAGTGAAAAAGAAACAATGGATGTGTACCATCTAAGATAGCCTACTCCAATCGAAACGGTTCCCAGCGGACCGAGTGTCCACACATGTCACCCACGGAAATGATTAGCCGTGGAGCGCACCGGTCGGCTGTGGAAATTCGCCGTGGAGCAGGCGGTCTCTTAAGTGTTAATAGCACAGGCTATGGCAGCTAAACACAGTCAGACAGTTCAACCGGCGACGTTGTGCGCCCCTCATCCCATCGAATCTATACCGTGACTGAACCGCTATCAGAACAGCTCGCAAATATAACCATACCGCTTTTGTGGTCGTCAGGTGTGCAGGAACACAGATAGATGGAAATTAGTGCAGAGAAGAAGAGCCACTATGGCAAAATTTAGAAGGGGATTCTATCGAGAAAAAAAGACTCTTGTAAGCAAAAGTGATGTGGTGCTGACAGATACGTTCCAACGATAGGTCACAATAGAAATGTGCAGTCGTCGATTCTACAGAAAATGAACAGTTTTTCCCAAAAATGATTTTTCAGGCTGAAACTTCTAAACAGCGACAGCAAACCGTTGTGATATTCTACCCAGAACAACTTTATTGCTTCGCAAGAGACTCTCCACTGATTACGCGAGTAGCGATGAAAATATGTTTACTTACATTTAGTAGTTATCGTTGAGAATACATGATGCTTCACAACTCGGCCGGTAAGAAAAGAAAGCAGTAAAAGTACAGCATCGAAAAAGTATTCGTTTATGATCTTGTCGGAAGAATAAAATCTTAATTTGAAAAGCATCGAGCCCTTACACTTGAACCAAAGGGGCTTTCAGAGTGTCGTCGCGGCGGAATTCGCTGTCGCTGGGTGATGGGGAGTGCTACACAGCGAAAACCGTCGACAGCGAGGGTTGAGCCTACAGAGTGAACGAATGGCGTGAGCGCCGCCCGAGCTGGTTGCGGCGATCTATACGTCGCGTGAAGAACTGAATTCGACCAGTTTCGTCGCTCGAGTCGCGAACACACATAGCTTCGTTGGGTGGAACCATGTACTCCACCAACCTTCACCCTAGGGCAGGTGAAGTGGGGAACCGTCACCATTGGGAAAACGGGTGACAACCGGTGAAACACCACGAAAAAGAATGAAAGTGATACAACACTCATGCAAGTCAGTTTCAAAATTGGGTGAGTGCCACTGACGGTTTTTCGTCCATAACTTTTTTGTGCTTAGTGATAGACCTTCGGTGAAAGTTGTTTTCGGAATCCCCACAGGATTTTGCGTCGACCAGTGTTTCCAGGTTGGAAAAATATTTTCTCGATCCTTCAGCCTAAATCGTTTTACGAAACACCGGTTTTTCGCCTATAACTCTTTAACCGTTGAAGATAGGGCTCTGGTGAAAGTTGTGTTTGAAATCTATGTAAAATTCTGCGTCGAATGATATTTCGGGTTCCTACCTTTGCTTGCTTCATAAGCCAGCCAGCCCCGTTGTTGGCTCCAGCAGAACTCTGCGTCTCTCATTCAAACCATAGAGGCGAGAGCACCCTATAGAGATTACTATGGAGCTCGGCTCCACCGACCTGGCTGGCTTATGGGGCAAGCAAAGTTAGGAACCCAATACTTTGTTCGACACAGAATTTTACGTAGATTTCAAAAACATATTTCACCAAAACCCTATCTTTATCGTTTAAAGAGTTATTAGCGAAAAACCGGTGTTTCGTATAATGAATTAGGCTGAAGGATCGAGAAATTATTTTTTCAACATGGAAACACTAGTCGACGTAGAATTATATGGGGATTCCGAAAACAACTTTTGCCAAACGTCTATCACTAAGCACAAAAAAGCTTTAGACGAAAAACCAATAATTTCAGGCGAAAAAAATGCACTCAATAAAGTGAAATCGGCTGGAAGAAGAGGAATGTATTTCAGAAAATAAAAACGCTATTCGATGCCGAATTCTATGGGGATTCCGAAAACGACCTTCATCAAAGGACTATCTTCTAGGGTAAAAAAGTTATGAACGAAAAGCTGATTGCTTTTGGTGAAAGAAACGTTATTTCATAAATTGAAATCGGCTGAGAGATTAGAAACGTATTTTTCTCAAATTGAAAACATTATTCGACGCGAAATTTTATGAAGGTTTCGGAAACAGCTCCGGTCAAAGATCCATCCCGAAGGTCAAAAATGTTATGCGCGAAGAACGCATTTTTTTCAAAAATCGCTTGGAAAAATTTTCCGAAAAATTCTGACTCGAAGACAGCTCAAAAATTTTTTATGACCTACCCAAATCATTTCATTAAGAATAGTGAATTTCTAAAGGAGGTCATCTAACGGAATTTTTTTTCAAAATTATTGATTTTAAATAAAATTATACTGAATGCAAAAAAAAGAGGATTAAGAAAACGTCAAATTTTGAAGTTACAAGTCAACAGGGAACCTTCACCATTTCCCACTCAGGTATTGTAAACAACCTTCACCTCTCGGACCGCTGTCTCCACGGTCGCGAATCGCCATATCCTGCAATTTCCTGAGGCCATACACACTTCTTCTCGCTCTGTGCTAAGCGGCACGAGTTTCGCAGCGAGCCACTCTGAAAGCCCCCTAACACAATGGTGTGTAGCCGCTGTTCACAAATGTCAGCCCAGAAATTAGTTTTGGGAAATATCTCAGGCGATTCTCGGCCCCGAGCCGCAACGAATAGGAATCGGAGCCGCCTGACAGTTCGGCTCGTTCTCCCAATCTCCGGGCTACTGCTGTTGCTGTTCGGGCCAACCGGAATAGCCCGGACAGCAACAGCAGCGGCCCGGAAAGCAACAGCAGTGGCCCGGACAGCAACAGGAGCCGACTCGCAGATTGGAAAACGAGCCGAACTGTCAGGCGGCTCGAGGCCGATAATCGCCTGAGATGGTTCATTTTTTGAAGACTCGCCAACTCCACATCCCTATTGTTCCCTTTTCGTTGGAACTTTTTTTTGTCAGCACCAAAACACTTTCGCTTGAAGGAGACCCTGTTTGACCTCTGAAACGAGTACCTCTAAAACATAATATTTCAGCAGGTGTACGGCCCATACCGAGATTCGTGCCATCACCGAGATTTTGACCTCTCGGAAATCTCTTTTGTTCAGCGAAAATCGCGGAAAATCAGTCAGTCCCGACCAAATTGAAAAAATTTCACCCACCAAACATTGTTCTAAAATGCCAAAAAACTTGCGTGAGGGAAGCGATGCGATTTTTCACTATTGTGTAAGTTGTATCCATCCGCCTTCTGACTATTGGCAAGAATTTAGCTTTGAAAACAATGGATTCTGGGAAGAGCCGGTCACCAGCTAAAATCTTTTGCTTTGTGACTGACAAGATATCGGAAATGTCGGAACGGAAGAGGAGACGGAGCCCTAACTATAGATGCTCTCTGACGGAATCAAACTTCAAGTGGTATTTGTGAATTTGCACGAATGTTTTCAGCAATGAATGAAAACTTTTTAGAAATAGAAGAAACGTTGTCTTCATCGAGGTTTTGAATGTTAAGAATACACGAGATGATTAGTAAGAGTGATGAGACATAATAAAAACCGTAAAAATACCTGGTCCCAGTAGCCCAATATCTCAAAAACTGGTTGGTAGTTTGATGCAAAGGTGCTAACCCATAGCAGATCATCAGCTACCTGCACTCGATCAGGATATAATAGATTGTAGTAAGTATCTGAAATAACGATTAAATTATTCAGTTCATGCCAATCTTGTTTCAAGACCTTTCGATATCTGAAAATCGATAGTCTGTTGGAACCTTGTTGCTGGAGACAATTACCCATCCCGAGCCTACTGCTATGTATATGAAAGCTTCGTTCCAGTGATAATAGAGACTATGATAATCGGTGACGAAGGCAGCGTTCGCGACTAATCATTGTCGTACAGGGTGCTTTTTAAATATGGTGACAGGGTTTCAAATCTCATCCCGTCGACATATGTGCGTACCTAATCGGCTTCTGTGGTCTTCCCTTTTCTACGAGCCTCTCTCTCTCAAAACGTACGAAATTTCGTAGCGAGAAATCGTTTTCGGAATCAAATGCCTGAGGGGTCCTCACTTTGTGCGAAATAAATCGACTCGTAGTCATCTTCGATGATCTTTCCTACTTCCCGTATGCGGACCTAGAGAACTGGTCTAGGGGGTAATTCTGAAGCAGAAAAGAACTGCTC